>JARYHS010008074.1:168995943-169564460 GCA_031002005.1 Vandiemenella viatica | reverse complement strand
AAATGAAAAACAGGTTAATGCGCTGACTAGACGATCGAACGTGTGAGACATGAACCGCATTGTCAGCGTACCGAGCACACGTTACGTGTAATAAAAAGAATTCACTGCGTACTGGATACTTCATAATCTGATTTGTTCATTTAGAACAAAGATATTCATTCGAAATTTAATAATTGATGTTTATATTATTTTCAAGGAGGAAACGTCATTCCTCTGCTATATGAGTTTTAAAAGACTGAATCAATGCAAAGGTTTTCGATTGCCATTAAACAAGCAAATTCCAAATCAGCTTTGAAATACTGTCTATTTAAGGATCTGCCTTACACGTATTCATTAGACCACTATTTGCCTTATACGAGAGCCTGAGACCAAGATGGTAGTGCTGGTAGATATTTTATCTCATGTATTAGCTACTAGTTTCTAACTTAGTCTCTTGTTAGGGTACAGTTACCCAAGCGAAATCTAGTTTCATTGCTGACGCTCTGTCGTCTGTCTTACAGGTTGTCCGTTCACCACAGGCCTATTTTTTTTTTTATTTTAATGGTATTTGGTTAGAGACCATACAGCCAATCTAAATTTTTACAAAACTTCTTACATCCATTTGCGTAACTTATCTATTTACACATTTCCTTATCTATATTAGGTAAAACTTATTACAATCTTGTGGAATGTATATGCTATTTACAATATTCAAATTTCAAGTGCCTTCTTAAGTACCATAATCTAAAAAGCGTTGCTAGACGATACATCAACTAGACTTAGTAATCGGCGGTTCTGTATATCCATTATTTTCTACTGATTAGTCTAAATCGCTGTATTTCTTTGACAAATAATCTGTAGAGGGTTGATCTATCTGGTGTTGGCCTCAATCGGTAGATTGGTGAGGATACTGTTAATTTTGCCAAACTAGTTGTTGTGCTTGCGCGGAAGTGGGGTTGTGCTGTGGTTTGGGCTTTAGGTTTGAAGTATAGTCATTTCCTGTTTTAACTTACAAGATTGGTTAGAATTCTATCCCTCCATCTTTTAAGTATCTGGCGAGGATGCTAAGTACTACTTTGTTGTTGCTGGAAAGTAGGAGGGTTACGTTTGTCGGAAAGGGGAAGCCGTTCTTGGCAAGATCTTTCATCATTTGGTCCTGGAGTTGTTGGTATTTATTGCATGAAAAAATTATGTGATTGATGTCTCCTATTACCTGGTCTGAGCAGTCGCAGTATGGGGAATCTCTCAACCCTATTCGGTATAGGTGGCTGGGGAAGTTACCGTGGTTAAAACGGGCTCTCGATATCGTAGTGATTAATCGTCTGCTACTGTTCCAATTGTAAAACCAAGGTTTTGGAGATATGTTCGGTTGAATGGTTGCATAATATGAGGCTTTGATTTTTGAGGAGATCGTCCATTCCTCTTGCCATTTTTCCTTGGCTCTTACTTTGATATTATGTGTTATATCCGAGATCGGGAGTTGCATGTTGATTACCTCTCCCTCATGGATAGCTTGTTTTGCCAGGGCGTCCACCCGTTCGTTATGCTCGATGCCGCTGTAAGATGGGATCCACATCAGAGTAGTCGTAATGCCAAGTTCCCGGTTCCGTTTCAGTTGTTGTAGAATTTCCAGTAGAATAGTTTGAGTATGGCTATTCCACGTAGTATTTTGTAAGCTCTTTAGTACACTGAGGGAGTCCGTCAGGATGACGACTTTGTCCATGTTGGTACTTTGGCTATATCTGATGGCTTCCAGCAGGGCTTTTGCTTCAGCTGTATAGATGGATGCCTCTTCGGGTAGCGAAAATTGAGTCGATTTACCTGTGTTGGGACAGAAATATGCCGCTCCTACTCTATTATTTCCAGTGGTTTTCGATCCGTCTGTGAATATTTTAAGAGTGCTGTTGTCTGGTTTTGATAGGAATCTGGATATCTTGTGGATCAAATTTCCGGATTTGGCTTCCTCCCAGAGGATTGTGTGGGTTCTTTCTAGACGAAGCTCGAAAGGTTCTTGAAAGATTGGGAGCATATTATACGAGGATAGTTTGTCTTTGTATTTTAGCCAGAATTTATAGGCGTTTAACAGGGGAAGACGAGCTCGACTTTTGGCTCTATTTGCTATGGTTGATAACCTCTCGAGACGTTCATGAATGGGGTGGTTATTGAGTGATAATCTTTCCATTAAAAATTTTTCAGTTAGGTATGCTCGTCGAATGTGGAGCGGAGGTTCCCCTGATTCTACTAGTAATGCGTTTGTGGGAGTGGACCGAACGGCTCCTAAGCAGGCTCTAAGGCAGCGTGATTGTAGTCTATCTAGTTTGTTCAGGGCATCTTTCCTAGCGTTTTGATAAAACATGCTGCCGTAGTCGATTAGCGGTCTGATCAGAGATCGATATATCAGGAGTAGGCTTTGAGGGTGAGCGCCCCACCAGACGCCAGATACCATTTTTATTATGTTGAGGCGGGAGATGGCTTTTGTTATCAGTTGATCTATGTGTTGGGCCCAGTTGAGGCGATGGTCCAGTATCATCCCGAGGAATCGGCCTTGTCTTTTCAGAGTTAGATTATATGGCCCTAACTGTAGGTTGCTGGAGTTGTAGAGGATTTTCCTTTTGGAGAAGTAAACCACTGATGACTTTGCGTTGGATAGGTCTAGTCCGTTGTTATGTAGCCAAATGGAAAGGGCTGTCATAGCTTCGCTCAAAAGAATGAGGACTTCATCCTGAGTATCGCCGATGGCGTAGATCACCACATCGTCTGCGAATTGTAAAGAGATGATTCTAGTCGGAAGATGAGAATTAATGTCCATTGAGTATATCAAGTATAGAAGCGGGCTTAATATAGCTCCCTGAGGCAGCCCTAGGAAGACTATACGCGGACCTATCTTGTTCTTCTTCGAACTGACGAATATTATTCTCTCCGATAGGAGGGAGAAAAGTCCTGCCACAAATTTCTTCGGGATTCCTAGCATTTGCAGTTTATGCATGAGGATGGATATGTTAACTTTATCGTATGCGGATTGTATGTCTAGGAAGATCGCTCCGAGGTATTGTTTATTAAGAAATGTGAGGTTGATGTCTGGGGTCAATATAGCGAGGTTGTCTGTTGTGTTTTTCCCTTTTCTGAATCCGGTTTGGGAGTTAGGTATCAAGTTCTTCGCTTCCACCCACCATTCTAATCTATCATATATATTATTTCTATAAGGTATTTTTTTGTCACAAGCCTATATCTTCCTTCATACTTAACCGAAATCAATGAATGAGGTGTCATTTTAAAGCTTATGGTCTCCACTTTGGTTAAATCGTATTTTAAGCAAGAAACTTTTCGGAATTCGACCCTTAAAGGGCAAAAATATAAATTTTTCTAAAATGCTGTTTTCTGTGTTACGGGTCAGTTATCTCCCTGGATACCTATCTGAAACCGTTTTATGAAGTATCGTTTTAAAGATTAAGATCTCCGCTTTAGTGACGTCATATATTAAGCCATAAAGTTTTCGGAATTCGACCCTTAAAGGGCAAAAGTATCAATATTTTTGCAATGCGTTTTTGTGTCACTAGCGATTTATCTCCCTTAATATCTAACCGATATAGATAAATGAGGTATCATATTAAAGAATAAGGTCTCCGCCATGGTAACATTATATTTTAAGAAAGGAATTTTTCGTAATTCGACCCTTATAGGGCAAAAATGTCACTTTTTCTAAAATGCGTTTTTTGTATCTCGAGCCATTTATCTCCCTGGATATCTAACCAAAATCGATAAATGAGGTAGGATTATGAGGAGTAATGTCTCAGCTTTGTGACATCATATTTAAGAAAGAATGTGTTTGTAATTCAACCCTTAAAGGAAAAAAGTATAAATTTTTCTATAACGCATTTTTGTGTCGCGAGCGATTTATCTCCCTTAATATCTAACCGATATAGGTAAATGAGGTATCATATTAAAGAATAAGGTCTCCACCATGGTAACATTATATTTTAAGAAAGGAATTTTTCGTAATTCGACCCTTATAGGGCAAAAATGTCACTTTTTCTAAAATGCGTTTTTTTGTATCTCGAGCCATTTATCTCCCTGGATATCTAACCAAAATCGATAAATGAGGTAGGATTATGAGGAGTAATGTCTCAGCTTTGTGACATCATATTTTAAGAAAGAATGTTTTTGGAATTCAACCCTTAAAGGAAAAAAGTATAAATTTTTCTATTACCGATTTTTGTGTCACGGGCGATTTATCTCCCTTGATATCTAACCGATATAGATAAATGAGGTATCATATTAAAGAATAAGGTCTCCGCCGTGGTAACATTATATTTTAACAAAGGAATTTTTCGTAATTCGACCCTTAAAGGGCAAAAATGTCAATTTTTCTAAAATGCGTTTTTTTGTATCTCGAGCCATTTATCTCCCTGGATATCTAACCAAAATCGATAAATGAAGTAGGAATATAAGGAGTAATGTAACAGCTTTGTGAAATCATATTTTAAGAAAGAATGTTTTTGGATTTCAACCGTTAAAGGAAAAAAGTATAAATTTTTCTATAACCGATTTTTGTGTCACGAGCGATTTATCTCCCTTGATATCAAACCGATATAGATAAATGAGGTATCATATTAAAGAATAAGGTCTCCGCCGTGGTAACATTATATTTTAAGAAAGGAATTTTTCGTAATTCGACCCATAAAAGACAAAAAAGTCAATTTTTCTAAAATGCGTTTTTTGTGTCTCGAGCCACTTATCTCCTTTGATATCTCTCCAAAATCGATAAATCAAGTACGATCGTGAGGAATAATGTCTCAGCTTTGCTGACATAATATTTTAAGAAAGAAGTGTTTGGAATTCAACTATTAAAGGGAAAAAGTATAAATTGTTCTACAACGTATTTTTGTGTCACAAGCCTTATATTTCCCTTGATATCTAATCGATATAGATAAATGACATATCGTATTAAAGACTAAGGTCGTCTAGTTTTTTACTAGTCGCTCTAGCGTTTTTCCTACGCAGGACATAAGTGATATAGGTCTATAGGAAGTCGCTGCCAGGGGGTCTTTGTTCTGTTTTAGCACGGGAATTATAGACTTGCGTTCTCCATTCTAATGGAATTGGTTCCTTCATCCAAATCCGGTTGAAAGAATTTAGAAGTAGCTGCAGGCCAGTTTGGGGCATGTTTGATATCATCGAGTAGTGAATACCATCTATCCCACAGGCCTTTCTTTACCTTTAAAGCGAATAAGTTGGCAACTTCAAATTTACACATTTTATTTATTTTGTTGACCACAAACTAAATTTCGTACTTAAAAGTTTGTAAAATTATATTTTAGCGAGTTTTCAGATAAATATATCCCAGTGTATGGAATATAGGTGTTTACAGCTTATTAATTGAGAGCAAAGATTTGCTTTAAATAACTTGAAAATAAACATATGAGTTTTCGTCAAAATTGTCTATTGAAAATTATTTTTGATATCGGTTTGTTTCAAAAACAGTATTGTCTAGGAACATGAAATTTGTGATTGATACCGATCATATCCTGTATTTAAACTGAAGATATTTACATCTATTCATTTTAAGTATCTAGTAATGATATTACTTTGCCATATAGGCCTATTAATAGACTACTAAAGTGAATGCTCCTAATTTAGAATTTATTGTATGTTAATACACCTATAATTTTTACTTAAACCCAACAATTGTCATACTTATGCGAGTGGCAACGTAGCGCAGCGTTGGGAGCTGTGGAGCGGAATTCGCTGCCTAATTTGAAAATGTGTTAAGCATTGGATTTTTGTTCCAAGCCTTCAGACTTACTACAGATGGGATATTTAGAAAACGGAATACTAACTGCGCAGGTATACATTAAATAGAAACTATTGAACCCTCCAACTAGCTTGATTGATACAATTGAATAGGCCACATAGAGTTTATCACGAGTAAATACAGCATCTTCCAGGTGTAATGTGTATTCCACCTCTTTGAAACGTTTGTCCCCGAAACTTACACAGAATTGCCAAAAGTCATGGGATACCTCCTTTTTTTTGCATATGGCTTTACGCCTCGTCGATGTCATGAGGTGGGAAAGTAATGAGGACAAGTAACGGTAAGGAATTCTACCATGACTTGGGAAATCATGGAAAAACCCAGATCTGGATGGCTGGACGGGAACTCGAACCGGCGTCCTCCCGAATGCGAGGGACCCGCCATCTCTGCACCGTGACATGGAGAATTGTCGTCCTGGAAAAGTCCATCCTTGTTTGGGAAGGCATGAAGACCATGAATGGCTGCAAATGGTCTCCAAGTAGCTGATCGTAACCATTTCCCGCCAATAGTCACTTCAGTTTGACCAGAGGTCCCCATCCATGCCATATAAACATAGCCAAGGTCACATTCGAGTCCTACTATCAGCTCTTACCAACTGGAAACTCGACTCATCTGACCTCACAACCAATTTTTCTCTCACCTAGGGTCCAACCAATATGTTGACGAGTCCAGGAGAAGCGTAGCTGTCGATGACGTTTTGTTAGGAGAGGCACTAACAGCGGTCTCCAGCTGCCATATCCTAGGGAGCGTGCACAAACCACGTAGCTCCATTTTGGCCTCCTGTGAACCCCCCTCCCCCCCATGTAGCCCTACGTGGCTATTGCCTCTACCCCTCCCCCCCCCCCCCCACGTAGCACGTAGCTTTTTTCCCTTTTGATTCCAGAAGATATTTTTTACTGTTTTCTCTTGTTAGACGATTGTAAATTATGTACGGAGATAATTAACTGAGGGAAATAAATATTCGCATGCTGTTGTGTGTTCTGTACCTCAATTTTAAATGTCAAAAATGTTATGAAAGGAAAGCTGCGTGGCCTGGCTCCGAACCCCCCTCCCCCCACGTAGCCCAGCGTAGCCTTCCAGCCAATCCCTCCCCCCCCCCCTGGACCGAGCCACGTGGTTTGTGCACGCTCCCCTATCAACGCAAAATTTCGCTCGACCGTCCGTACGGATAAGTCTGTCCTACTTCCCTCACTGAGTGCGGCTGTTCTTTGACATAGTGTTACCTTCCTGTCAACAGCGACGCCTCGGTGCAGACGTGGCTGTTCTCGGTCGTTAAGTAGACGTGGTCGGCCAATGCGTTGTTCATACCAGGAGGTAATGCCGGAAAGTCATATTCACCGCACACTCTTGATACTATGTATCGAGGGATGTTGAATTCAAGAACAATTTCCGAAATGTAACACCACATGCGTGTATCATAAACCACATTCAAAGTCTGTTAATTTTCTCCGTGCGGCCATAATCATGTCAGAATACTTTCCACACAGCTCACAAGAGTACAAACGAAAGCCCCGACACAGCACGGCATAATTTTATGTTTCTGTACCGTATCTGGATATTTACACCTTCCTATTCTTAACTTTTGGTACTTCAGTATATTGAAAGTCATTGTGAAGTCAATTATTAGTGGGAATCCGCCGCTACCAGAGCAACTGCTGTGCAGGGCAGGTTGCGTCTATCTCACCTACACAGGCGCCGGGACTGTTTCCCGGCTTCCTGTGGACCCAGTTTTAACATAAACTGAATATGTTACGTTCAGACAAGATCCCATCCATTAACAACTTATTCATCGCTGTAGGTATTGCAGTAGATAAGAAACAGGGGTGGTGATAATAGAAATGTCACAAAAATAATTATTGTAAAATAGGCACGAGATCTTGTTCTGAGCAAAGTCTACACTTTACTTTGTGTATTCACTTCCCTTTCTGAAAAATTGGTTCTCTTTGTGTTATGTATTGTTGAATAAAAAAAAAAAAAATAGTGTCGTGCCGTCACACATGAAATAATTTTTACTGAAACGAAAGGCACAATATATAGATTTATTCTAAGGCTGAACAAACCCGAAAGAGGTGCCAGGGAAATCTTGACATCTGTGTATATCGAGATTGATAAAGCAACACAGTTAATAATTTAATATCTATTTCACTATATTAACAATAATAGTTCCGTGTGATCTGAATGACCTGGTTGCAGGGCTACTATTAGCTGCGCATTCCACTCCTGTCGTAACCACCTTACCCTAACCGGACAATCCTATCGGGTACAGGGGACCTACAGTTTAACGTGGAATCCGAACCACGGAAGCGTTCTGGCGTACTTCGCAGTTCACAGGTCGGGTTAAGAACCTATTAAAATCCCCGCCGAGATAGGAATTCGAACCGGGGACCTTTCAATCTCCAGTCAGATGTCTTAACCACTAAGCTACCAGACCACATATTTTACTATAAGATGGCATGCATAATAGCCAAGTCAGCAGATTTTTTAATTGTTATAGTAACCACGTTAGAAGTGAAGACGCGGTCACAAGAACTCGTTTTACCAAGTGGTCGGGTATTTTGGAAATCACTCTGATAGGAAACATGGAGAAAAAATAGTGTTGATTAGAGCATACAAAGGATTTAGGTTGCTTATTAATGATTTTGTAGTGTTTCAATATTTTTTCCCTTTAAATTAAAATTTGAAAATAACCAAGAAAAGTATGTACTTCGTTTAAATCTACATGTTAATTATGAAAAGGATTGTGCAATGGAACGAGGTGCAACCGAACTATATACAACATTACATCATTATAAAATCAATGTTATGAGAATTACTTAACAATTCTATTTAGGTAAGTGAGCCCGAAGAAATGAATTGTCCAATACTGTATTAAATCCGTCATTTTTGTTGGCCATAGAAGTTAGTCACAAATAAAATGCGTTAATAGCGAGGCCATCTCCGTGCCAGGCCAAAAAATTACCCCTACGTTACAATTCAGAGAAATTGATATCTGAAAGCCAGAAAAAACTGAAGAACCAATTTCTGGAATCCACTGTCAGAGCGTATATTTTCAAAGTGGCGCATATTTTGGTGAATTTCGTGGCGTAGAGTTGGCAGGTGACGCCCAGGCGGGCGAGGTAGTGAACATCGGATGGCCTCTCACATAATGGCTATTCGGAAGGACGGTCATTTGTAACGTCCGATCGATGCAGATTACACCGGGACCTTCAAAGGAAGTATATTCAGTTCGCCGTGAAAAGAGGCCTGCGCCCTCCCATCACTGATGGATTGCGCTTCCAGCTAATACACTTCCGTTCGACTTCCCAATTTTGTTAACACCAGCCGAGTCAAAATGGCTTGTTGCCCACGCTAGTTCAGCTTATTCAATCATAAATGTTTTATCTCTGTCTGACTAAAGCGTGTTGGAAGGTGCAACTATCGGTTCTGTATGCACATTACTTCAGTTAAGTAATTTGAAATTTTTCTGAAATCTTGAAAAATTTACTTACAGAATTTGTCAGGATCACCATTTAACAGCTCAATCCTTTGCACATTGAACGTGGTATCTAACACGTAATCTTAACTGGTCACGAAAATCCCGTTTCGAAAATGACCATTCTTTCGTGAATACAATTTCTCAACATGTTTCTTGATAGGTAAATAATTAAGATATTACTATCTTTTTGTGTTTCTTCCAATGTGTACATTTCACATCAATGTGTTATTTTTATCTTGATCACAATCCACCCACGTCCTCTGCCGGAATCGAACCAACGACCACTGCAACGCGAAGCAAACACACCATTCCTACGCTGCTGGTGTTCTAAGATCCGGAAAGTCTACCTTTGTTATGCCGCAGGTTTGATGCTATTAGCAGTTGAAATGTCTGGATTAATATCTGCAATAGATTTGAGTCCTACGGATTTTTAAAAATATTTTTTTTTCATTTAACATCTTAATGGTCTTATATAGAATACTCATTTTGTCACCATTAACAATGATTCAATCACCCCGATAGTGTAGTGACTAATGCACTGACCTTATGTAAAACTCCGGCCTCTGCCACGGTTTGTTTTAATTTGTAGTGATATCTTTCACACGGGAGCATGCTTGATAGTGAATTCAAGATACTTGAAGCTAGGAGAATTTCCGAAAAGACCGAATGTCACTAAAAAAATAGTCAAGTGGCGTGCCAGGAAATATTACAAGATACCCAGGATTTTAACATGATTATCATTTTGTATTATTCAAATTATTTTCAACTAAGGAACATTTACACCCCAGGGTTCCCCACAATTGATTGTTAAACAACAGAAGAAACATTGTATCAAGATTTGAAACAACTTAAGCACTGGAAATCAAATATCATCTCGTCAAATTGTTGATATTCACGAAATGACCTGGGATTTATATATTAGTCAAACAGCAAAAAAGTACCAACGAAGTATTTAACAGAAGTAGAAGCATTGATAATTTATCATTGTAAATTTATCTGCCGTAAATATGTATGCAACTGAAGCTAATAAGTTTGGCTATGTGTTTCTGTAGAGTCGTTACTTGTGAAATCATTCGCGTCCCAAAATTCAGTGACAATCACGCTATTAGTTTTAAAAAGTTACTGTCTAATGGACTAGGCATATTGATCTGTTGTTCCTTATTTAATTTTTTGAAGCATATAAATAGAAGGAATTAGACACCAAACCAAATGATTTATGTGCATACTTTGACTCGAATAGTTTCAATGCTTCAGGCAAGGCTCATGGGAAAACAACGAACCGTTGTAGTGATATAATAATTCAAAGAAGATTGTGATGAATGGTGCAGATATTCCGATGTATTTGATTACTTTCGTTTGTACGTCTCATGGTCAGATTCAATCGTAAACTCAATTTCTATTTAACTTGACCAACCAGACACTTTCATGAACATTAGTCAGTTTTATCGGGCTCGTTACTCGCGCCAGCCCTCGGTAGGTACGCGATGAACGAGATGGCGGAAATGGTGAAGTTGTACTCTTTACTTTTAAAAGAAGAAATGGTATTTGACTTTTAGGCCAAAGTCCATTATTATTGTGATTATTTCAAGTGTCATACTGTTTCTTTGCTCAATGAAGTATAGACAACACAGGGTGGACACAACACTTAATTAAAAACCAAACCACCGTAATACTGCTAATTATGATGATAGCAGAACTCCCTTCTCAGTAGTGCGAGTAGTAAAATCGATCATTCGTATCGGAAACAGTCACAATTATAATAGCTGCAATAATAATGATGCCTTGTCTGCTGGACTGCTACCTTTTATACCAGCTCGCTCTTCCTGCTGGCGTTGCTAAGCCAAGGCCAGCTTCATGTTCCTACATTCTTGGCCGTGTCAGTGGGATTAGCGGCATATACTGTGGGCTGTTACTTACTGTCTTGGGTCCCGGCCTCCCCTGAATGCCCATACCAGACGCCTCTCTGACGTACCGCTCACGGACACGTTAATGGGCTCGGTGACCAAAAACCGTCCATACTAATATATGGATGGGTCTTCACGATCTAGTTTTCAGTGCCTAGTTGTGTCTTGCAGATAGAGAGTGCAGTAGTCACCTTCTAAATACAGTGACCTGAAACGTAACAGTCACATTACTTTCGTCGTAAACGTATCGGCTTACAGAAATAGAAAGCAGAAAACCAAATTTGTGATTAAATAATCTTCAGAAACTATGTGAAGTTCTAGTAAAATATTTCATTGAAAGAAGTGATTAACGGGTTATCTGATTAGGACAGAGGCTCATTCATAATCTGTAATTAAATTTTTGTAAACAATAGTTTCCATTGTGACTCTCATAAATTTATTACTATTTTCATTATTACAGAATTCAGATTAAACATCTGAACTACAACTGTAATTCGTAGATAAAAAACTATTAATGTTATTAATTGTAAAATTGAACTAAAACTTGGATAAATACTGGCATATATCAAGTCATAGGTCAATCATGTCATTATTATGGCCCAAGCTATCATGATAGCATCAATTGTCATTAGGCGTGGTGTTAAACCATTTCTTCTATTAGTTATCATTTTTTATTATTATTTTCATGTATATTACAAATTTATGTCTATTTATGAAATAGAACTACCGCAATAAAACGATCACAATCATTACTCTTGACGCCAAGCCCTGAATATAGTCAGATATGCTTAGTGTCAAACAGATCGATTAATTATCAGTGTTAATTAAAATGAAGAATCAAAAGTTAAGTAGAGGGTAACAAATGTGTAGGAGTCATGATGATACCGTCATGTGTTACTTATTTGCAACAGAGCACGTTTTGTATTCGAATAAAAATTGACTTCGATACGTAACAGATATTAAGGCATTGCGGTGCCCAGAATATGTTTCGTGAACAATCATCTTTCGCCATTGGTGTTTTTTGTGATAGAACACGTTGATTTTAGCGGTCTAATGGTAAATAAATTTTACACAAACGCATTCACTTATGGTTTCTTGACGTCATTAACTTTTCCGTGATTCTTTTGCGTTTATGACTATAATTATTTTAATGTTTTTTTTTTTTTTTTTGATAACTCGTCAGAATTCTCAAGTCTAAACAAAAAAAAATTGCAGTAATATAAAAGAAATAGTGCAACTAACAGGCGGAAACAGTTTTTGATAGCTACAGTATGATTGGTCCTTGTTTACACAGTCACGATGTTTGCATATATGCCACACGTCTTTTACACTGTGCAAGTCGTTTTTACAGAACACTGCACTTCGATTTTAAACTTTATTCTATTTCAAATGCCATCCTCGGTCTCCAAATGGCTTTCTTCTAATGTGCGCCGCAGTTTTTGAAAAATGAAGACTTTTGATACGTAATACGAATTGCGGGACTCAGATTTCGAAACCAGACCGAACTATAAAATTGGATGCGCATTGTCTGACAACAGTACCGCTCTTTCTGTTGTATTTCTCACTTCGGCCCCTCAATTAAGCTAAGATCACAACTAATTATTGTTTCTGTGGCAGTTAATCCACCAGAATGATCCAACCACAATTACAGGGAATACGCAACAGACTAACAAAATATTTGTGGTATTGACCCGCGAAGGGTTCGTCCACCAAGTGACAGGCCAATTTTGAGATAACACGCATTCCGCCTACGTCGTGGCTTGAGACACAATTTAACGTGGAATTCGCATCACGCGGCTTTCTGCCGTGTCTCATATGAGCAAAAACTAAGTCTGTAGGAATTCTTCGCAGCAGATATATTCGAGCCTGAGGTCGTTGTTCCACTGTTTACGATTTTTTAACATTCTTTATATTAGCTTGACCCGTATGTATATATGAATGAATGTAATAGAATCTTAACATAAACGTGGTATAAACTGTCTTATGACAGATGTGGCTAATTTTCACCCACTTCTAACAGCTCTCTGGTGGCTCAGTTAGTTAAGGTGGCGGTACTGTCTATCCTTTTGTCGATGAGAATCGGATCGTTTTTTGAATCTTAATTTCATTCGTTTGGATGACGCCACAGATTTCACATTTCTATTTCGCCAGCTTAGCAAACATATTAAATTTTGTTTCCTTCATGTCCTTCGTTTATAAGTTATTAACATACAAATTTCACCATTTTGTCACTTATTGACTATCATCAAAAGTCTAGAGTACTTCTCATACTCGTAGAAATCTGAACTGTATTAATCCGAAATAGTTTTATCTCTCCATCGTAAGAAAGGTCGTGTATTTACCCCTTGTCTATCTAGAACATGAAAAAGATGTCTACCCTAATAATTTTATATGTTACAGATTTTCATTATAAATAGTTGTTAAATTTTACTTCATTCTTCTCTTTCTTTGAAAGTTGATGAAATATAAATTTTTTAATCGACCACGATACTCCAGGCTTCATAAATCTACAGTTACTCCCGTGGTCCCGGAAACAGGTAAAGTCCAATACTGGTAATTTTCCCAATATTTATCCTACGCAATCACGAAGGTGAAACATATCAGCCGATATTTGTACGTTAATTGCTATGTGTCTCGAATGTCTCTTTTGCATAGAGATTAGCAATCTTAACCAACATGTTACATTTTACTTTGTTCAAATACCTAGTGAGGAAGTTATTAGTATACCGTCTACTCCGATTATGACATTAAAGTATTTATAAATTAATAAAACTTGCGCGGATTAAAAGTAGTATTTTTAAGCGCAAATATAAATAATTATACTCGCTAACAATAAATTTTAACAATTTAGTGGATGGTTTAAAGTTTTAAACTAATTTAGGTACCAGACTTGGTCAGTGACTAAAAAAGTCTCAGTTTAGAGTACAGAACTTCACGCACGCAACCAGACATCAAGCAGTTTAGCAGTATACTTGATGATCCTACTAACCCACCCAAGGGTCAAATATACCTGTCACTTCTCGATAATTTATAGCCGAAGGTGACATTATTCCAAGAATTTTATTTCAAATAGCATGCATAGATGAGGCATTGATTCTTATTGGTTGTTAGTCACTAAAAAAAATCCAACATAGTGTCTGGGGAAACGACTGGTTGAGAAAGAGAGAGAACAATATTCTCGTATTAATTTAATCGATGAACCAAAGATTTCTCCTCCAGACTGACACAGTTATTAATGAGCCTCGATAAATTCTTTTAATCTTTCTTGAAAATATCTTCCTACTTCACCAGGCAGCCGGAGCGGAAAAAAATCATTCTTCATTTCATGTGTCAAAAGCCATGAGATATCTTCTAGTGTGGTACAGCCCTTTAACCGCGAGAAGTGAAGAAACCCGACGTGCATTGCCTCAATCACTCGTCGGAAGTCAGTCATGCTTCCTCTTCAGACGTCCGTAATTGCGAAAATGTTGCGGGTGCAATATGTTGTGCACGGACTCGCCTTTTGATCATGACGCAAATGTATTCTATTGGATTCATATCTGGCTCTAAAGGTGGTTAAATCATTCCCTGGAATTATCCAGAATGTTCATCAAACCACTGGTTAACAATTTTGGTCCGATGACATGGTTGACTGCCGTCCTGCAGAAGTTCATCGTGGTTTGCGAGCACGAAGGCCAAGAATGGCTGAAAATGGTCTCTAAGTAGCTGAACATAACCATTTCCAAACTGTGATGAGTTAAGTTTGATCAAAGGCCCCAGTCCATACCATATAAAAGCAGTACATACCAGGAGATAGCTACCGAGTGTGGTGGGTGAGCGGTTAACGTTCTGGCCTCATTCCGGAGGACGCCGGTTCCCCGTCCGAGCATCCAGATTTTAGTTTTCCATGGTTTCCCCAAATCACTCCAGGCAAATGCCGGGACGCTTCCTTCAAAATACCATAGCCGAATTCCTTCCAGTTCCTTGTCTCTAATCCCATCCCGCCTGTAATGACCTCGACGTCGACGAGGTGAAAGGTCATAAGTAAAAAAACCAGCAGGTTGCACAGTGTCTTCCTGACAACCTGAATCCGTGGTCTCATGTGGACTGCGGCACACTCGAACCCTACCTTCAGTTCTTAACAACTGGAATCGTGACTCATCTGATCACGCAACCTTTTACCAGTCATCTATGGTCCAACTGACATGTTGACTATCCCAGGAGAGACTTTGCAGCAGCTGGCGTTTTGTTAACAGAAGTACTCGCGTCGCTCGTTTGTTGTCGCATCCACTCAACGCTACATTTTGCTATGCTGTGCGGACGGACACGTATGTCTTACGTCCCACATGTGCTGTTCTTTGATGCAGTGTTGTCTGTCTGTTAAAACAGATACCTCGACGCACATGTCGCTGGTCTCGGTCATTACGTAGAAGCGGTCGGTCATTGCATTCACCATGGCAGGACGAAATTACAAATTCAAAGCAAACACTGTGGATCGAGAAATGTTAAACTCAGGAGCAGTTTCCGAAATGCTTTTTTTCATTATGGTTTACGACTCATAGAATTTATTACAGCCGGGAACGGACTAGAAGCAAGGAACAGGAAGGAATTCGACCATGTATTTTTGAAGAAACCATCCTAGTACTCGGATGGAGTGTTTTCGGGAAACCATTGAAAACCGAAATCTGGACGTCAGACGGATATTCGAGCCTGCGATCTCCCGAATACGAGGCTCACCCACCATGCTCGGTATTTCCGAAATGGAATGACTTATGCGTCTAGCACAAACTACTATTCAGCGTCTGTTAATATCGTGAGACCATAATCGCCTCAGAAAAGTTTTCACGTGAGTCACAAGAGTAAAAATGAAAGCACGTATACTGTACGGTACATTTATATGTTTCTTCCGTGGTGCTATCGCAATCTGGGTATTTGCTATCCCTATCCCTTAAGTTTTGGCACGCCAATGCATACCCCTACATTGCCACTAAACAAAAGGAGAAGTGCTGGTGTACAGTTCCTGCTCACCATATTACGTACCAAACACTTTTGTTAAATTTCAAAACTCTCCGCCATCCTTGTGGATTGATAAGATACGACACTTCAAGATTATTTGTCCGTCGGATGGAGACACAAAACTTGCCTTCTTATTTGGATTCCTGTAAAAGTATATACCTGAATGTGATTGCAACAGCTTTGGCCGCCTTCATTTTTTAACGAAACAACACTCTACACTTAACAACACTCGCCAAAATTAGCTATACATTTACAAGAACACATGTGAAAGAAAATAAATTACCATCCTATCTTTACTCCCAGGCCTGAATTCATCTAGTAGCATCAAATGAGGTCTACAACCACATTTTGAGATTGACTTAATTTCCTTTTTCTCTCCCTCTTTCTTTGCGCTGGAATCAAACAATTCTATGATCCGCCAAATTGTAGTATTAAATAGTAACTAAATGTCATCATCACGATATTTACTGTTTTCATTTAAATAAGACATCAACTGTCTTACGACAAATATTCGAGTAATTCATTATTGGTTTCTTTAACTTGAAGATAGTTATTTTCTGGATTTAATGATGTAATTATTGCAAGATAAATGGTAAACAGGGAGAGAGTGGTGTTAGAGATTGAGACATGTGGCAACACCGGATGTGATACATGTCTATATGGCAATCCCGCAGGGCATGCGTGCGCCACGCCGCAACAGGTACATGCGATCGTGTGTGCACGCACGCTTCACCGCTAATTACGCTGTAAGTTCGCGGAACTTGCCGTTCCGGACGATTTGAGAGTGAATAATGTGTCCCTGACGATAAAGTGATTGATAAGAATAGAATAAGCGATGACGCATGGTTGGATATTGTTAGAAGGTTCAGGAGTAGTACATGGAAGGGAAGAGGTTATCAATGACCAAAAGCTGTCTCTTGCTTTCAGGCGGATGAGAATGGGAAAATTTTCTTTTGTAGGTAAGGAAGTCAGAGATTGTAATAAAGGGAAGTGCTGAATAATTTACCATAAACAGCGAAGGAGTTACAGGTTGGAGTTCATAAAGGACAAAAGTAGAAGGGCGGTGGAAAATAATGACATGGGAAGTAGAGGGCGTGGGTAAGCGGTAACTCTGGGGCCTGGCATTGTGGAGGATCCAGATCTTTGTTTTCCGTTATTTCCCCAAATCATTCGAGGTGAATGCCGGGATGGTTTCTTCAAAAGGCCATGGCCGAATTCCTTCGTGATCCATGTACATAGTCCTGTCCCGTTTGTAATGACCATGATGTCGAAGAGGTGTAAAGACATAGAAAAAAAAAAGACTGCGGGTGTTAGGTCCGTCCAAACGAAGCGACACGAACTGAAAGACTGTAATGGCCAAAAAGTTTTTGTAACTGGTATTGATCAGAAACAGTAAATCATAACTTCGTATCAGTCATTATTTTGAATTATTGCCTTTTTTGTAAGTGAAATTTCCGCACGCGTACCAGTGATTAAAAAATTTGTCACTAAAAAGTTTTTCTATTTTATTTTTTATTTGGCATTTAACCTTTAGGTCTTACAGCCACACACGTGCTATTAATTTCCTCTAAATTTTTAGGCTATTATTTTTCACAAAAGTATATATTAAACGGTATATGTTGATACTTTCCGTGGCCAGTAAATGTTTTATGTTGAGAGGTAACAGGTTTCCCTTTTCTGAGAGTTCTTTCATAAAATTTGTGATGCTGTTCCAGTGTTTCTTGCATCCAAAAACATATGGTTGACGTCGCTTTCAACCTCATCTTCACAGTCGCATCGGGGTAATTCAATTGTTTTGATTCTATACATATGGTCGGGAAAGAAGCCATGGCTAAACTTTAACCTGGCTGTTGGAGTTACTAGTCCTCTTGATGGGGAGCCTTGTTGGTGCCACTGGGATGTTGGTATATAGGGGTGGATGCAGGCATAGTGGTAACCTCTGAATTGTGATGTTTCCCACCATTCTCTGTTCCATTTTTCTTTGCAGTATTTCTTAAAGTTGGTTTGTAATATCTAGCCCCAGTATCTTCGTTTCTTTCTCACCCATCCTTATAGCACTCTTTGCTAGGCGGGATGCCTCTTCATTACCTGGTATGCCAACATATGCTTTTATCCATATAATTATGACTTCTTTGTTCAGGTCGGTGATTTGATTGCAGGTCTGTATGATTTTCATTGTCAAATAGTCACTTCAATTATCATTTTTGAAAGCCAAAATTTTTTGCAGTGATGATTTGGAATCCGATAATATCAGTATGGTCCTTTTGGACGAACGTAATCCGTATTCCAGAGCTTACAACAACGAAAGTTGGTGGCTCATATCGTGCAAAGGATGTGGTGACCTAAGGTAGCTATTGTAAACTTCATTTGGCGTGTCTACTGTGATGCTTAAATAATATTTGTGTAACATCGGAAAAGATGCTTAGTTTTAACGGCCTAAATATCAGGAAACACGTCTCACACATAAAATATTCAGTCACAGATAACACTAATGTTTTTTACTAACTGAAACTTTGAGGGGTAGTAACGCATATATTCAAACTATCACTGACATGCATATCCGTAAACGGATAAAGTGGTTTCATGTGACCTAAAACATGAAGAATCTCGATTTCGGATTTGTCTTTGATTACCCTTTATTTAATGCTATTTCTGGTCTCACGTAGAAAGAGAGAAAAAAAATCAACACACATTCTGATAACTATCATTATCTCAACTGTGATGCGTTTGGAGAGATGACCTATAAAAAAAAGAGAAAGAGAGAGAGAGAGAGAGAGAGAGAGAGAGAGAGTGAGAGTGAGAGAGAAATACGTTTCAAGTCTGGTTGAGGACGATGAAATTAGTGTTTACAGAGGGTTGAATACAAAGAACACTAACAAAATCAGCCACTACACTTATGAAGGAATCATCACAGAATTCGCCATGAGTGATTTCGGAAAGCATCTATTGGACATACCGGGGATCGATCCCGTAAGACAAGTTCGAAGGTTAACCTGTCACCCAGCCTGCTCGATAACGAGACGCCACTCTTCTTTCCCACATATCGTATACAAATTGTTTTCAAACATGTCTGTAGTGTTTGCGAAGTCAAATTTTAAATTTGTCGAGCCTTGTTGGTAAGTGGTTTACGTTTGCGCCTGGAATTCTGGAGAAGTAGTGTTCTATCCCTGGTTCAGCTACCAGCTTTCGTTTCCCGTGGTTTCCTAGTTTACGCCAGGCGAATGCCGTTTAACACTAATTTTGTAATAATGGAAATATGATCTTGAATTTAGTTTCTTTAAAGTGAATATCGAATTATTTTGTGATGTGGCTTAAGTCTTATTTGATTCGGAGGAGATGGTATTTATTCTCCCTTCATTACAGATTGCTATTTATGATATTATATACATCTACATACATACTCTGCAATTCACAAACATTGTGGGTGGCAGAGGGTGCTAAGCACCAATCTTAATTCTGCACATTCCAATCCCGAATAGCACGAGGGAAAAAAAAAATACATAAAAGCATCAGTACGGCATCTTATTTCTCGAATCTTATTCCTCAGGTCATTGCGACCCAAATAGGTTGGCGGAAGAAGTGTCTCACTGTACTCGTAAGTCATAGAATTTCGTATATTCTCCAATAAATTCAAACTCAAATGACGTCGTCTGTCTTCCAAACGATCCCAGCCCAATCTGTGTATCAATTCTGTGACGCTTTCATAAGGGCTGTTGCAACCAGTCACGAATCGAACGGCTCTTCTCTGTACCCTCTCCACTGAGTCAATCAGGCCCTAGCGATACGGATCCCAAACTCCACAACAGTAATCCAGATGCGAACGCACTAATGTTTTATACGCTATTTCCTTTGTATGAGCATTACAATTCCTCAGAATACGACCTATGAATCGTAATTTAGAATTTGCTTTGCCTACGACGGAAGTTATGTGCAAGTCCCATTTCATGTTGTTTTATACTATTACCACCAGATACTTCAGGGAATCAACCGTGGCAACAACTGAATTGTTCACTTTGTACTTGTGAGCAAACTGATTCTTTTTGTTACTTATTCGCATTGCCTTGCACTTGTTGCAATTAAGTGTAAGCTGCCATTTACGGTACCATTCGGAAATAGCATCCAAATCGCGCTGAATTTCTAAGCAATCGTCAGAGCACCTTATTTCCCTATAGATAACTGCAAACAATCGCAACTTAGTCACCTAGATCGTTTATAAAAATTAAGAATAGAAGTGGTCCTATTACACTTCATTGAGGAACGCCAGAAGTAACTTTTAGCTTAGAAGAGACTTCCCCGCCAACAACGACATACTGTGATCTACCAGTTAGAAAATCACGTATCCATTCGCAAATCTGATCCAATATATCGTATGCACGAATCATCACTAAAAATCGGTTGCATGTTACAGAATCAAAATCTTTCTGAAAATCCAAGAATATTGCATCAACTTGTGTACCTGCATCGATAACTTTCATTACGTCATGGGAAAATAGGGCCAATTGAATTTCACACGATCTCTTCTTCCGAAACCCGTGTTGACACGGTGTAAGTAACTCGTTCTCATCTAGAAACTTCATAATGTTAGGGCATATAACATGCTCCAGACATCAAACATTTATTCATATAAAACTTATTGAAATATAACCGTAACAATTTCACAGAATGAAACAAATATTTAAGCATGACAAGGGAACATTCAAGCACGAATAAGCAAGTTAAATATTGTACATCAATCTCAGCTCCGCTATAATTACATTTTTATTTTTGATTTATAAAAATTTCTTATTCTAGAAATTAATTCAAGTTTTCTGACATGGAAAATACGTGGACTACGTATTCCACAATTAAACTAATTTGCCTGTGGTCCAAAAATTACAGGTAAATGGTGACTAATAGTTCAAAAAGTGTTGGCTCAGGGAACTGTAATACGAAATGTTTCCTCTACTGTTCATGCATGCCTTCCTACCAAGATCTTGACGGGTTACAACACTCTGTATGGCAATGCAACTAGTTGTAATGCTTCGGTCGTCTGTAATTTCATTTAAAATAATAATAATAACTTAGTACTAAGTACTTAACAAATCCGAAAGTTGGTTGAATCCTTCCAAAGGAGGCATACAAAGCCATTGAGTCTGAGGTAGGAATAGCCAATTCCTTTCCTTTGGGACCTACAGTTTAACGTGGAGCTCAAATCACGGAACGTCCTAGCTTAGCTCATATGATCAAACACAACTCTTCCATAGCGAAGCCGTGCTCATCAAAATTATTTGTGGATACTTAACAAAACTATATCACCGTGATTTCTAAAGTGAAATAATTTTAAACACTTTGAAAATTTAAGTAGTGGTCATGAGACTTTACGTTTCGACCTTTGTTGCTGTGGTACAGAGCATCTACTAATTGGATGTGCCTTGTTTCAGTTTCACTATTGTTCCCGTCATGAAAATAGACCGGCCAAGTCACAGTCTTTCTCCCCTGCACACACCATCCCCTTGTACATAGCTTCAGGCGGCGAAATTGCCACATGCGTTTTTGCTGATCTTCTATCCGTATCTTTGTACGCGGCCGCTTTATTTCTTTAGTTTAAGAACTATTTGGGCAATGTTCAGGAACAGAATCATACAATTAGTGCATTAACAGACAGAAGTAATTATTCGCGAACCTGCAGGCTGCCTGGACATCGGAAACCAAATTAAACTCATCGTAGCAAATGAATATTTCCCACAATAAATAGGCTAAGAAAAACATTAACTTCACTCAGTTACAAACACTGACCTGGAGGTAATACTGAGCAGTCGTTTCAAGGGATAATCGTCCTTATATTTGATACATTATTTTTTGTGTTGCCATCGCTTCTCAACATTATTCGTAGACTTTGTCATATATGGTTCACTGTATACAATGAAAATAATAATTCTTATAAGACCTGAAAATAGTTTCCACGGAGGCCTGGAAATATCTTTCTCAGTGGTAAACAAACCAAGCGACAAGCCTGCGTTGAGCGGGCGCTGCACACATTCATTCACACAAATAAACTGTGAAACAATCAAAGGGAGTTGTCTGAAGATGCTGTGCGTGCTGCCAGAATTAATTTAGATATAAATGTAACGCAAATTAGTTACCATATCATTTTACATTACATAGCAAAAACAACCAAGCGATTCGTGTAACGTTTTTTCCTTTTTCTTTTTTTTTACTAACATGATTCCCTATTTAATTAATAGAACATATTCGGTACTATTCTGTTAACTTTCAGGAAGTAGCATAATTTTTTTTAGCTATTTCATATCATTTGTTTTGCTTTTTCTATTGGTTGAAGTGAAGAAAGTAATATGATTTCTAACGTTCACGGAAGCTGCTTCCATTTTATTTAAAATAGTCAAGTACAAGTTTCGAATGAAAAAGCTCATCACCTTGTTCCGCAAGTAAAGTATTATTATTTATAATTTTTTCGCACTCATTACTGAAAGTTGAATTTTTTGCTAATTTGAAACGGTGTTCGGTGACTCCGTGACCTTGACAGCACTATATCCGTGTAGGGGACTATAGTAGAATCCCCTTTTAAATCCTCTTCCCTTCTTCCCCATGCCCCTGGTTGTCCGTTGCAGTCCGAGCCAATCCACACATTCTGGTTGATGAATCATGAAATATAGTTAAATTCGCCTCCTCTTGAGCGGAGTTACCAAGATACTGTACTTTGTAATAAGCCGTTCATTCTCCCACCCTCATTCTGCCGAAGAGCTCGACTGGTCTTCGAGCAAATCGGAATCGAATCTTCTAGGAAATCGAGGACAGGTCGGTGACTCTTACTGGCCTAACAAAGCTCTCTTCCTTACAATGGACAGCTGGCTTAACCACCTCCACTGCAGGTTCTACCAACTGTCATCTGCAAATTCACTTTCTAACTACGTTTCGTCGAAAGAATTTCCTTTATATCACAACTTTACTTGAAGGTTTAGAATCATTAATATTCTCTAAGTAGTTCAAATTTATCAAATCAAAGAGCATTGAAATTATGCATAATTTCTGTTCACCTGAGAGTAGTTACTTAGTCCAATTAGTAGTGGGCATGTGTCTACTACAGCCGGGATGGTTCCTTCAAAGGGCCTTGATAAAATTCCTTCACTTGTTGTAAAGTTATTATCTTTTATTGTTACTCATTCTTACACACAAATAACATTTACTTCCAGCATTCATTCAACATATTAACAGAATATTTCCAAGCACAATTCATCCGCTATATTCATCATCTTTTTTCCTACGGACTTGCTCCTTCTTCTGTTTCCGCCGAAGATGTTCTTTTAACACACTGCTCTTTGCTCATGCATAATAACTATTACCGTATCTTTTCCTTTTACAAAAATAAAATAAATTGAACACACAACAAAATTCTTACCTTTAAATATACACACATAAAACAATAAAACTGAAATAATACAGCATCAGTTATGTTTGTATCAGCAGTTTGCATCACAGGTGTTTTTTGCATCTTTATGGATAACTTCGTAGCAGTTTAGCTGCACTATAGTATTTTATTTCTAATGCCCATGACTATTTAGGGCGGCAAGTGTCGAAAGTAGAGCGCTTTACAAGCAGCATTCAGCCATTCGTTGCTTTGTTCTACTTATCTGCGAACCGTGTATACTTTGCGCAAGTGTGTTTAGTATTATTGGATTTATGAAATATCAACACGTATTTCTGAAGATTACATCGTGTGAGACACAGCTGGCCTTTTTTCACATTACTTAATGAAAGCTATTGGGTGCAGGATCCCAAAGATGATGCAGTATTTTTGGATTTTCAGAAAACTTTCGACTCTGTACAATACAACCTCCTTTTAGCGAAGATTCGATCGTACGGAACAGATTTATGAATAGATTCGAGATTTTCTAACTGTCCCAGCATGTCATTGTTGACAGCCTTTATTAATCTATATGTTACATCAGTTATCCCTCAAAGAAGTGTAATAGGACCACTTCTATTCTTAATTCTTTAAATTATCTTTGTGACAACATTAATAGAAGTTTGATTTTGTTTATATATTCATCTGTAGGGACGTAAGGAATTCGGTCGATTGATTATAAAATTCAACGCGATCTGGACGTTATTTAGCATGGTGCAATCAATGGAAACTTAGACTAAATTTCAAAATTTGCAAGGTAATATGCATAACTAATAAAAAGAATCCGTTTGTTCAGGAGAACAAAATTAGCGGTTTAGTTATTGACATGCTTGACTCCCTGAAGTATTTGGGAATAACATTACAAAACATCTTGAAATGGCATTTAACTTTTGTCGCAGGTAGAGCTAATTATAGACTGCGATCCGCTGGTCGAATTTTGAAGAATTGTAACGCACATACAAAGGATCTAGCGTACAAAACTCATGTGTGTCAACTAATGTTGCCCATTTGCAAGCTGTATCGGAAGGCAGATTGATTGACAGTATAGAGAAAGTACGGAGCGGATCAATTCGTGAATGCTTGTCCAGTCCTTACGAAAGCGTCATAGAATTATTATGTAGAGGCTGGGACCTTTTTTTTTATCTGCTTAACGTCTCTCTAATAGCGAGGTCTTTAGAGACGGGAAAGGATGGGGGGGAGGGGGGGCAAGGAATGGGAAGGAATTCGGCCATGGCCTTTTGAAGGAAGCATCCCGGCATTTGCCTGGAGTGATTTGGGAAACCATGGAAAACCCAAATCTGGATGCCCGGACGGGGATTCGAACCGCCGTCCTCCCGAATGCGAGGCCAGAACGCTAGCCGTTACACCACCACGTTCGGTGTCGAACTGTGGCAGACAGGTGAACCGTACTGTACATTTCGTTTGAATTTATTGGCAAACGAGAGAACAATTCCTTTCAATTATGAGTGCGATAAAATATTATATCCACCAACCTATTTGGGTCGCAATGACAGAAGAGATAAGATTATAGAAATTTTTTAAAATTCGACCTAGGAATCGTAGCCTAGAATTAGCTCTACCTATCAACGAATTAATTTGTAAGTCCCATTTCATGTTCCTTTGTATTGTTACTCCCAAATATTTCACAGAATCGACAATATCAATAACCGAACTGTTTACCTCGTATTTCTGAACAATCCTATTCTTTTTGTTAGTTAGATTAGAGGTGTAAACAGGTATATGGTACACAATCTGATGATTATGAACTGTGTTTATGCACTTCTTCTTTCCTGTTGACCAAGTACTAGAAAACTTTCTATGTGTTGATTACATTTGGAATTCAGTGCCTCAAATAATTGCTTTATAGTGACGGGAAGCTCAGTTGAAATTTCTAGGAAGGCGAATAAGATTCGGAGAGACATTTCCGGAAGTTTTCCGCTCCCATTCTTGTGTCCTGATGCCGCCGCGGCCATCGATTGCAGGAGGTCCGAGCTGCATATTTAATGCTGCGGTCTCGATTACAGCCCGGCCGACTTCGATCCCTCCCTCCACCTGTCCAGCAAGCCGCCTCATCAAACATTCACCCCCTCCGGCAACCCTTCTCCGCATTCACAGACATTACTGGAAAAGTAAACTAATTGTGTGTTAGGAAATTATATTAAAATTATTTTTACTTCATATTCCTTAGCATTTCTTCTGAGCGTATGTAGGGAAGAAAATAACTGACTGAATATTTCAAATTTTTGGCCGTCGCAAGTATTTCCAGTTGCAAAATCGTTGTATGACGTAAAAGACTTTAGTGTGACAACGAGCGAGACCACAAAAGGTAAAATTTACTTCACTTATTTTACTGCTAGGAGTGTTTTTCTATATATGTCCACTGGCAGTCATAAAAGTTCTATTCTGTGCATTACGTTACAACCCGATCATTTGACTCCGAGCGGAAGATATAACTGGCCCATTGCAATTCCGCCTGTTGCACTGGCCATCGTGACAAGGATTTTTAGTCGGTTTTCGATAATCGACTCAGTTAACACCAGGTTGAACCCGACCCTTCGCATCAGAAGTATGAGTTATACAAACAGAAATACACGACGTTCTTTTCAACGTCGCCATCCTTTAGGCTAGATCCTCAATGAACTCCACGCCGACATGACGCAAGGGGATTGTGTATAAACTACGTGGCTCGGTCTAGGGAGGGGAGGGGTTGGCTGGAAAGCTACGTTGGGCTACGTGGGGGGGATGGGGAAGGGTCCGAGCCAGGCCACGTATTTTTCTTTCATATTATTTGTCACAATTAAAATGAGATACAGAACACACAAAAGCATGTAAATATTTATTTCCGTCATTTAATTATCCCCGTATGTAATTTACGACAGTCTGACAAAAGAAAACAGTACAAAATGTCTTAATCAATATTAAAAAAAGCTGGGAGGAGGGGGGGGGGGGGGGTAGAGACAAAAGCCACGATGGGCTACATGGGGGGGAGGGGGGTTCAAAGGAGGCCAAAATGGAGCTACATGGTTTATGCACGCTCCCAAAGTAGGAGAAAAAAATAACAAATATCCATTAGCCAACAAGATATTTTAATCCATAATGCGGTATTAAGTATTACTAAATGAAGGAAGTTTTTCTGTCTTTTCGAGTCCGTTAGGGAGCGTCTATAAACTATGTAGCTCCATTTTGGCCTCTTGTAAACCCCCCTCCCCTCCTCTCCCCTCCCCTCGTAGCCCGACGTGGCTTTTTCTTCTAGCTCCCATTCCCCCTCGTAGTTCCTAGCTTCTTTCCATATTGGTTCCAGAAGACATTTTGTATTTTTTCTCCTGTCAGACTATCGTAAATTACATACCGTCATAATTAAATGACGGAAATAAATATTCACATGCTGCTGCGTGTTCTGTATCTCATTTTAACCGTGGAAAATAGTATGAATGAAAAGCTAAGTGGCCTGGCTTGGAAACCAACCCCTCCCCTCTCCCTCCCGTAGCCCAGTGTAACTTTTCAGTCAACCCCCCCCCCCCCCCCCGCAGACCGAATGGTGTAGTTTATGGACGCTCCCTTACTGGTATTCCTTCCTTGGTGTGGGATAATTGCTCCATCATCCAGGGATAAATCAGTTTTTAAAAAGATGTATGAAATTAATATTTGTTTACAGATAATTACGACGCTCGGAACTTTTATATTTCGTTGTTAGCTAATAACGCTATCGTCTGCGGTCGAGGCCAAGAGTTTTTCAGACAGCCATCCCTATCCGCATTTTCACTTTAAGGACATCCTAATTATTTTTTTTTTTTTTTTTACTTTCTTTTTTTTAATTTCTTTCTACTGGTCAGTTGTTTATAAATGGGAACATTGGAAGAGGTTCACGCATTTGTATGATGCATTTCTTGTTCTGAAGTAGGGGGCTTCTGAAGTTAACGCTGCGAACGAGTCAGAAAGCTATAATTTTCTTAATCTGAAGTAAATGCATTAAAAATTATGAAACTACTGTGGTTGTGTTTGGCGACTAAAAGGTTGACAAAAGCACATTTGATTGTTCTGCGTATCACTTTAATTTGAGCAGATTCCAACTTGAAATTAAAAAGTAAACTCAGAACTCACCTAGAAATTGCTGCTGCATTGATTGGGGCATTTTTTTTTTTTTACTAATGGCTTTACGCCTCGTCGACGGCTAAGGTCATTAGAGGCGGGATGGGACTGGGGACAAGGAACGGGAAGGAATTCGGCCATGGCCTTTTTGGAGGAAGCATCCCGGCATCCGCCTGGAGTGATTTGGAGAAACCATGGAAATCCCAAATCTGGATGCCCGGATGGGGATTCGAACCCGCGTCCTCCCGAATGCGACGCCAGAACGTTAACCGTTCACCCACCACGTTCGATGGGGGGCGTTGTTAGAGTAGTAGGTACCAGTACAAGTAAATTTCTGGAACTGGTATTTCGTTAGTCAATGAGCAAGATTTCAGATCGGACTGGAGCAGAAATTTAAAAGGGATTATTCTTGTCTTCAGTTTCACAGGCGCTATAAAAGTCTGTCACAAAATTCACCTACGTTCACGTTTTCATATTTGCTGCCTGCCGTTGTGGCTTTGTTGGTGGTAAAATATTATTACTGACCTCTGGCGCCTAAGATGGTATCGTAGTTGACGACTGTAAATGACTTAGTCGACACAACCGATAATTTAAACACACTTTAATTATAAAAACCTAATCATACATTTATCCGTAAATCTATCTAATGTTATAGTGGAAGGACGTGATCACGCAAGCATGGCTACAATGTACCAACTTGAATTTACTAAACAAATTTATAGCTTCTTCATACGAATATAACTGAAAGGTGGCTTTACTGAATTAATACACGAATGACGGAATAATTAAATACGAGCCTGAATGTAACGCTTTATTACCAAATAGGTTCTCACGAGGCATTACAACATTATTACAAACAACGACAAACAACTCGTTTGAGTTAAACAGACTGAATAATTTGTCTAACTACTTTATCTAACCAAATAACTAAAATGAGACAATGAAAGGGAAAAACATTAGGGATATTCATTAAACATCGATGCATCGTATTCATTCGATGGTTACCATGCGATACATCGGAGTTTTTCTATTCGATGCATCGATTTTTTTTAGAAAAACATCGAATCAATAAAAAAAAGCTAACACTGGTTCATAATGTCAAAAATAATAGAAATAAATATTAAGATTACTAAATTTATTGAATATTAAATTAAATTATTTCAATTTAAAATAAGTCATTAACAGGTGGTGATACCTGTGAGCAATTAGCAGGACATAACAACGATGAAAATGAATTTATCTTGCGGTTGGCTTTCCTGTCCGTATGAGTGAATGAATAAAAACAATTTCTTACGTTCACTTCTACTGTTTGCCGGTGTTTGCTGTGAGCCGAAATAAGATATTATTACTCTAAAACAACTAAGTGTTACCTGATACTACTCAATATCTACTATATAATTTCGCAAGGTCATCCACTCACCTCGATAGCTATTGGCTGGAGAACCCTGTCACGTGTCAGCCTTCGCTCACAAAACAGCGACCAGATATACCATTAGAAGAAATTCATGGTTATGTCTACAATTTAATAGCGAAGCAACTGCTACTAAATTAATTGGCATAATACATTCATTAAGGTTGCTTTTCATAGCGTTTCATAGCTAAAAAATTGATTAATATTACGGTTGAAAAAACGTCGATCTGCTTTTAAGTAAAATGTTACTAATTAAAGCAACTTAGAAAACTTAAAAAAAATACTCATAGTCTCTGCTTCGGCTTAGGATAAATTTCAGTTTAATTACATCTTTCAATGTTGTTGCTCGGCCAAAATTTATGCTTTACGGTTTATTTGCTTTTTAGGCATTTTACTGACCACTTTCGTTATTGGTATTTATTCATTTTCGCTGTATGTGAGTTGTTAGGATATTTTAAGTCGACATTAGACCAAATGTGTAACCGAATCGATTATTCTGGCAACTCATTTCTGCGGAGTTGCTCAACTGTTTAATAATATGGAATGTGTATTAAGTTCTCTGGCCGTTACAGATACTATGACCAATGTTTACATTATGAGTGTTTGCTCAGCCTCAATAATAAACAACGTGGTGCTTTCAAAGCAAACAGGATTTTTTTAAAAATTTGCAAATTTTAAGGGTCAAATACAAGTCAAGTTTGTATTTAAGCACGTTAGAGTGTGTGATCTTTTAAATAGTTACACGATAGCGCGATCCTTCCTGTCTGCTTTTAATACCTACCTCTTTTAATGCTTCTGAGTTCTGCAAGCTCAAGAGATTTTATTCACCCTGAAACACAGATCAAGCTTATATTTGGCCAGATCACATCAACCTGTCATAATCTTCCATCGTAAAAACTGGAACTATTCTAGACCCATGACGATACGCAAAAAATAGTCACGGGCTTACACTAGTTTAGATATAAACCGGGTAAGGGCAAAATCTGATTGACTATTGTCAGGACTTCTGTTGCATCCGAACGTTTATTTTCGATGGCTGCTCAAATATTCAATTAGCATAGGGACAGAATGAAAGCAAAACGATTGAGTAAACTTTTGTTTCTCCAAAGTTTGCCTAAATACCATTGATGTTATGTGGTTAAAGACTTAAAATTAATAATTTAGGCAGATTTAGACTATAGTATTTAATGTTTGGTTTTTTATTGTGATGGTCTGGTATCGAAATATAATATTTCTGTTAATTTGTAGTCTCCGTTTCACTCACAAAGCTATACCTCACTCATACAACACTACTTAACCATCACACATGATCATAAAATTAATTTTTTAATGTTGGGTGAAAGGTAACGCTCTGGCCTCGTAATCTGGAGGACACGGGTTCGAATCACCATCCGGGCATCCAGATCTGGGTTTTCCATGGATTCCCCAAAACACTCCATGTGAATGATTCAAAAGGCTTTTGCCAAATTCCTTCCTGTTCCTTGCTCCCAGTCCTTTCCTATCTCTAATGACCTCGACGTCGACGAGGAATAAAGCCATAAACAAAAACAGCATAAAATTAAACACATCATTACAGCTACAGCACTACACTGCTGGTATAGTGTTATACGTGTTCACACGGACCAAACGAAAGTCAGTGAATTATCTGCGTTCAATTGTAAATGGTGAATATCAAACTAACGTCACAATTTCTCTTGGCGATTTTAAAGGAACATTTAAGATATAAATGAAACGACATTTTCCAAGGAATATTGTTGATTTGTATTTGTTGAGCTAAGAAAAACATAAAAGTATTCGATGTTGAAAAAACATCGATATTTTTAAGCGATGCATCGATAAACATCGATGTAGGGTTCCGATGTTTTATATCGAATAAAAACATCGATGTACTTTCTAAGTGGACACCCCTACAAAGCATGCTTTGGCAAGTGCCAAAGGCACACAGACAAGACACAAGTCTTACCTCTTACATGGCTACTGGCAGAATAGTCAATCACAGAATAGGACGATCCCATGCCACGCTGGGGTTCTAATATATGCGTGCAATCACGTGTTAGAAGCATGATGTGTAGTACACGCTGAAGTAAGCTGAATCTCGCAACTCTGCAGTTCAGATCATGTAGGCCCTGCACTCACGCTATGAACGACTTATAATATTCTTCACTGATTAAAATACTAAAACTCCCATATTAAACCCTAATTCACAGACTGCCCGTTACAGTATCACAGTTTGTTCCAGAATTTAGGAGGTTTTTTTTCTTTCTTTTCTTCTTTCGGGCCTTACAGTACGTCGAGGTCGAGATCATTAGATCCAGAAGAAAATTGGTGAAAAGAAATGGGAAGGAATTCGGGATTTTTTTTTTAATAAACCGTCCCAGCTTTCGCCTAGTGCGATTTCGGCAGGCCATATAATAACGTCGATTTGAATCCGCGTCCGTTTCAATGCAAGGCCTGAGCCTTACCGATCATACACCAGCCTTGGTTTTATCAGTTAGTTCCAGAAAGCGGACTCGTGCTCAATCTCATAGAATCAATGCTCCAGAATTTTTGAGCAATGATATTCCATGCATTTAAAATTCAAATATTGTTTAGCTGTTTCCTTATTTTTAATGCGTATATAATAAAATGGAGTTGGCTGCTTAGTCGCAAAGACTGAACATCAATGAAAATTAATCGTTAAAAAAACACTGCTTCTTCTGGGTGGTAGCGTTAGTGATGGTCGAAGGTAAGTACTTCGAAAATTTTCCTGTGCGTTCTAAGTTTAGAAATGGGTTTCAAAAACAATTTTAAAAAAAGTATCTACGATGTTAATCAATATTGATGTACGGAGGAAGAATAAAGGCTGTAACGGACAGATAAAACCTCTACCAATTCACAATTACAGTTTGAACCTCTGTGATATCATTACGAAACACAGTTCATAAGGATTAATCAGCATCATCACTGAATAGACAACGGTAAAGTTCACCGAGTCCAGAGTAGTGGGTTTGTATCAGACCCACTAGTCTCTCCAGACTACAGTACCGACTTTCGAGACTGGCATTCCGGAAGATGCGGATTATGTACCCCCTCTGAAGATCTAGACTTCGGTTCCATTTTTATTCCAGGCGAATTTTAGGCGGATCCTATACAAGGTAATGGCTTAACCCAATCCTCAACCGGCTCTAGTTATATAGATTTCGACAAATCGTTAAGAGTGGTAGAATCATTCATTAGGTTTTGAAAAGTTTGTCATAATCATTATAATGAGGAACTAAACAGCAATTATTTTCTGCTTCTACCGAAGTGTGCTACAGCTTCCTTTTCAATCATTGTAAAAGAAATTAACCGCTGGTTTAGCGTGCGCTTTAAAGCGGTGCCATAACACAGGAAAATAAAACTCAGACAGGTTCTTACCTTGCGCCAAATTAAAGTTTTTAGGTATTTTCTAGTCATCGTCTTCTCGAATTGTGGGAAGGTTCCCAATTTCCTCCTCAAAAATTACACAATGCACAAATAAATTTACACGTAATACAAAAGGACAAAGTTTATACTGATGTAAGAACGGAGACTTGCAATGAAGTCTTATGTGATGTATTGTAAGACACATAATATGACCTAACACTGAATATTTTTCATTTTTTATTATTTATTTAAAAAATTGTTTAGATTATAAAACAAAAATGTAAAGCCTCGAAATATACTTAAGACATGCTAAAAAGTTTTAATGTCATTTTGCCAACTAAAATATTGTTAAATGTTAATTTTTATCATTTAACATTAAAATTTATTTATTAATTTAATTATTATTCAATTTATTAACGTTCTGAGTAACTATGTTTTAAATATATGCGTTAAAAAACTGTTTGCGCCACCAATCCCACACGGATCCCGCGGGATTGGCGCAAATCCCGCAAAAATCCCGCGGGATTGAAAACACTGCGGGATTGTAATCCTTAACTGTGTTTACATGGCACAGACTGAGACCTGTGTTCAAATTGAACAGACCATTGACGGAAAGTGGTTATGTTCAGCTACTTGGAGATCATTTAGAGCCATTCAGGGCGTTCATGTTCGCATACAATGATGACCATATGCCATGTCACCGGCCAAAACCGTTCAAGACTGGTTTGAGGAACATTGTGGATAGTTCCAGCTAGTGATTTGGCTACCAAGATCGCCAGACCTGAAACCAATCGAACATAACTGGGAAATGGTCGACAGGTATTCATGTGAAACGTCCTGCACCGGCAATACTTTCAAAATTATGGACGGCTGTAGAGAAAGAATGGCTGAATATTTCTTCAGTGGACTCCCGACGACTTGTTTAGTCACTGCCACGTTGGATTGCTGTATTACACCGGACAAAAATGGATCCCATATGACATTAGGAGCTATCCCAGGACTTCAGTATATCAGGTAATAATAATAATTCCGTGTGGTCGGAATGACGTGGTGACAGGGTTTCTACTGGCTGCGCACTCCGCCCCTGTCGTAGCCGCCTTAACCTAGCCCGCCAACCCTGCCGGCTACAGGGGACCTACAGTTTAACATGGAATCCGAACCACGGAAGCGTTCTGGTGTACTTCACATTGCACAGCAGGCTGTGCCAGAGGTGAAGGTCGGGTTAAGTGCCAGTGAAAATCCCCGCCGGAACAGGGATTCGAACCAGCGACCTTTCGATCTCCAGTCAGACGCCTTAACCACTGAAGCCACCAAACCGTTAGTATATCAGGTTAAGCAAGTAAATTGTAAAAGGGTATTTTTTAAGGTTTTATTGCCATCTAAAAAAATAGAGAAACCTTTCGGAAAACGGTGAATGTACATCTAGCATATTAACTTTTGGTGTATCAAAGGATATTTTATTTATTCAGTTTATGGACTGAATAGACTTATCAAGTGACTAAAATTTTGCGTCCCAAAGGATCAAGATCACTCAGAATTATCGGAACAAAATACAGGAAATGCGGCACAGAAATATATATCAAGACTGTAAACCATGCAGAACAGCGCCCTACGGCGATTCATGAAAGGAGACCCGCAGGTGTCGCTTTTCACTCAGGTGTCACTAGCAAGCAGATGTATCTAATCCTCAGGTGTTTATAATTTACATGGGGAGGGGGAGGGGGAGGGAAACTGGACGCTGGAATACGTTTCCCCATTACTCATTCGCACTTGAACATTATAAACGTTCCAACGAAGTCTTCACTGGTGTACCGCCGGATTGTGTCGTGAAAACACGATATTTCGACGACTACATCCGTCGTCTTCTTCAGGGGCGAAAACATCTGTAGTGGTCGGATGACCGACAGATAATGAGACAGCTAGTCGTCCAAATATCGTGTTTACTCAACACAATTCAGTGCCTCAGACATGGGCCTGTGCGGCATTGTGCATTTATCCCATTCTAATAACTTGCACTGTCGTAGCATTACACCTTGGTTGGTGCTCTAGCTGATGTTGCATTTGTTAGGTTGAGGGACAATTTCAGCACAAGTTGCGAACTGCCGCCGTTTGAATGTGGATCTGGGTAGAAATGGGTCAACTGCGAACTGTCCTTGCTTATTTCTTGCATTAATACGTCCGTCGTAAACTAATGGCTTTATTAAATTAATTGGACTCCACGTTGAAAAGACGTGCAGCGTTTTTTTTTTTGGGTGATTTGGCCCTATAACCACCACTAGCACTTGCGAGCCGACAGTTCTTTAAGTTTTTATATTACCACGGTATCTGAAACATACCCACGAGCTATTCGGAAGGTCTTATTACTATATCAGTAAAGAAAATACACCGTTCTGACCACACACGTTAAATTTAATACTTATGTCAATCCATTAAGACATTACACATTGGAATTTTTACATCACTCCGACAAATTATTACTGCATGCGCAGTCTAACAATAGCATTTTCCTCGCTGAATCAGCGAGCGACCTGCACCAGAGACAATACCTGCACTGCACAAACACAACACGCCAACTGCGCCGACCAAAGATACTTAATAAACATTCTTACAGACAAAACTAATCCCACAAAAACAATTCTTGTAAAAATAGGCCAAGTCTCGTGTTCATGTAGTGACAAAAAGTTATGAGATCTTCTTTTGAGCCAGGTCTACACTTTGCAGTGTGTATTCAGTTCACTTTGTGAAACAGAATGGTTTATCTCGGTGTCATAGATCCTAAATAGGATTAAAAAAATCTGATGACCTGGCCATTATGAACATCATAATTTTTATTGAAATTGAGGGCATAGTAAATACTTGTCAAATTCGAAAAAGAGCAAGGGAAATCTTTGCTTTTACGTATTTATATCAAACACATTTAAGGTAAAGGTTAACTAAAAAAACATGGCGTGCTTAGTGGCCGAGTCATCAGATTTATTTAGTCCTAAATAAATGGTCTGCGACACTAAGAGAAACCATTCTGTTTCACAAAATAAACTGAACACACACTGTAAAGTGTAGACTTGGCTCAGAAGAAGATCTCATAACTTTTTTGTCACTACGTGATCACGAGACTCGGCCTATTTTTACAAGAATTGTTTTTGTGGGATCTCATTTATTTTTGTAAGTTTATGGCTTATTCTGAATCGCTGCTCAAATGTAATGATTCCATTTGGAAATCGGTGAATAAGAACATTTCAGAATTGAAGACATCAATATACGTTACCAACAATGACCAACTCTCTGAAAACAATGAGTGTGCGCCGTAGCCGAGCAATTGCCGTTAGTTTCACTACCACCATCAACAAAATTATTAGTAACTTCCAAACTAAGCATAGGAACAAAGTAAAATTTTAGGCTTTGATTCAACTTGCTCACCTCTATGTAGTATAGAAATATCAGGTTTATAGCTTCATCCAGAGCAAAGCAATTAAGCCGCAAATATGTGCCAGAATTTTTCATGTTTGGGATTGTAATTAAATAAATGCGGGGAAAAACTTTAATATTAGATTGTTCTTATGATTTAGGGATGAAACCATAAATATGTACCAAATTATTTGTTTCTAGGATTAATGGAAGTACAGTGGAATTTTTATGTCGGGGTGTCGTGCCGAAATAAAATTTTGAATTTCAATAACTTCCAAAAGTAATGAAAGGTAAGAATCTTTATATGTATTGCGTGTGCGTTGTTTTCTACGTAAAATAACTCCCGATAAACCATAATTGTATCTTTCTCACAATTGTAGAGGATTTGACAGCCCACTTTTGCTGGGGAACGACATTAATTGTCTTCTTTTAAAAAAACCACTAGTTGTCGTTTTCCAATAGGCCCACATTTTCACTGGCTGCCCTACAGTTTATCTACTCGTTACCATTCACCTTCCTAAGGTCTTTGAATCTTGTTGGTCTCCGCATTTGTTTCGGTAACGTTTGACAACAGAACAATTCAAAATTGTTTACGTGCATTGTGCTTAGCCTCCAACATGCCTCTACAGGCTGTGATTAAGGCGTCTGTCTGGAGATCGAAAGGTACTCGGTTCGAATCTCTGTCTCGGCGGGGATTTTCATAACCCAATATTCAGCTCTGGGACAGCTTACTGTGTATTGTGAAGTTTGTCAGAACGCTTCCGTGCCTCGGATTTCACATTAAACTGTAGGTCCCCTCCCTAGTTGTAGCACGGATGGCTATACATCCAAAGCGAATTGAAGCCAAACGAGGCTTAACGTGGTACTAATTGGTCCATTTTTTTAAAACTGCTTTACGTCTCTCAACAGCAAGGTCTGTAGAGACGGGAAAGAAGGGGGGAAAGGAATGGGAAGGAATTTTGCCATGGCATTTTTAATGAAGCATCCCGGCATTTGCCTGGAGTGATTTGGGAAACCATGGAAAACCAAATCTGGATGCCCGGACGGGGATTCGAACCGCCGTCCTCCCGAATGCGAGGCCAGAACGCTATCCGTTACACCACCACGCTCGGTAAATTGGTCCAACTCACAATAATAACACCAAACCACATCATTTTTCACTATGTATTCTAATGAACGGTCTGGTAGCTCAGTGGATCAGGCACTCACCTTGAAAATTCAAGGACAAGGTCTCGATTCTGTTGCAGCCAGGAATTTTTAAATGCTTTGTATTGATCATGTGGGAATTTTTTTTTTATGGTTTTACGCCTCGTCGACATCGAGGTCATTAGAGGCGGGAAAGGACTGTGGACAAGGAACGGGAAGGAATTCGGCCATGGTTATTTGAAAGAAGCATTCCGGAATTCGCCTGGAGTGATGAAAAACCCAAATCTGGCAGCCCGGACGGGGATTCGAACCGGCGTTTTCCGAAATGAGGCCAGACCGTTACCGTTCACCCACCACGCTCTGTATGTGGATTATGTGAATCAGGCGTCCACACGGTTTCCCACAACACCCAGGTGGTTTCCGATTTTCGCCTCATGAATTACAAATTTCAGAAAAGAAGAAGCTGTACACTCATCATGCAGTACACGGAAAACACGTTTGACTGACAGATGGCGACACATTAGTCTCTTTAGTTCCCTTATTACAAAAATGCCAGCGACAGAGGCAGAAGATAAAGAATAACTGAAATTCTGTCACTAAGCCAGGCGAACGTGGAAGTCAGCAGGAAGCTGAAATTCATCGTCAAGCTGGACTTTTAGTAAAATGGTCTGTGGTTTATCCTCCACTAATCCTGTAATGACATTAATACGGCTAGTGATTGACTCGGGGCTAATTGCCCCTTAATTAATGAAAGGGTCGAGGAAAAATTCTTTGCAGAGTGAAGATTACTATCGCATTCCCGATTCTCTGAGAATTCTGGGAGTCCGCTCTACGGTAGGTTAGAACTAATCATGCTGATGAGGAATGGTGCTAAAACCTTCGGGTTAGATGATTCAAAAGAGAGCAGAGCGGTTAGGCATAAGTTCCACAGTTGTCAGTTACAAACTTTTATTTACTTTTCATTCATAAGACTATTAACAGGTGGGCTACACTGGTTTATACTTGATTAAATAGTCGTAAATATAACACGTCCTTTTATCGCATATCCTACATTTATTGTGCCACATTGCATCGACTAACAGAACAGATGACCCCAGATTCAAGTTGTCGGGGCAGCAAGTTAAGCTACTACTCTGACTTAACCCTAACTAGAATGGAACGAATTTTCTGGCACATTATTTTAAACATAAAAAGAGGAAATACACTATTATTTCTAAACAATACCTACCTTTCGACGAGTAGAACTTAGCTGCATACTATCTGCTCGAGGATAGCTAATAAATGTTATTTATGTCCAGACTCCAAGGTAATTTTTGAATAATGGTTTCGTAACCAAGTTTAGGATGTCAACTTTCTAAAGATATTAAGTGAAATTAACATCGACAGGATCAAGCCAAAAGGGGGTTTACCACCTGGGTCTGAACAACCATTACCCATATGGAAATTGCTGAAAATGCTTCGAGTTGGAGTTGGCCGCTGCAGACACACTCGCGCTTCATGGGGTGCATGGGAGAGCAACCAGATACCACATATTCTTGCGACGAGATCGAAACTATGGTACATTTGTTGTCATTCCCACTACTAGGAATAAAAGTATCTCAATCAGACCTTTAATCACACAGTGACAAAGCAATCACATTGGCGGAGAAACCACCTTACTTATTAGCACTGAAACAATATGACAATGAAAACGCAACGGAAATAAAAGCTAAATGGGTTATTCAAACTAAGGTGTCAGTCGGTTAAAAGCATGCGGTTTAATTAACGCAATTTATTGGTAAAACTTAACAACTTAATGTCCGTAAACTAGGGTTGTAACGGAAGTCATCTTTGCGGATGCTGATGTTCAATGCTTGACATCCGCCGATGCGGATGTTTTGCGGATGCGGATGTGGAAGTGGAAAAATAAATATATAATTACTTAGATTTTAATATTTTATTAAAAATAAACTTAAAATCAAAATAAGTATTTTTATGCCAAATTCTACATTTTTCAGAAGTAACATCTGTTTCCATGTAATACTGCCACATTTATTTTTTGCCTCATATTTCAACAACAAAAAACATGGGATGATTTCACAAGTGAATTAAATTATTTACATAACGACGCACGTGTCAAAAAAAAAAAATCTTTGTCATGTGAACTTTGCGGAGTTTGAGGCTCGACTGATTCAAGCGTCAAGCACAAGGCCACGTCACCACACCACACATCTCCTTGCCCGCCACCTGCCCTTCCACCGCTCTAGCGGCCCATTCACAGTACAACTTGTAGGACCTACACTACGTTCATCAGATTTTCGATAAAGAACTTTGCTGGACCGTGAAAAGGGTTAGAGAACTACATGCAGGACGTGTTGAATGTCGAGACTCCCAAACAACCAACACGAGTCCTTGCTGTACAACAAGCTATGGTGTTCAATAATGATTAGAGGAAAAATCCTTCGAGTATGCAATAAGGACACAAGGTGTGCCGCGAGAAAGTACGAGTGGAAAGGATTGCTTGGAACATTTTGTTGGACTCGTTTTACTAGCGTGATTGGATGAGCGCATCCTATTGTAGTTCTATACGGAAGTCCTGTAAGTTGACCGTAAAGAAGGTGCTTTACTTTAAATGCAATTTAAACTTGTAAATCGTCGCTTAGGTAATAACACGATTTAGTTGTTATTTTTGTGGCAAGATAGTCAGAAAATAACAACCACATTGTTGTTAGTTAAGAGACGATGGACAGAATCTCGTATAAAGAGAAAAGAATTATATATATATATATATATTATTACTTAGGGGGCGTTCATTAATTACGTGAAGTGTTTTTCCGGAATTCCGGACCCCCCCCCCCTTATTTTGGTGAGACTTCGTGAGATTTCGCCACCTGCCCCCCCTATTTCCACCTCACGTAATTAATGGGCGCTCCCTTATGGCTTTACACCTCGTCGATGTCGAGATCATTAGAGGTGGGAGGGTACTGGGTACAAGGAACGGGAAGCAATTTGACCATGGCTTTTTTGAAGGAAGCATCCCGGCATTTGCCTGGAGTGATCTGGGGAAACTATGGAAAACCCAAATCTTGATTCCCTGACGGGTATTCGAACCGCGCCGTCCTTCCGAATACGAGGCCAGAGTGTTAACCGCTCACCCACCACGCTCGGTAAATAATATATATTGCACTGTAAACAAAACATCCGCTATACATCCACAATAAATACTGCGGATGCGAAAGCGGATGTTGGATTTCATGCGGAAGTTTCTGCTCTTGCGGATGCGGAGATCCGTTACATCCCTACCATAAACCATCCAACTTGATGACGTGACTGAGAAAGTAACACAGTATTATTGTATTATCAGAGCAAGTAAAGCAATAGAAACTTATTGTAAACATCGTAAGACGTCAAACAATGTAACATGAAGCAAACTTATATTACTCAAACGCTCAACATGAGGTAAACTCTTAAATGGACGGTATTCTAACGTGAGCTAAACAGGAAGGAAACATGATTGTCTGACGTTAGCACGAGTTACACTACGTTGCCCGCTTTTCACATTAAATATGGTCTGAAGATAGCGAATATAGCGAGCGTACGTTTTACCTAGTCCTTAGTGAAATTAACGGCCTGATGCCCTCATTATGCGATTAGTTAATCATAAGCGGATACTTACTTTCCGTGTCCGGACTGTTTCAAATTGCGTCTTTCAAGACACTAGCTGCTTGGATTGCTTTGTCGTTGGATAAGAACAGGTTACGAATCCCATGTCTCTGCACTCGATGAGATGCTCAGGTGTCTGATGTAGCGCAATCACATTTGTCGCCGTCTGCGTATCCCCACTTTTTCGTAACACCCCTGCACCTTGATACTCCTGTTCTGAGCCTATTCAAAGCCTTACATTTTTCGTGAGGAGGATCCCACCGAGCGGCCAGTTTTTCTTGGGCCCTGAGGTTTGGATATGTGGGAAGTACTTGTACATGCTCCCTTAAGGATACCCTTCTTTTGTCTAGGGTCGTACTTCTCTTTAATAAACTTCTCCGTGAGCGGAGGCGTGGTGGCGCAATGGTCTGTTTTTTTTTTTTTTTTTTTAACTTCTCGTTCTCCGTGGCCACTTTCCTTCTTAAACCCGGTGGTGCTATTCACGCCAGTGCATATATTTTTTGTGTTGGAGTTGGTCTCATGCACTCGGTTACCAGCCTAACAGTCTCATTAAACGTCACATCCACCTCTTTAGCATGAATGGAGGCTTCACATACAGGTGCGCAATATTCTGCGGCCGAAAAGCAGAGAGCCTTAGCTGCGAAGCTTAAAACTTCGGGGTGTGCTCCCCAGGTGGAGGCAGTAAGTTTGCGTAGTATGTTTTTTTCTGGCATTTATTTTGGCTTTCAGTTCTTGGCAGGTTTATATATATATATATATATATATATATATATATACGTGAGAGACTTATCTAGTTCAGCTACCAAGTATTTTGGATGACTACTGTGTTCCAGAGTGGTCCCCTTCCATACTATCCTTGCTTTTCAGATGGAAGGCACAGACCTTAGTTTTCCTTGGATTTGGTCGTAGCAGGTTGTCATCATAGTAAACTGATAAACCTTCAATGGCTCCGGTAAGCTTCCTTTCTCCCTCTTTGAAAATGTTGCCTTGGGCAGTGATAGCCGTGTCAACAACAAAAACCAAGCTTCTAATGCAGTTGTGTTTTGGTTGGTCGTTTGTATAGATGTTAAAGAGTATTGAGGACACACTTCCCTGGGGTAGTCCGTTTTTCTGGTCTCTCCATCTACTTTTCGTGCCCTGTAAAGTAACTTAGAACATTCTACCGCGCAGGATCGTTTTAATGGTTAGTGTAAGTAGATAACCTTCTGTGAGTATACTTTAGAGATTAATTTCTGGTGGTTTACAGTGTCATATGCAGCTGTAAGGTCTATGAAGACTGCTTCCGTGATGAGTTTTCTTTTGTACCCATTTTATATGTATTGGGTTAAATTTAAGACTTGATTATTGCATGCTTCTCCAACTCTAAAGCCTGATTGCTCCTGGATGAGTTTTGCATTGACAGTAGCTCCTATTTTTTGGGCCGAAATGGTTAATGTGTTCAATTCGGATTTCGTTATGACCTGCTGCTTTACTTTCTTTCATTTGATTATAGCCTTAGTCAACTCTTCGGGATTGAAAGGGTTCTCAAGGCCACTTATTTTTCATTGCTCTGGGAGAGTTTACATTTTTGTTTACGAACTCTTTGGTAAGGCTTTCCATTCAATAGCAGTTGATGGGTTACTTCATTTGGAATACCTTTGTTACAATCCGGTTTTGGTTGTGCGGGTTCATTACAGAGGTTCTTTACCAGTTTCCACGCTCTTCTACTATTTTGCTTCATATCCAGATTATGGAGAAGTTTGGTCCATTTTTGCTTTCTTCCTTCGCTTATACATTACATGAGCTATCCGTCCAGTTCTATGGTTTATGTTGAAAAGGGGTCTCTGTTACGGTACCTTTCCAAAAGGTGTTGAGCGCTGGAGGTAAGTCCTGTAATGTACTGGGTACGGTATCCACTGGGGATATGATTGCTAGAAGTGTTTCTAACGATTTCAACATAATTCATCGGTACAGCTTCCAAATTACTCAAATTGTCATCTAGGTCTTGAGAGAAATTTTGCCATTTTGCTTTTTGAAATTAAATTTCCTCTTCAAAGGGATTATTTTGGGATTAACAACTCCGTCTATGATGCATGTAACTGGTCTATGTTGGGTTCTTGGTATAGGAATGTCCACTGCTTTTACTGTATTTTGTAAAATGAAACTGCTGATAAAAATATTATCCGGGTTTGTAGCCTTTCCGCCATCATCCACTATTGAAAGAGGACGGCAATTTGGAAGGATCAGTTTCAGGTCTTCTTTCTCTATTCAGTTCTCTTGTCCATTTCTTTTACTAGCGCTATAGTCCCAGTTAATACTATGACAGTTGAAATCCCCTAGAACCAGTTAGATTTTCTTATCTTTTTAGATGGTAGGTGGAGTAAAGTTATAGTCAGCTCCAGATGTTTGTATACAGATGTTACAGTACATGACTCCAGTTCTATTGTTAGGATCTCAATATCATCCAGTTCCGTTTGGATTTTATTGTAATACCTGGTATGGAAAAAATCACACTTCCGTACTTCTCATTGGGCCATTTTATTATTTAAACCATTATTCCTTCAATCTAGGATCTATTACCTTTAACTCCTCGGTGTGTTTCCTGCGTGGCTAAGATGTCACAATTGTTTTCTCTACATAGTTCAGCCAGCAGAATTTCCTTTCTTTACTAAGTGCGTTCACTTTTATAGAATTCGTCGTGAAAGGTCTTGAAAAAAGACCGATTTTGATTTCAGTTTCTCATTTTCACTAAAAAAAAAAATCTGGTGGTAAAAGGATTGGCCGTTTAAAGCGTTGCCCAGGGTGCGCCCGATCGCTTGAAAATCAAGGACACTTTAAAACGATATTCTTTGCAGTTAAGCGGATAAGACTCTTGTCGTCACTAAGTCACCATTAAGCTGATGGTGCGTAATGTAAATTAGCGCAGAATATTCAACAAAAATGTTGATTGTGGAAGCCGGTTATTGTGGGTCCGAAACCCATAAATTTGCGATTCCCCTGCCAGCGTGGGTGCACGTGAGTTTGTAAACTGAACTTTGTAAACTCATCCTGTCGGTGAGCCTGTTTAGTTCTCTAATCCCAACGCGCCTCTTGCTATACTTCATTAATAAATTGTAAAAATTATACCCAAATCTGAATAACTAAATTTATCCCTTACACTATTATTTATGGCAAAACTTGAGACCAAATTTTCGTAACAATTATCCATATTAACTCATGTTATTTATCCTTAACCACTGGCACTGCCTCTGACGTGAGCGGTCTGGTGGCTCAGTGGTTAAGGCGTCAGACAGGAGGTCGAAAGGTCTCCGGTTCGAATACCAGCCACAGCGGGGATTGTCACACAACCTTAACCTGACCTTCATCTATGACAGTGCTTGATTTGTGTCGTGAAGAAGGCCAGAACGCTTTTGTGGTTCGGATTCCAAGTTAAACTGTATGATTCCTTTACCCGTTAGGATTGCCAATTAGATTAAAAAAAGGAGAAAATGTGAAATTTGGTGAGATCTGATCGGATTTCTCCCCTTATGACGACGTTAGATCTTGAGGGAACCCCCCCCCCCCCCCTGCTAACCGACCTCGATGTTTTTTGAGACCCATTTTTTTTAGCTGTTCTCTTTACTAGGGCGGTTATACCCCCCCCCCTTTTTTAGACGGTATCGGCGTTTGTCGAATCTAAGGAATTATGTTAATTTTAAAACAACAAAAACAAACAACAACAACGGTAGTCCATGTATGTGAATGAAGTTACACGCAACAACTAGTAATAATAACACGCTGCTCCAAATTTGCATACACTTGTATTTCACTGATTTCTCAAATGACACTGAACGTTGGTTGCTAAAAGACTGCTCCCGTGCATCAGGAATTTTGCTAACTTTTGTATTAATTTATTTTATCGGCCAATGAATTAAAATATTATCTAAATGTGAACAATGTTTGTAAATTTCAAAGGCTAGTTTAACTACATGTTGAGATGGCTTTGTGAGAATAAGTATCAAGAAAGTTATATAATTGTTATTTAACAGTTTTTACGATTCTAGATATATAACTAAAGACAGTGTCTATATTTACAGTTCTCAGCCGAGATATTACTTGCTCAGAAACAGTTTGGAACTAAAAATGTATACATAAGTACTAGTTAAAATAGCCTCTAATGGAGCGTTCATAAATTACGTGGCACCGTGTAAAAAAGGGGGGGGGGATTGGCTGGAATGTTACACTGAGCTACGAGTGTGTGTGTGTGTGGGGGGGGGGGGTGGAGGCACCCGAGCCAAGCCAAGTAGCTTTTCATTCATATTATTTGTCACGGTTAAAATAAGACACAGAACACACAACAGCATGTGAATGTTTATTTCCGTCATTTAACTATCTCCGTATTTAATTTAGGATATTCTAATAACAGAAAAGAATACAAAATATTTTCTGGATTCAATAGGGCAAAAAGCTTCGTTCCACGCGGATGGGGAAGGGAGAGGGTAGAGGCAAAAGCCATGTCGGGCTACGTGGGGGGAGGGGAGTTCACAGAAGGCCAAAATGGAGCTACGTGTTGTATGGACGCTCCTTAAGAAGTGTGGGAGCCGAAGGCTAAACAAAAATGTAACGGCATCAGCACGAAGTCGTTCAAAGCACCGAACTAGAACATACTGTAGAGATTCAAGTCGAGTAAGTTGAACGAGCACGACGTTCCGCTAATAAGTGTCTCTGTCATGTTTCTTCAAATAACTCAATTAATGCCCCTAATTCCATATAGAATGAAGAATAAAAAATCGTGTCAGCTAAATTATGACAGTCTCAAATTACATCTCATTCGACATTCGGTTGCCTACAATCTGTTTTAAAAAAACGAATATTCCTTTTGAAATAAAATTTAAGCGTTTACCTGCGGCAAAACTGCACAGCAGTCGTATTCAGAGAGCTGTACGGGTCATACCAAAGATGTTGGAAAGAATGGGCCAAGTGGTACAACCACAATTTATTACTATGATGGTTATAATGGGATATTTAAGGGGAAAATAAGAAATTAATTTATTATTATTAATTGCATTGGTGCCAATTTGAGTGGACTTACTCGTGTGTTCTGAATAATTTTATTTTTGAAATCTTTAGTGTTTCACGTGGTATTTCATAAACGTACTCGATAATTTATTCCAGTTTCTGACTCCTATCCTCTCATCTCTGTCTTATGAGGTGTTAATTTATATTCATGGGCTTCTCTTCCCTTCTTCTTTAGATACCTATCCAGACCACCAGCAATGTATGCTTTCATTTTTGTACGAAGTTTTTGTGTGTATATCAAATAAAATTATCATAAATAGTGTCCCATATGTCACTCCATGCGCACTGTGAAGAGGTTTATGATTCAACTCTAGGTGATTCTGGTATACAATCCAGGGCCGCATTTAGGCATAGGCTACACCACCTGCACCACATGCAGGAAAACAAAACCATGTTCCAAAAAAGTAACATGTTTTCGAAACGGTTTTAGCACCGAACGTCCTGAAATGCTCGTGAAAACTGAAAACAATGTTTGCGCAGTTCAGCCCTTGAAGCATGGGTGTACTGTAAAGTAACGCTTCAGTGCACCTATACAAAAAGTACGAGTAACAACATTGCGGTTCAACAATGAGGACTTACAGTATAAACCTTGCAGTATACTGTGGTCGGGGTGTATGAATGTACACTTGCAATACAAACTAAAATTCTCTATCCTTCATGTGCGGAAGATCAGGTAAGATAAATTCATTTTGTGTACGATGTAAAAACAGCGAGCAACGGTGGGAGATCCAAGTTTAAAAGTTTTGTTTGAAAGAAAGTATTTATAAAAAACATTACATTTGTTTATAATTGAAATACGTTTATATAGAATTCAATATTAATCCTATTTCTTAATTCGTTTTTCCTTAATTTGTTGTTTTAAGACACTTTTTTATTTCTTTTAAAATTTTATTTCAGCGTTCAGGAATCTTGATAGCTTGGTGTGGCGTGAGAAGGCTCTGATTAGGGGATCGCTGTCTAAAAAAATTTAGTCACAGTCTTCTGTTGACAGGCGTGTGTGAATAATCAATACCGTTTTGTTTTAACATTTTTCTATTGCGTGACCTACATCATCTTTCATCGTTTGTTTTACTTTAATATGTAGGCCTACTCTTTCGTATTGTTATTAAAACTTCTGAGTTTGTTATTTCGAGGGCTTTTTTTGCTGAGGGTGTTTGGTTGCAACAATGCAACTACAATAGGCAGCACCTTATCTATCGATGATCAGTTCAAAAATTGAACACACGGACATCACTTGCTAACCTCGGTCGCTTCAGGCTCGGTAACGATACAGAAAGCACGTTTCGAACTTTCGACTCTTCAGTAAGTTATCCCGTACAGTTTTACTATCAATACATAACCAATATTTTGCATTAAAAGTTTATTAATTTAATAATAAATAATCGATATTTCTTATATATACGGGCCCGCACTACAGTTATAGCCTAGGAGCCCACAGATCCTAAATGCGGCCCTAGGTTACATTCAAGTCAGCCATTGTAACTCTTGAACACAAAGGTGATCTTAAACGTTTTCGGCTTTGTCTATAGATGGCTAAGCTTTCGACTCGCTCTATTTAAACGTTTATTAAAAATATTTTGTAGAAATTTATCACCGAGTTTCAGTAATATGTGGAATAATCTATAGGCGAGGACTTTTCGGAGCTATTATGAACCCGCAATGAGATTAGCTGACAGGTGGGCATCGCACCGCCGACAATAACAATGGAGACAAGCCAAGCCGGAAGCTGACCGCAGATGCTGTCTAACAGGGATCAAGTGTCGAAATTTCTAAAAGCTTCTGTAAATATAACAAAACGATAGTAACGTTTTCTTGAACATGATTGGAATTCTAGAGTTGCTTATATCTCAAAGAAGAGATGATGCTATAATAATTTGAAAATCCACAGGAAATCAGTTATTGCATTTCGTTCATTTAGCAAGAAAAGGATATGACTAAACACTTCATTTGATTATTTCAGTTAGTATTAGCCGCAGAATGTGTTTCACAAAGGATTTTTGGAAATGCCGTTTGATAATATGGAAAAATATTTGGTAAGAAATCATGGGATTACTTTAACAGTGATCTAGTTTCGTCTGAGTGTTAAGATAAATGATCTACAAAACATATGTTAGTAGGATAAGAATTTCTCTTATCTACTAATAACACTGCTCTGTACGTTTATAAAGTTAAATGATGATTTCCTTAACCTGTATGTACTCAAACGAACTTTTAGAAGATCTTAGAAATGTTCTTGGATTTGTTATAGACGTCAGGTTTTAAAACATATTGTAATTAAAATTTTCATTGTAACGCGTTTTCACCCATTGTTAAATCTATTTTTGATAATAACCTTGAAATTAGTTTATGTTGAAATAATATTACACTGAACATTTAGATACGATATTTAAATCTTACCTTGATAAATAGATACCACAGAATATGATTATCTTTTATGGTCCTAATTAAATCTCTTAGCTGACGTCTTAAGTTTTCATGAAAAAGTCGATGTGAAAAGGAATAAGTTAATTTTAAATCATATTGCAGCATAACAACTTAAAATTTCCAAGTAGTTTTGATCATTTTTATGATTTTGATCTTTCTTTTTACACAAAATTTTTGTAGGATTTGTATCTTTCCCGAGAGAGGACATGCTTTATTCATATGCTTCGACTTTCAGGAAGTTTACGCATCTGAATAACAACAACAATGCTTTGAACTTTTCCATTTTTTTTAAAAATCTTCTTAACGTCTCTCTAACAGCGAGGTCTTTAGAAACGGGAAAGGATGGGGGGCAAGGAATGGGGCCATGGCCTTTTGAAGGAAGCATCCCGGCATTTGCCTGGAGTGATTTGGGAAACCATGGAAAACCCAAATCTGGATGCCCGGACGATGATTCGAACCGCCGTCCTCCCGAATACGAGGCCAGAACGCTAGCCGTTACACCACCACGCTCGGTTTGAACTTTTCCAGTTACACTTCAGAAATCAAATCTTGGGATATTTTGTCAATTCTTGGGAATTGTATACTTCTCACAAATCTAACCTTAAATAAGATTATGTGATTTAGATACTTAAGCAAACTAATTTTATTCAGTGTAAGCATAATATTAGAAGCTAGAAAGCACTAGAAATTTTTTTGTTTCAAACAATCTGAAATTGAACAACAAACGAGTGTTTATTTTTAACAAGTTATGTAAGCTAGTAGTGTGACCAACTCTAATTCAAAATGTTGCGGGTTCAGATTTACTAAATTCACTGTACAATGGCTAATAAGTTTTTGATTTCTGTACATCATAGAGGGGGAAAAAAACGGGTAACGAATTAGGAAGCAAGTATAGAGTTACGGACCTTATTTATAGCAAAACATCAAACACATGCGGAGCGGTGTACGTCAAATACCTGTACAGCAGCAATATCTCAATCCCTTCTCCTCAATAACCAACCATTCCGTATCGGCTTACTGCCATTAAATGCAGCTATCAATCCGCTAAAAGTTGTAAGTTGTGTAGTTGGTATTTTCGTGAATCGTAAATTATGTAGTTCATCCGTAAAAAGTTAGAACCTCATTAACCATATTCTAATTTTACGCTGTCGAAAATCCGTGAGATTTAATGGCAATTGTTTTGAATCTCCTACTTGTGAGACAGAAATTTACCGTAATCACGCGAAGCAGTGGAGTTAGAAATGCGAGCCCTGTGAGACGGCAGGTGATGCATACGCAGCTGGCCGCCGCGCCGGGCCGGGCGCAGAGCCCAGGCTGCTCGCAGGCTGTGCCAAGCTGACCGACCCGGTCTGGCCGGAACCAGAAACAAAACGGACAGGCGGCGGCGAGCGCGCCAAGCGGCAACGCTGCAGCCGGCGCGGCAGCGGCTGCAAGCTCGATGCCGGGCCGGGGCGAGCCGAGCATGTTCGGGCCTGTCCGGGCGGCGCCGAGCCCGGCCGATCAGAGCGGCGGGCTGCAGGAGCAGTGTGAGCTAGGCGGCCGCAGCATGAACACCGAGGCGCTCATCGCCGCCGTCTACAGGCGGCCTCCGCTCTGGGACACCGGCAGCATACAAAACAGGGACCGCAAGATCGTCGACGCACTCTGGAAGGAGGTCGCCGCAGAGCTCAACTGCCTCGACTGTAAGTACTACTTGTGTACGCTCTCTCAACACGCCTGCCCACGCACGCGTGCCGCCAGCCTGCAAGCGCAGCGTCTCGCGCGGCCTTGAGCCTGCCACCGCGAGCTTGTTATTGTAACGCTGTCGGTTCCAGGACACGTCACTTCCATAACAGCATTCGGTATAATAAAACTGAGCTTACCGAGCAATGTCCATCATAATTCACAGTCAACATTACAGACAAGAATAAAAATTTCTGCAACTTCTCTTTTAGTATCCTAACGCTGTAAATAAAATACTATTTTGAAAAGCTTGCCAAAGTTTTTCTGCTTCGGAAGCCACGTCATTCTGTGAAAGGGTTTTCTTGTTGGAATTCAGAAAATTATAGGACTGAGAGCATAGTATATATGCAATGAAGGCTACTTGAATAGCTCAGAACTTCAATGACGTGTATGATTTTTTAAATTATGTAGAAACAAACAAGAGACTTCGGAAATTATATTCAACTGTATTAGCTAATATTGCAAACTATCCGTTTCTAGTTAGTACTGGGGATTCTGTGTAGATTTCGGATGAAAACTCAAGTCACCTAATTTCCATGGTTTACCGAAGTCACTCAAGACCATGGCGGATTTATATTCTGTTCCATGCCTACAGTCTTTTAAATATTATTTGCTTTAAGAAAAACATGTATTATTCCACTTCGCGAAAGGTACTAAACCTAAACAAATGCTTCTTGTTCTGTCAACAGTCTCACGACTGACTTATTGCAAACCTCCATCTTTTTCCGTTCTAAACTTCTCTCTTTATCTCATCTGGCATTTCTCCATGTGCTTCAATCTTTGTCTTCCAATACAGTCATTCCCTTTGAATCTTCCATTCATTGTCAAACTAACGAATCCTGACCAACGATCGACCCTCTTATTTCTGAGAAGTTCTTCCGCAAACTCATTTCCTCAACCATCATTTACAAGAATTTTGTTTGGAGACTTTCCCGGAGTACTGATGCAATATAATCTTCTCGGGTGTCCAGCAGGATGGTGTGTGTCAACTGAACCAGAATAACCGATCAGCACCTCCAAGCAAAGAGTGAAAAAACTATTAGCTGTCCATATTTACACAATTTTTCATACGTTTTCTGACTGCATAAAACGATGTAATGCGTTAGGCGCTTTTCACATTACGAAGTTCCGAGTATCTTGAGAGTATTCAGGCCCGCCGATAGCTGGTTGAAGGCCCTTGTGCAATACTGACTATGCCGCCCCTTCAAACATCATTTTGCCGCCCCCATTGTTGCCACTCAGAGTGTCGCCGCATGAAGCAACAGTTGAGCTAAAAAAAGATCGCCACAACAGTAATTTGCTGCCCCCTATCAAATTTATTTCGCAGCGACTTTTTTTATCCCTGCTACTGTCCCGGCCGCGACAATGGAGTGGCAACTACCGGGGCGGCAACAGTTGATCCCTCGATTTTCCGCCCCCCCCCCCCCCTGGACGTGCCGCCCGCGTGCGGTGCACGCCTTGCACGCCCGCTTACAGCGGTCCTGAGAGTATTTAGTAAATCACTTCCAATGTTGAGTAATAGGGTACATGGGCGCCGTTAGGATTACTTTAAGGGAGGTGCATCTGTCTTTTTTATACATTATATATAACACTTATTAACTAAGGATACTGAGTTTATTTACAAGGTGTTGAATAAATTTCGACAACAAGCTAGGCGCCTTAAGTTATTATTCAAACAGTGAATTTAATAATAAAATTTTTGTTTCTTAATCTTTTTCTGTGTATTTTCTTTCATAGGAGGGGGGTGCAAATGCACCGCCCTTCCGGCGCCCATGAATAGGGAAGCACAGAGAGTTGCGTATTCTACACGTATTCAACTAGTCTCAGGCGACCTGCAAGGATTCGTGTGTCTCTTGTCCTGTGTCAGATATGGAGGGTGAACACGCCTTCAACGTTAAGTTTATGGGTGAAGTTGAAGAATGCGTTTAATTACTATCCAGTGATTTTCTTTATCATTTAAAAGTATTTCAAGTGGGTTTTAATTAATATTTGCCTTGAATAGATTGTTGAGTAACATTTTGCAAATGCTAGATTGTTAGTTCGCCGAGAACTCATTGTCGGGGCTGGAAATATCATTCAGTTTAAAGTGTGGGGGGGAACAATCGGCGTTAATCATGCTGTTAGTTTAAATAGATAATAAACCACATCATTCAGTAGCAAGCGTTTTTGTATTAATCAATCGGATATAGGTGTATAAGAATCAACGAATAGTTAATAAATGAAGAAGCTAGTGTAAAATTATGACTCGTAGATAATAAATTTTGCTTCTTCATTTATTTTCTACGATTCATGATTTTATGGTAGTAATCTGTCATATTTATGTTTCCTTAAAAAACGCGATTTTACAACAAGAAAAGTTCTAATGTTGTTATATAAAGCCCTCCCACAGAATTTTGAGGTACCAGTTAGGTTATTGGCACTACATTATCATGTTAATTGTTGTGTTAATCAATGAACATGTAGCAAAATTACACCAAAGTAAGGCATCAAACAAATCAATGTTAGCTAAGTTTTTCTTTGGTTAGAGCAAGGAACTGTGCATTTCAAAATGCCTAAGAAATCTTCAAGAAAACTTTTAACTGAAATCGAAAGACTCCGAGCGAAGCAAAGGTCGCCCAGGTGCTAGAATCTTGTTGGACACGCGTGGTGTAATGTGAAGAAGAATAATTGGCAGAGATTTAATACCTTGCACGTTCATTTTTCATTGGTATAATATTCATATTACTAGTTTTTACTTCAGAATTTAATAAGTAATCGTTGTCTGAAAATTGTCATTATGTTTTTCTTTGTATGTAGGAATTCAGATTTCTATAATAGTTGTAGAAATAATAGGCGACAAAGACATCATCACCTGTCATGATGAGAAACTCGATTAGATGGTTATTTTAGCGACGCTCGCCATGGCTAAAGGCAGTCTGAAAAGATTTATAATTTAGAAAATGCTTAGTGTGTGGTAATAAGTCGCACGTGGGTATTCTCAATAGCAACTTAAACTGTTGATACTCTAGTATCAGTCTCTTCGTCGAGGAATTGCGCATTGTGAAGAGACTCTTTAGTGTATCAGAGATTTAATTTAATTTAATTGCAATGGAGCACACGCTCCGATGGCAATTTCCCTACACACCCAACTCCCCCCTATCCTACACTCACCTACATTTGCCCTCTACAAATTTTAACTTTAAATTCTTTTAACGTTTTCGGTAGGTTATTCATCATTCCCCTTGGTAACTCATTCCAATCCCTGACACCCATACCCAAAAAAGAAAATCTTCCCACACCCTTGTGCCTGAAATCGAGTGCCAGCTTGTGGTCATGGTCATCTTTTCCCTTCTATGAGTTGCTGCTGTAATGTAAGAAATTGTAAACATTTTTAATCAAACGACTGCTAATACAAATTTTTCATCGTTGGCGCTGAATACATCAGATTTAACACACTTGTCATGAGTTAGCAATTTGGATGCAACAGATTAATAGCAACGACATGGGAATGCAGAAGGCATGGGAAACGACTTCAGGGAAAAAAAAAGCCGAAATCGTGCCCCAAATTAATCGCACAATAATGTCCCCTTGCTGTTTAAAATAATCGTAATTCGGATCTCCCGATGTTGCACCGCATTAAGAACAAACCATCTAATGAGTGGCTTATATGACATACTCAGTCCCGTGTTGAGAAAGCCATTGTAATAAATACGACACATTATCAGCCAGTGTAGTGTCTATTTGATTGATAAATGTATTTAATTATTAATTTGATTAATTAATGTTTGCTGAGAATTATGGTTCTGAATGAGGATGGCATATTTCAGTCACAGAAAAGGTTCGTAGCTAGCTGGAAAAAAAAAGTTTACTGGAGAACTGTAGATCCAGAATTTGTCAGCTCTCGGCCGAAGACCCAAGTGATGTCACCTTGCCAGATGCCCACAGGATGTAAATTATCACCTTAACCGGCGGATACGGGAACAAAATAAGAGAACAAGTGACTTCTTGGCAGCAAATAAGGAGACACCCATTAATAGGAGAGGAGTCCGGCGAAATCTGACCAAGGGGGAGTGGGGGGTTGAAACTCTAGAAAGCACAGTACAGTTTAAAAAAATCAACAAAAGACACAGATGTCTATTGTCGACTATTATGGGGTAAAAGCGACGCCGATAACGATCTTAGGGGGGTTATAGACTCCCTCGGACACAGGAGAGCTAAAGAAAAAGGTCTCAAAAAACTACCAGGCCGATTTGGAGGGGGGAGGGGAATCCGTCCAAAATCTCATGTCACCTTAAGGGAGGGGAGATCCGACCAAATCTCACCAGAGGGAGGGGGAGGTCCGGAATTCCGGATAAACACCCCACGTAATTAATGGACGCCCTTTAAAACCAGACGGTTCGCGCGCGTTCGACAGATCTCGGCGACCTTCGGTCATCTTCGACCCGTTCTCCCGCCTTTTATGCAAGTAAAGGTACGCGCACACTACAGCAGGCCGCATCGCATCGGGTCGCATCGCATTGAGCGAAAATGCTGCAACGCACATCAGTGGCGTAGCTAGGTCAACAAGGGCCCCGGTGCAAAAAAATTATTTTGGGCCCTCAGGCCAGACGGGCGACCTTTTTTTTTTGCTTTGTGTGCTGGTAGGGGCCCCCAGAACTGAGGATGTATGCCCTTGAATTGTTCTTTAGGGGCCCCTGAGCAGTGGTTGGGGCCCCCCCCTGAGCAGTGGTTGGGCCCCCCCCTGAGCAGCGAGGGCCCTAGTGTTCTCAGGTGCCCCCCCCCCCCCCTTAGACGACGGTAGAGCTAAAAAAAGAAGAGTCGCCAGTTTGCCGTGAAGGCTCGTGGGCCCTCTAAACTGCGCTTGAGGGCCCCTAGAGGTGCGCTTAGGGGCTCCTTGAGGTATGCTTGGGGGCCCCCTGAGCGTGAGGGCCCCGGTGCACTGCACCGCCTAGCCCCACAGTAGCTACGCCCCTGACGCACATCTGGACGCAGCGAGTCGCATTTCTTTTATTGTCACCGCCTTCGGTTCTCGACGATTATTCAACCGCTTCTGCACTGCAAATGGACACAGCAGACTAAGGGCTCTTATTTTTATATATTCATTGAAGAAGAAGAAAATTAAGCCTAAAAGGCAGTGGGTTTAATTTAAAAAGGAATTTTTCGCATTTCTTAGGCACATTAGATGACAAACTTGTTATAACAGTTCTACCGAATTGCGGTTCTCTTTATTTTTAATGCAGAAAAATGAATGTTTTTCATGGTTTTAATAGCTGTGTTATGTCGTTGTTATATAATAAGATAAATAAAGTAATACTAGCAACGTGCTGTATTCCTAACCTTTTGATTAACGATATTTGAATTGGGTTGCAGAAGGTAAGAACGACAATGACAACAAAGAAATTTCAATATTTGACTTACACAGGTTTCTAGGTTACATCAGAAATCATTAAGATCTGGAATAATTTCACAAAATATTTTTAAACAATTAGGTCAATTGGTAATACAAAGCTTTACAAGCGGCATTCAAAGAAAGTGATAGAAATTTATAATGCACATGAAAAATAAACAAAAAATAAAATACGAAACATGACATTATACCTGGTTGTTTTGACTAGTTTCCTATTTCCTTCCAAATATTTTTTAAATTATATTTTGCGTCTTGTAAATCATAAAACTCTTTGAAAGTCATTACTAATGACCTGCAGTGGTCTTTATCCATTACGTTTGAATAGTTTACGTTAAAACATACAAGCAAAGAACAAGTGAGCATGAGCTAGAAATTTTATAATTTTTTCATCTTTATTAAAGTTCTTAAAGTAATTAAATGTTCAGATTTTTTGTTTCAAAAATCATCCACCATCCTGCGTGCAAATATGCAGCCAATTTTGTTGAAGTAATGCAGTTAATTCACAGAAATAAGAACATACAAGTTACAAAAGTCAGTACTGTTGGAGCTCCTATCGCAAACCTGCTCGCGACTGAGCGCATCGAGGCGCACAGGCGGAAAAATACGCCTAGGGAAGCGATCCGCCAATGCGACGCGACGCGGCCCGCCTCGCCCCGACTCGACTGTGGTGTGCGTTACCCCAGTGTTAAGCGATTGCTGACGCATTTCTGCGATGCGATGCGACGCGATGAGGCCCGCCCTAGTGAGCGCGGAACTTTAAAAGTACTTCCCGAAGTGGCGCGCATCTACAGATTCATTGAAACAGTAAACAAACACGGTCAACAGCTCCCATCCATTGTGTTGGCTCGGCAGGGAACGGTACGCGCCTTCCCTTTCCCAACAGCACCCTCCTGAAGCTGTCTCTCCATTTTTATCAAGTAACCCTGAATTTTCACAAATATGGTAATAAGGTATCGTGATTTCCATGGTAGAACATTGCAATAGGTTGCATAAGGATGCTTAATTACAGATGCAGCGATATTTACTGTTGAGAATAGAAATCCTAAATGTAATGATGCCGAAAATTTGTGGTCGGGTGAATTTTGAATAATTAACATTCAAGAAATCAATAGAATTACAGGAATAGGATGTATGTTCCATTAGAAAATTTGTGATATACCTACGAACGTCTTAGAGACAAAGTTGTATCGGTGAACAAATAAAGTATGTAACAGTTACACCACCAACATTAATTTTTCAAGATCTCGGAGCCAAAATGGATAAAATTCATGGTACAATTAATTATTCACCCTGTATGTTAGAGTGAAGAAAATTTAATGACCGTAAATGATTTAATGCTGTACTAGGAAAAGAGGTCATACCAGAATTTTTGGCCTAGTCGTATACGTAGAAATTAGTCTATTATAATTAGGTGAACAATATGAGCTAATAACAGCAAAGATGCTACAGCAAGACTAAACTGGACGGCATTACTTCTAAGAAACTGTTTCCACGCTAAGGCATACCTGGGAATGGGCATATAGTCATAATATTTCAGTTGTCAAATATGTTGTTGCATGATAAAGCAACACAGACAAACCGACTGGTATCCAGGCAAGCTCGTAAAATGAAATTTACTATAAAAAAAAAAAAAAAAAAAAAAAAAAAAAAAAACACAATTGGCAGTCATTTGGTACTGCTGACAGAAGTGAAAACTTAAAACTATTAATATTATACGCGCAACACGTCATACTTATTGCTACAGATGTAGTAAATAATAATAATTCCGTGTGGACGTAATGACCTGGTAACAGGGTTTCTATTGGCTGCGCTCTCCGCCCCTGTCTTACCCGCCTTAACCTTGCCCGGTAGTGCTGCCAGGTACGAGGGATCTGCAGTTCCGAACCACGGAAGCGTTCTGACGTACTTCACATTACACAGCAAGCTGTGCCTGAGGTGAAGATTGGGTTAACGGTCATTGAAAATCCCCGCCGAGACAGAGATTCGAACTGGAGACCTTTCGTTCGCCAGTCAGACACCTTAACCACTGAGCCGCCAGACCGCAACAGGTATACTGTTAACTTTTAGCATGTCGGTAATGAGAACCCATACAAAAATCGCCCAACGCATCTAAAAAAGTTTTCATTTCAAAAACTAAAAATCTTACTTAGTCCACAACACTACGGTTCGTCGAATCTTCCCGAAGAGGTACTAAGCTATTGTGTCGGAGGCAAGAAAGCTAATTCCTTTCTTCAGGGCCCTGCAGTTTAACGTGGAACCAGAACCACAGAACGTCCCGTCGTAGCTCATATAATCAAATACAACTCCTAAAAATTCCTACTGACCGCGGATTTGAACCCGCGACCGGAGAGAGAACTTTCGGAAGTAAGCGCCTTAACCGCTGAGTTATACGTGTGCGAACTACTGTCAAAATAGGATAAAAGCTGTGGTTTTGTACGAACAACGGAGGTGGGGAGAGGAAGGAGAAGGGGGTTTTAAGCTTCTGTAAATCAAACATAAACAGTGTTTTTTTTATTTTTTTTTAAAGTATACGTATGCAAAGTGTTATCGAAAATCGGATAAAAACTGATGTGTTTGTATAAAGATTTTGCCCATCAGAAAAGTGTTCAACGCATCTGTCATACACGCAACAGGTGGCATGTCGGTGACGTGACGTCACGAACTCGCAGATTTACAAATATCGCGTAATTCGCCTATAGAATTTTTCAGTTCAAAAATACGTAAAAAGGACAAGAAGTGACACTATATTACACGCAGTGGTAAGTGGTTCGAATACGTACAGTACCTACATTCATAGTTCATACTTCAATGTCCGTTTATAATGTTTTACAACACTCCGGTTACCCTTTTCTCCCCCTATCTATCCATAGAATTGAGTCAATGTGGACAGTTAGCTAATAATAAATCTCATTTCTAGTATCTAGAACTTGCTCCTACTCTGGCTTTGACATCCTGCCAGCACTTCTTGAATCCATTGATCCGGCTTCTTCTGCTCATCTGACAAATAGACTCTCGTTTTTCGAGTTCTGGAACCGCTTCAAAACTCTGGAAGCTGTTGATCACCGTTCTAAATTCAGGCCAGTTATTGATTTTACTCTCAGGCTTCTGATCTTACGCGGATTGCTCTCACATTCTTGGAGCTATTTCCACCTGTTAACCTTTCTCTTTGTCAATTCCAGATCTCTTTATTGCTAGCCGTAAGGACACCGAACGTTAGGAAGGTATACCCGTAGAACAGGCACAGCTTTTTTTTCTGAATGGTGATGTTATTCGCTCTTACTTATTCAATTCTTAATTTGATCTCAAACTTACTGCCGATCAAACCATATGTAGCTTAAAATCTTTTTCTTTTTGTGAACTGGACTGTTTGCCGGCGAAGATTCATAGCCAATGTCTTCAACGTTTATAATCCTAGTTTGACAATCATATTGAAAGTGACAGTTTGGTTCCGAAGCTCTTTGCCATCTGGTACGAACAATAAAGTTTCCAATTTAAATAATAGTTTCCTGTTCTAGTCCATTTTACTGGATCACCTCATCCAAGTATTTCAATTTCTTGACTCTTCCAATCTTCCCATGGTTACTGATCATCCAGTCAGATCCATTAATTGTTTGTCTTGAATTTGGTCTTTCCAAAGGAAACCTGTGGTCCTATTGTCTCAGCTGGCTGTGCTTTCTAATGGATCAAGTTAAGTTAGGTTACTGGCAAAAATCGAGACATCTGCAAACGCAGGAACAATCTGAAATATATCAATTTACGCAACCGATTATCGTGGAAAGTATACAACAAGAGCACACACCTGATAACTGTCAATAGAAAGAATAAAAATCAGGGTTCGTTTTTTTAAGTCATTTTGATCAAAATTGTGATTTTAATCCTGATATAAATCAATTGATTTTTTCAATAAACTCAGGAATTTAATCAAATTGTCATATATTGGACTAATCAAAGTGCATACCTAATCAATGTTTGAATTGTAATACTTACATTATAGCTTGGTAGTATCACTTTTTAAACTTAGATATATGGCTAATGTTAGTTTCATCGAATTTGGTTTCCATGTAATGTTTTCCACCAGGCATTTTTATTTAATTTTATAGCACAACAAGCTAAACAACTATAAACGTGTTTTTATCGGCGTCAGCTGTCAAAACAAAGCGTGAGGAAACCGCTTTTCTGCGCCCTCCGCAGATGAATTTCATTTTGAACGGATAGTAGTTGAATTATGGCGCGTTTTAAAAATAAAAAAATAAAATGAAAAATTATGATTAATTTTTTTTAAATGAAAAATCATGATTTTTTCCAACCCTGATAAAAACCTCCAACGGTAGGTACTTTCTGTTGCGTCAAGTATTTGTAACAGTTTCGAAACACTGATCTTTTTCGCTTTCGTCAGTTTTATTTGATTCGATTTATAAACTTGTATAATACTAAGGCTTACACTATTCGCAGACACATGTCTACCCACATTATCATATCGTAGGTTAGATCATTGTTAATGATGTCGACCAACGTCAGAAGGATGTAAAGCCTAAATAAAATAATACAATTTGTAGAGGTTGTTTATTTTTTATTTTTCTTGAACAATAAATTCACATAAAAATTGAACTGTTATATCCTGATTTATAAAGTTTTTGAGGTTATATCAAAACAAAACATGTCCTACTTCTTCCTGGGACCATAGACTGTAGGAGGGTCTACATTATTCTGTACCCATTCAAAATGCGACCAGCAGTTTTTGCATGAACGGCTCTCAGTGAAAGACAGATACTGGTTTGGGAACACTTTTATCTGAATTACCGCCTTCTGCTATCAAATCAAAAATAAATATACCTGTTTTACCGTAGGAACCATGAGCTGTAGATAACCCTAACAAAATCCGACCAGTAGTTTTTAAGTCAATCCCGTCTTCCAGACAAACGCTGAATTATTATTATTATTACTATTTTTTTTTTTTAAAGAAGTTTGATCTTTCTCTGTCTCTTTTCAACAGGGCAATAAACTCATTTTTTAAGTATTTTAAATTTACTGACTTTTTCCGGTTATAGTTTTATTATATTAACTAGATGATTCCGTGCAAAAATTTCGCGAATACAATCAGTAGTAAGGTTGGTGGTTTGAAAGAAGAACCGCCTCATTTGTATTAAGTTTTTGTTTGTTTAATGTAATAGGTACAAAAGTCGACGCCAGTGAAACCGTTTATTAATATCTCTGTGATATGTGCTGCTGCTATCTAGCAGCTTGGCTCTGAACTGTCTCATTCACACGATTTTCACAGTTATTACTTTTGTACTTGAAGGGTCAAATTCCGAAAAATTTCATCTTAATTTATAATGTCACCTCATTTATCGATTTTGGATAGGTATTTAGGGAGATAAATGGCTCGTAACAATAAAACACTTTATGGAAATAATTATATTTATTCTCTTTAAGGGTTAAATTTAAAAAAAAAAAAAATCCTGTCTTAAGATATGATGTGACCAAAGCAGAGACATTAATTTTTAAAATAATACCTCATTTCTCGATTTCGGTTTCATATCTAGGGAGATAAGTGGCTGGTGACAAAAAATATAAATTATGAAAATAGTGATACTTTCGGCTATTAAGAGTCGAATTCCGAAAAATTCTTTTCTTAGAATATGATGCGACCAATCGCTAAAATAATACCTCATTTCTCGATTTCGGTTAGATATCGGGGGAGATAAATAGCTCGTCACAAAAAAATACCTTATGGAAATATCTATACTTTAGCGCTCTAAGGATCAAATTCCAAAAAATTCTTTTCTTAAAATATTTTATGAACACAGTGGAGTCCTTAATCTTTAAAATGATATCTCATTTATCCATATCTATTAGATATCAAGGGAAATAAATGGCTTGTGACACAAAATCGCATTATAAAAATATTAATACTTTTGCCCTTTAAGGGTCGAATTTCGAAAAATTCCTTCCTTAATATATGATTTCACCAAAGTGGAGATCTTAATCTTTAAAATGATACTTCATTTATCGATTTCAATTTGGAATAAACTGAGATAAATGATTCGTGGTGCAAAAAACTGCATTTTAGAAATATTGACACTTTTGCCATTTAAGAGTCGAATTTGGAAAAATTACTTTCTTAAAATATGATGTGATCAAAGCGGATACCTTAATTTTTAAAATTTTATCTCATTTATCTGTTAAGTGTGAAGGGAGATAATGGCTTGTGACAAAAACACCTTATAGAAATAATATGATAGATACATTTATGATCACATTAAACCTAGCTGTTAATATTTTGGACAAGTCGGTTGAAAGCCGGCTCTACTAGAGTAGGATCACGTCGATACAGTTGCTGGTTCGAGTCCAGTTTTAGTCATGTGTCCGTATGCTTTGGTGAAGCTCAGGACCAGGCACTAAAATAGATTAACACTCTAGAAGACTTAAGTATCCGATTTACAAGTGGTTTTGACTTCACCAAGCTTGGAGGTTGAGTGGTAACGTCCTTGTGTTGCATTCGGGAGGACACGGGTCGGAATGTCCGACCGGCCGTCTAGATTTCGGTTTTGATGGTTTCCCACTCCGGGAGCTGCCGTTCCTTTCCCGCCTCTGATAACTTCGACGTCGACGTAAAACCATAAGGGGAAAAAAGTATTTGACTTCCGGCATTTCGTTGCTTAAAATTACTGAAATAAGTTCAAGTTCTTATAAAAATAAAGAATTTAATTGCATCTGCTGATTATTAAAAAAAGATGACAAACTGCATAAATTGGTATACTTCTTTTCCAGGAAAATATTACTTAAGGAGTGATACAAAATTGAGAAGCTAAAAGACAGGAAGAATGGTCTGCACTCGCAGAGTGCTCGGAAAATCATTCAGGGACGAACTTTTTGGAAATTAACAAAAGTCTGCTCGATTATAATTATTATTATTAGTATTAATTAATCTAGTCTACAACGTATCTCCGAAGCTACGCCACAACCGGCATGCTATTACTTGAAAGAAGTGCAACACGTAGATAGCTGGCTGGAAGGCGGCAAAAGATTAACGTTGTACTGGTTTCAAACCGCGAGCATGGCGGATCGGCCACCTTGATTCCGTAATCGCTTACGCGCTTGATGAGATTAAGTTTTCGGGCCTGGGATTCACGAGGATGCTGATCCCATTCAAGACTGGCCTTCCAGAGTTAGATTTTCCAGCATTCCAGAAATTATTCTAATAATGACTTATCCATCTGATTAAATTTTGATTTTCTTCCTCAATTTAAAAACCCTTTATTTTGGTCATTTTGCGGTAGAAGTTTCTTTGGTAAGTTGAGATAAAACTAAAAAATTCATGAGGCAATAACGGCGTCCAAACGACACTACTTAACTCGAACATCGATGGTCCGATTATGTTTATCAATTATATTGATCATTACTTACTTGGTGGTTCATTCCTGTTTGGCAGGAGTGTTTAATGACATATTGTAATTACATTTTTAACGATTTCTTCTAATTCTCGTCCTATTCAGAGATATGTCCTCAATATTATATAAATAAAAAGGGTTAAGTTATAATGTAGAAATAAATTTCACTGTCCTGTTAACAGCACAAAGATATCGAAATCTGCAGATCGCTGTGGGGTTTTGGTATTCACTGTCACGTATTATACAGATACATATTATCGGGCCTCTCCTGAGCAAGGATAATTAGGAGTAAATGTAGTCGATTAATCAATAAATTTTGAAAAGATTGTTACTTGTAATATTATTTGCTACACAATTGTTTTGTATTTTCTGATTTTATTGATCGTAACTAAAAACTCTGGAAATATAAATTGAAGAAAGTATTATTATACGGAGAAACTTAGGCATTGTTTCTATTTGCTTTATTTCTTCTCAACTGTTACAAATGGATCGCGATCTGGAAGTTGGGTTTATTATTTTCTTCAGACAGTGAGGATCGTGTGATTAATATGGCAAGATTGGTTTTGTAATATTTTCATTTGTAATATATTCATTTTATAAAATTTATTTCTGTCGTCGGTTACCAATAATTACCTAAATTTCAGTCTCCACTAGTGAAAAAACTGAAGAATAATTATGAAATTGTAATGGGATTGTGTCTATTTCGAAAAATGATGGAGACCGATTATATGAAAGTACGTTAAGCCAAAACAACTTTGAATTACTTATGCCTGTCTGAGTATTTGTTTACTTGTTCGAGTTAGCTTTTGGCAAGGTTTTTAAATGTGACTTAAAAATTGTGGAATGTCTCATTATGCTTAGGCACCCGCACTCTCGTAACGTGTTGAAATTAAATGATTAGGTAAACTGAATTTTATCAAATGCTATTACGTTTTCGTTTTAAAGGATTCAAATTTTGCGTTTTGTTCGATTTGTTGTATAAATCCTATTGTTGCGCGATTTATGCTTTCTCTTATATCAGTTTCGATTTTGGTATTGATTTGGAGTGTGAATCACGTCTTAAGGCGTCGAAGAAAAATTCAAAGTGCAGCCAGAGCTTTCGATAATAACAAGGAACTACGTAGACCTCTAATTGAGTACCGTATGGCAAACAACAGAAAACTTTCAAGAATAAGAATTGGGACTAAGCTCTTAAAATTTTGAAACTGCAATCATAATCTAGGAAGCAGTGAATAAAGCGATTCGCGTGTGAACACTTTATTAAACCGCAAAAACTGACTGGAAACTTGAAGCACGAGTAGTGTTGAAGAGAATACCTGCATGTGAGATAGACAATGCTGTGTAAGAACAGGTTCACTGAACAACTGAAGAGATTCGCCCGAAACAAAGTAGTGAGCAACGCGATTTGCTCCCATCTGATGATTGGTTGAGATACGCTTTAATAAGAATATTTACTTCAGTCGACGACGTGTCAACGGCCATACGTATGAGCGGTTTTCATATACGTCCTTATTAATTTCCCAGAATATATAGACATCGGACATCGGAAGCAGTGAATAAAGCGATTCGCGTGTGAACACTTTATTAAACCGCAAAAACTGACTGGAAACTTGAAGCACGAGTAGTGTTGAAGAGAATACCTGCATGTGAGATAGACAATGCTGTGTAAGAACAGTCCACATGGAACAGGTTCACTGAACAACTGAAGAGATTCGCCCGAAACAAAGTAGTGAGCAACGCGATTTGCTCCCATCTGATGATTGGTTGAGATACGCTTTAATAAGAATATTTACTTCAGTCGACGACGTGTCAACGGCCATACGTATGAGCGGTTTTCATATACGTCCTTATTAATTTCCCAGAATATATAGACATCGGACGCTTTCTTTTTTTCTTATCCCTCGTCTTTTCGCCTCGTCGACGGCTAAGGTCGTTAGAGGCGGGATGGGACTGGGGACAAGGAACGGGAAGAAATGCGGCCATAGCCTTTTTGAAGGTAGCATCCCAGCATTCGCCCCGAGTGATTTGGGGAAACCATGGAAAACCCAAATCTGGATGCCCGGACGGGGATTCGAACCAGCGTCCTCCTGAATGCGAGGCCCGAACGTTAACGACATCGGACGCGAACAAACGATTGAAGGGAATGTGTGCCTAGAAATGGAGGGAAGACTATTATTTCACGCTGCTTTTTCAGGCAAAGTAAAGCTGTAGCCACTACGAAATCCTCCAGTAATTGAGGTCTCTTCCGAATGGAATCATCAGCAGTCTAAACAATTTTTGAGTATCTTACGGGCGTACAACAGCGAGCTCTATAAGACTTCTTCGGTTGGAAATATGTGCCTGCAGATTTATTTTCGATTATCATGCACATGTTGATGCACGCATGTCATATATTGGAAATCTAGACCGGAGTATGGCCGTAAAACTAATTCCATGGTTATTATTGCGGCAGCCTTTATAGTTCTTTAGCAGTGGTTCCCAATTAGTGGTATGCGTACCCTCGGGGATAAGTGAGGCTGCTTCAAGGGGTACGCGCGGTAATCTCTTGGCTACGATAATTGAAAGAAACAATTACGCAAACATTAATATCATCATTTTAAAACAGTTGTGGGTGAGTTGTATTACTGTAATACATCACTAAAAGCTGGTTTCATTTTTTTTTTTCTTTTCATTTTAGCAATAAGGGGTACGCGAAGCTCTTTCTTGGAGCAGTTCTCGGGAAAAACTAATTGGAAACGACTGCTCTATAGAATACACTTAGGTTGTAGTAGTAAGTTGTCCTTCGATCAGAGGAGTCATTACAGAACAATGTCGTCAGTAGTCTTAAACCTAGCGTGGTAAACAGGTTTTAGCCCTAGCGTTCGGGAGGATACGATGTGTTCATCAAGAAATTAGTTTCCAGTGGGATTGACGAATCATAAAACTTTAAAAAAAAAAAAAATATGGTGAATTGCCGTTTCACGATAAAATAATCTTATTCTCAAATCCGGCACTTTGACTTTTAAAGCGGCACTCTGGTAGACATGGAATGTTCAAATCCCTGCCCCAGCGTAGAGAAAATGCTTAAGATTTTAATTCGCTGTTTCTCAGTCATCTTCGCAAATTCTGTCATGGTACCAATTTTCTGTCCAAAAAACCACACGTAAGAGAGAAACAACTGCAGAAAGCGGTGTACGTTGCTTCATGACCACTTTGGAATATAACAAGGTGGAGGGTAATCTTTTTGTTTATGCTGTTCACTTCCATTGCCCAGTAAAACATTCTGTATTTACTCGCATGCGCTATCTGTTCCCTGTGTTACGGCTTCATTAAGTTGTAATTTCTATTGCAGGCACGGCCGTAAAGAAGAGATGGAAGAGCCTGAAGGATTACTACCGCTGCGAGTTGGCCAAGCTACCCCTGACGAGTGACGGTTCTGAGCCCGAACCCACGTCCAACTGGCCCTTCTTCCATCTAATGAGCTTCACTAAGCGCACCATCGGCAGCAAATCCCGTCCGCGCAGCCTGGACCAGAAGCTGTTCTGCGAGGACAGCCAGCAAGTGGCGGCGGACAGCGCCCAGCTAGACTCTGCCGAGGAGGAGCTACGCAGCGACGCCAAGCGGCGCCTCATCAAGACGGAGTTCCCCAGCTTGTCGTCCTTCCCCGAGATCTCCGTGTCCGAGGGCCCCTCGCTGGCCGACACCATCACGCACGCGCCAGTCAACTTCATGCTGCCGCCCCACAAGAGGTCCTCTTCGTCCTCCAGGCGACGGGCCGCGGAGCCGGTGGCTGCAGAGAGCTACCCGGAGACCAAGGTGTCGTGTCTGCCTGACAGCAGGGGCGCCGAGCTGCAGGACGTGGACAGCGACGAGCTGCTCTTCTTCAAGTCGCTGCTGCCCTACATGCGCAACATGAACTACACCAAGAAGCTGCTGCTGCGCATGAAGATCCTCGAGCTCGTCTACAACGAGTACGCCACCTCGTGAGACGGGCTGCACCTGCCGTGGACGGCAGGACTCCACGGGGCGGCCCTGGCGTGGTTTCACAGACTTGCCAACACGAACTGATTAATCGCTTTCTAACATAAAGCCAGTGCTACGTTTTGTTATAAACACCATTCTTTACTGCTTGAATAAAGTTGCTATTCTGGAGTCTAGGTTTTTTCGGCTGCTAGTACTGCCTATGATATTCTACACCTCTCTTCACTACTGTTTATTATACGGTCAGATGGGTATTTAATTTTCCTCGATCTTCCTGTTATTGTAAGAAGATAACACACACACGCCAATAATTTGCAGCCTTGCAGCTGGGATACACACATCTAAGCAAGTAAATGGCGCAGATATTTTTTTTTTAATGCAATGGTCTATTATTTTATTTGAAAATGCGGAGAAAGGAACCATTAATTAGCACGGAAGATAGCGGGAAGCGTAGATCCGCAGATATAGGATTGCTATGGACAGTTAAATTTTCTTGAAAATACCTTCACGGTAAGATCAACAAAATATCAAGAAATGGTATCAATGACCTAGCAAACCTAATTGATATTTTAATGGTTTGAATTATATTAAAGCTTATTGTCAACAGGTGGTGTTGCTGGAGCTTATGGTGTGAAAACAATGTATTTTTTCATGTTGGTGATTTTTTCGGCCCAAGTCCTTAGTTGCTATGATAACTGTTTTGTGGGTTGTTTCTGACTTGCAACTAAACAAAATAAATTTGATGGCATACGCGTTTCGCCTTTATTCAAGGCATCATCAGTGCCCTAGATAAACATATATACACATATATATACAATGCTGTATTGTATATATATGTGTTTATCTAGGGCACTGATGATGCCTTGAATAAAGGCGAAACGCGTATGCCATCAAAAGCATTTTGTTTAGTTGCAAGTCAGAAACAACCCACAAAACAATGTATTTTTTGGCTATATTTTTATTCACTGACCGAGCGTGGTGGTTGAGCGGGTTAACGTTCTAGCCTCGCATTCAGGAGGACGCCGGTTCGAATCCCCGTCGGACCATTCAGATTTTGGTTTTCTATGGTTTCCCCAAATGACTTCAGTCGAATAGCGGGGTGGTTCATTTAAAAGGCCTTGGCCGAATTTCTTCACATTCCTTGCCTCCAGTCCTCTCCCGCCTCTAATGACCTAGACGTCGACGGGGAGTAAGGCTACTGTGTCTCAATAATAGTGGGTAGAAGGGGATTGTTGAGAGGGAGTCAATCACTTTACAGATTTTCTCGTTGCAGTTGGATCAGCGGATGCATGGAACAGTTTTTCTTAAAGCAGGTTCTTGATAAAGGCACCTTGAACTTGTAATATCCAGCCTCCGCTGTAATTGATTTTCGTATCTTTTCGACATATTTAAGACATTTCAGCTGACGCCCCGCGATTGTGTGTGGCGGTGGAATTCTGCCGGCGTAGTGGACAACAGGGCTGCTGTCTTTGTTTTGTTTGTCCAGCCGGGACCCGAGATTTGCGGGCGTGGCCGCATGAGGAACGAGGCTGCGGGGCACTCGGGGGTGGTAGCCCGACAAGAGAGGACGCGGCACTCCCCTGTGCTTTGTGTTCTGCTTCAGTGCGGAACAACCACATCATTACGTTCTCGTCTGACGTGAGTCGTTGGGTTTTCTCACATATGTTGCGAGTGTTTTCTGTGGAGAAGAAATCATCAAGAGTTTTTATTTCCGTACAGAGAGCTGTCGCCGTCTTCACCTACTACAAGAAAAACTGATAAGTGAAACCTCTTTCTTTATATCGGCTTTCTTCGTCCAGTTCACGCCCTATGAACAATTATCGAACTGGTGGATTAAAAAATGGGATCTTTTGTTCTCCCTAGCCGGGAATGTCAGTCACTGAAGGAAATTTTTGGTATGGCTGAGTTCCTTGCTGTTTTTATAATAGTACATGAAATTTTTAGGATTAATTTTTCAACTATACCATTAAGCCCTGTAACTTTTCTACGGGATATATTTTTTATAAATTGATTTCTTTGTTTTGTATTATAATTAGAGTGTGTAAGGTAAATTTACCCCTGTCCATGCGAAGTAAAGTATGAAAAACACATATTTTTTTTTACAACCGAATCTTGCATCCGATGCAGAGGACGTGAATGTTTCGGGTCATAAAAAACAAAACATTTGAAACTTAAAATAAATGCACGAAACAAAGAATTCAACGAAGATATATCAGATGTTTCCAGAACCTTTGAGACTACTGAATTACCTTTGATAAAATGTAAATTCGTGTGATCTTACGACATGGTGATCAAGTTTCGATTTATCGCCCATTATAGGTCTCTGGAGGCTGGACCTACTTGGAATCCGAACGTCCTGGTGTACCCATATAATCAAGCAAAAGTCTTAAAAAAAATTGCTAGTCCTACCGGGCATAGGGCGTAGGACCACGAATTCTCAGAACGTTACATATGGCTTTCCTCTGCGCTTTTAGCAAACTCTTCGATATCCAGCAAGCAAAGTAACATCAGTCTCTAGTCTAGACCTCAATGTAATAATCGAAACAATTACATGCATTAGCGACTAGCACGAGGCAGCCACAGTACCACATATACAAACTTCAAAAATCTTCGCTTATTAATAAGTTGCAATAAGTTATATTAGGGAATATTCAGGAAAATGTGAGAAAATCACTGTAATACTCCTTAGGCCTATTCGTTTTTTCTTGGTTTATCGTGCTGTTGTCAGCTGTTCGACGATAATCACGCGTTAACCCATGAGAGTATTGCCACTTGCCTCTTAAGTCCAAGTAACGGTTTTCCTATTATTTATTTTATTCTCGGTATGAAGCTCTTGTATAACGTTTCCTCCAGAACGTGGTATTTAAAGCCTTGCAACAAATAAATTTAAATTGTGTCACTCAGAACTGAAGCTGCGTCCGAAACATCTAGGAAACTATTAGCAAACGATCTCATCACTTCCTAGACAGATCATTGCTTGTCTTAAAGAGATCCGGCAATCTCTCTCTTCTTTCATTATTCATAATTAATTTCTTGTTTTACTGGACCACTTCTAAAGCATAAATTTTGAAGTTTCCAATTTCGATGATTTATAGCTTTGCACAGTAGAATATTCACTTCCATGAAGCGCTACACTACATTCGTAGTGTTAAGGACTAGTTTTTTAAGTTGTAAATCGGTATCTGATACCGAATAATTTCTAGTTTTTAATGCTTTGCTACTGCAACAAAAGTGCAAATGTCGGGCTATATTTATTTAATAATCTCATATTTAAATTGATATAGATAATAAACCGAAGTGGGCTTTATGATGATTGATATGTTAAAGCAACGTTAATTCATACAAAGGAAACTCACATTGTATAACATTGACTGAAGGCATACAAGGCATTATGCATAAAATAACTTTTCCTCAGGGAGTTACTGGGTGTTTCTATGCTTATGGCTGAGCATTTGTTTGGTCATTGAGAGACACTATGCAGTTCATGTTGCTGTCTTTTTTCCTGCAAGGCTATCCGGTTAGGCAGGGTGGGGGTCACCTGGTTGCCCCTGTGACCCGCGGGCCCCAGGTACACGCCTATTGGCTCTAGTGGTGAACTTGTCGGAGCCGATGTCGCCTCAGACTTCAACCGACTCTCCCTGTTGATATCCAGTTAGTGTATTAGAATTGCCAATTGCCATTGTTCGCTTCCGACCATTGCTCCGAAAAGTGTGTGGCTACCTGCCATGTCCTGTTGGTGCGGTCCTGTACAACTGTCACCTACAGTTACTTTGCATGGTGACTCGAGCCGGATGTAGTGTCGCTCTTCGTGGTTCGAACGAGAGTCGTCGATTGTGACTCTAATTAAACTAGAACCATAGCCTTGTCATATCCTCGGTGCCTAACTTGAGTGATTTACTTCTCTTCCAATTTATCGCCTCCTATGTAGTTACAAACTATCCCTCCCTTGGTTGATGAAACATCGTACGAGGGGGTGCCTTTGCCCACACCCTCGATAGTTGGTTTTTCCTTTTATATTTCTCACACCACAAGAGACCAAGCGCCGTTAAGTCCAGCCAAGGTCTCTGTATTCCTCGGTTTGTTTTTTGAGATCTTATCTGGCTCGCGAGATTGTTGTCTGTACGCACTCACCAGCAGAAAACTCCTTTTCTCTGACTTCTGGACAGGAAATTGTTAACCCTAAGCTGGGTATCCATTACGCGCGGCAAACTCTCGAACCTCGCGCGGCAGCCGCGCATAATGGATACGTTGTTGGCTTGCGAGCCAACTCGAACATGGCGTGGTCGAACATATCGCGCTGCGAGCCATTCTCTGTCGGTCTTTAGGCACGCGGCAAGGGCTCCACACTACTTGGCTCGCGCGCATTTAAGACGGCTACCATGGATAACGAAAAGTGTCGCCTTTCATTACAATTGTACGGTGCCAAAGATTTTTTGTGGAATATCAAATGTGCAGCCTAATAAGACTCAGATGGTATCAGCTCCATTTTGCCTAAGTAAGGAGTAAGATCTCTTTAAGTATGGTAACAGGAAACTGAAAAACAACAAAAACTCTAATGTGAATGGGTGTTATTTCCTTATCTTCGCCCATTCTTTCAGAGATTCGTATAATGCCTCAAAAACATCTGGAACTGTTCAAGAAAATGATTGTTTTGACACTCGAAAAAGGTATTTCAGGCTAGTAGATGAGTCTCCAATTACTAGAAATCTTGAAGTCACAGTGTCTTTCAGTAACTGAAATCGCCTTTCGAAATTGAGTGTTCACTTTATTTACACTTGGCTCAATTAAATATTTTAAGAACTCTACCGTTGTCACTTTTGTAAAATTTATTTATTGTATCCTTAAGGGCTTTATATATCATGTCTTCCATAAGTTTATCACCATACTTTTATTAAAATACAATTTCCTTCCTCACCAATGCACTTTGCGTTTAGGTTTCTAGTATACAATGTGATGCATCACAATGAAAGTGCAGCTACTCGTGCACGTGAAACATCTACGGTGACTGGATAGTTTGCCGCGCAATACTGGCTGGGTTGCGTTGCCTCGCGCGGCAAATAACAGGTTTCGCGCGCTCGGACATGGCTCGCGCGGCAGCCGCGCATAGTCGATACGCAGCTTTACAGAACAGCCCCTGTGGAGCTGACTCAGTAGATTTGCCAAAAAAGAGAAACACATTTGCCTCATCAATCATGAAATATCACTTGTTAATTGTGTTCCATTTTCTTATCGATATTTATTTTTTACTTTTTACCTCACTTCATTACTTTATAATTGTCTTTCCTATACTTGGTTCAGATTGCTCTTCCATTTCCATGTTAGTCAACAATTTTATCATCACTCTTACATGAAAAGAGGAAAATATCATCAGCAAATCAACACGCATGTTCTTTCACCTTCATCCCACATTCCTCGCTGAAATAATTTAATTACATATGCACACTGAATATTAATGCCATTAGGAGTACTGTCTTCCCTCGTTCCATTTTAGATGGTTGCTTGTTTATCTTACCGGATTCTCTACTGATATTAAAGCAGCTTGATGTTTTATACGTTATTTTTCTTTCTCGGTACTTTTGCTTTTCGTCTTTAAAAATTTAGTTACCTTGTTCTGTTCGACAATGTTAAGACTAAACATGCCATGAACGTAAATTAAGTTTTATTTATCTAGGGGAGCGTTTATAAAATACGTAGCTCCATTTTATCCCCCTGTGAACCCGCCTCCCCTCACGTAACCCGACATGGCTTTTACCTCTATCTCCCCCCCCCTTTTCCGCGTGGCACGTGCTGATTCCAAAAGACATTTTGTACCCGTTTTCTCTTGTCAGATCATCGTAAATTACATACGGAGATAATTAAATAACGGAAATAAATATTCACATGCTGTTTTGTGTTCTGAACCTTATTTTCACTGTGAAAAATAATATGAATGAAAAGCTACGTGATTGTGCTCGGAACTTCCTTCTCCCACGTAGACCTCCCCCCCCCCCCACTTCGACCGAGCTACGTAGTTTATGGACGCTCCCTAGTCTTCTAATACGAGCCGGAGTTGCTCCTTTTGTATCCTGGTTTCCTTAATCCACCTTTGCTATTATCTATTACACTCTTCATTATAAAGTTTTAATGTATCCTAGTTGATTACTATGAAGGTATGATGTAATTATAATACAATAGTTTCCAGCTTTGTCAGCTTGATTTTTCTTGCGCCATGTAAAGACTATACTACTACGAATTTTTGTTGTTATCTACATTGTTTTTTAACTAAAGACATTAATTTGAAAACTTGTTTATTTCAACAATTACTAGAAACTATTGAAAATTTTGAAATTATCCCATTTGGTTGTACTGCCTTCTTTAAATTTAAAAATGCTACCAAATACTGTCCTAAAGTGCTAATCATATCTTATATACTGTATTATTTCTAGGTGATTTTTCGTGACAAATCCATATGTAACCAAAAATTGTCAGTGAGATTCCGTTTTAAAGGTTAAGTTCTCTACTTTTAATGAATTGTTAATATGGAATTGCACATTGTATTGTTTGCTCGAAGTTGTGGCCGGGTGATATGATGACTTTCCTACGGCTACTCGATTAACGAACAGTTATTTTCGAGGAATATCACCGCTATTCTCATAATGTAAGGGGGCGAATGGTTTGATTACTTATTAGCTTTATTTGTGGGCGTTTAATGGACTAACTTGAAGGATTTTAAACTATTCTCATCATCTTCTGTCTTCTGCGACGATTTCAATTAATACCTTACATATTTAAATTACTACACTAAACACGTTCAACAAATATAGAAACATACAGTCTGCAATAACATGTTTTTAATAATTATTATTCATTACTAAATTTTAACACTTCATTGTATTTCATTCGCTGGAGTAAGTTACCCAGAAAGAAAAAAAAAAAAACAATAATTTCGTACCTTAAGTACATCATTTCTCAGAATTGCAGTATTTCCGCACCTGCCTGCTGGTATGATCTACTGTATAACTAAATTCACTCTTTCCAATTACAATACAGTTTAAATTGTCCGCTTTCTCGTTTAAGTCCGCCCAATCAATCTGTACCATCTTCTTCCTTCATGTTTCTATCTTTATTCTTAATTTTTCGATAACCGTTTCAGATATCTGTCTCTTCTTCATTTACGAAAAACTTCTGTTTCATGTGAATTGTTCGTAATACTACTAGTCAATTTGGTGCGTAGAAGTCCCGCAACACGACGAGGCATGGACTCGACTAATGTCTGAAGTAGTGCTGGAGGGAATTGACACTGTGCATCCTGCAGGGCTGTCCATAAATCCGTAAGAGTACGAGGGAGTGGAGATATCTTATGAACGGCACGTTGCAAGGCAGCCCATGCTCAATAATGTTCATGATGGGGAGTTTGGTAGCCAGCGGAGGTGTTTAAACTCGGCTCCAAAAGCCCATATCGATGATGTTTCGTTGAATGGTTCGCATGCCGACCCTTCTTGATGGCCCAGTATTGAAATCCGCAGCAATTTGCAAAGGGTTGCACTTTTGTCACGTTGAATGATTCTCTTCAGTCGTCGTTGGTCCCGTTCTTGCAGGATCTTTTTCTGGCCGCAGCGATGTCGGAGATTTGATGTTTTACCGGATTCCCGGTGAACTAGTGAACTAGTGAAATGGTCGTACGGGAAAATCCCCACCTCATTGCTACCTCGGAGTTGCTTTGTCCCATCTCTCATGCGCCGATTATAACACCACGTTAAAACTCACTTAAATCGTGATAACCTGCCATTGTAGCAGCAGTAACCGATCTAACGCCTGCGCCAGACACCTGTTGTCTTATATAGGAGTTGCCGACCGCAGCGCCGTACACTGAGTGTTTACATATCTCTGTGTTGCATACGCATGCCTGTACCAGTTTCTTTGGCTCTTCAGTGTATAATAGACCGCCAATTCTCAGTAATTTAACTAAGAACATAAAAAAATGTTTCCGTATGCAAGAGTCTCGAAGACGCACAGAGTCGAAGTTCAGAGTTCTACAGCTCCAATAATTACGAATAACACTAATAATTCCTGAAATAATGAAATAGCTATTTTCGAGGAGTATCGCCGGTTTGATTACTGATTGGCTATGTTTACGGGCGTTTTGTGGACTAACCTAAAGGATTTCAAGCTACTCTCTTCATCTTCTGACTTCTGCGACGATCTAATCTAATATATCATCTTGATGGCTCTTCGTCTTCTCGTCAGGGCTCTCCATCCGTATTTCTGGTACGGAACCGTTGATTATAATGATTGGTAGTTTGCAAGATAATAGCAGGTGCAAGTGAAGATGACAACTAATTCTAGCAATGGGACGAAGACATCTAACTGGTAAAATCTTGTTTAATAGATCACTAACAGATGCATAACACAAACAATAGGGGGAACTAGCGTCGATTCTGCCCAAGTTCAATAGTGATAAGATGGATAAAATCTATCAGTCTTTGGCTGGCAATGGTGTACTGGCGGGCTAAGCTAACTGTTGAGAGCGGCTGAAGATGTTATTTAACTCATGACTGTCGTTATACTGAGAGCGAGTCTTGATCGTGAAGCTCTGAGGAAGACTTCTATTGACGTCAGTGATCGGCATTTCGAACTTGATGAACAATAACTTCAACCGACAGTGCAACACAAGTTGTCTCGATGTATTACTTAATGTCTTAGAGTCTGAATATTCACAAAAAATTCCCATATTTCCAATAAGAATAATAAAGTCGGTTCCGACATTGACAATAACTTTGATATCCGTCACAGCGTTTGTGTATGTAAACAGTGGAGATTTCACTAGCTAATGCACTTATATGACAAATGTTGAAATGGTTCACTAAAATATCCACAGGAAATTTTTTTTAGATCCGTTCAGGCAGCTTAAAGGCACTAGATCACAATGTCTAGAAGCTCAGCGTTATACCATAGAGTCGTGTACGAAGAACAAATACAAAGATTGTACGAAAAGGTAGAAACGGTTTTAACCAAAGGATGCATATGGTGACGTAAGACACGAAATAGAAACTAATTAAATCTAACTACATCTATTGTTTAGAAAAATAACTTCTTGTTTTTTCAGGAGAATATATTCGAAAGGTAATATCTCGTTTGCGATAGAGAACGGTGAAATATATATATATAAAAAAGAAAAGTATCTGTGAATACAACGGAAATTGATCTCTTCACCAAAATGACGCACTATACAAGGTGAAAAAACATGTGGGGGGGGGGGGGGGAGCGGGGGAAGGACGATACATTTATGGCACCTAGCACTATCTATATCTCCTAAGTTACCCGCCTGAAAACAATAATGTTAATAGCAATATAACAAATTCATAATGATGATAATAATTACGAAACGTAAACACATTTCAAGTGTAAATTAGTGCTTTCCGGTTTTGAACTACAAAGAATGAAAGCAGAAAGCTTTTATATCTTACGTTTCAAGTATACTTCCTTAAAGTTTTGCTCCCACATTACTTCTTGCCGAGCGAGTCCGACGGACGGAAGGTAAACCTCGTGCCTAGTCTTCGAGAGGAAGCGGATCCAAACCTCATCCGGCCAATCAGATATAGGTTTACCATTGTTTTCCTAAATCACTACGGGTGAATGTCTGTAATAGATCCTTCAGAAGGCCATGGAAAAATTCCTTCGCGTTCCTTGTCGCCAAATAACATTGAATTCGACGAGTCGGAAGAAAATCTTTATACCGATCACTCTCTTATTTTCTACAGTAATTTCCATGTAATAAGACGATTTAATCACAAAAATTTTCACAGAAGAAAATTATTTCGTCTCTTTGGTGGATTTTGAACTTTTTCCTTTATGCTTTTGTATTATTTGGCCAAAAACGTTCAATTCGCAACAATATACAAAAAGAAACCAAAAGGAGTTTAGTGGTTTTAGAGGGCAACTCACAGGAATGAGGTGGTGAAATTGATTGAGGCGCGTTGCTATCGTCCGAAAGTTGTGTTCGAATCCCGATATGGGCTGGAATTTTTTACGGGTACTCTAACCTTCCTTACACTCTGGTAAATATTTGTCCTGTTGATGTGAAAATTAGTAGTTTTAGCAAACTTCATTCTTAGGATTTTTTTTTATAAGAAAAATATTCATATCATTTGGTAGACAATTATGCGTATATTTAACTGAATTTCTAAGTGTTTGATTTATTTAATTATAACAAACAGATATGGATTATGTTGAAACAAATGTGGATGAAGTATATTAAAAATATTTGAGATTTTCTTTTCGATCCTTTGACCACATATGAATATAATATATCAGTTACGCTGAGTATTGAATAATTGCTCAATACACAATCGAGGTACGAAATCCTCTGCTGGGGAGGTATTTGTATTGAAACTTTTTTTGTTTATTTTATATAATGTGTTTCTAGTACATTAATTATATGCAAAATGGATGGCATATTCACAAACGTAACATTTTCCCTCAAAATGGCAAATGATGAACCAATTACAAAATCACAATGTTTCCTTGCCACAGAACATACATCATTAACTTGAAAATTAGATTAATTAAAAAGAAAAGAAAAATATTTTGAAGGACATCAGTATGTCGACTAAAACAGGAGACTAAACAATAAAACCAGGATCTTAAAAATTGATGGGTAAGTAGTAACGTCGAGGGTGTAGCATTTTGGAGCAATGCGAAATGATTTCTTCATATATAATACCAGGTCGATTTCCTTCCATTGCTTCTCTTTAATCATGACATGGCTCAACCGCTCAGTTTGCGAACGAAGCACAAGTAATGACATGTTCATTTCATTTAGCACTAATCTTCGTGTGTCCTTATATTTCACTTTGTAGCTACAACTACTTAGCGCAGACAACTGGTGTTTGTATGTGGCGGTAGCTTCGAGTATCCCATCGTGCACTATATTGGTTGCATGTCGGTAGCTGTGAGGTTGTGGAAGATATGGTGGTTGAAAGTAGTCGACATAATACATTTTCTTATATTTCGACCAAAGACGTGTGTATCACTATATTTCGCTTTGAAGCCACAACTACCTAGCACAGACCACTGGTGTTTGTGTGTGGTAGTAGCCTCGCGTCTCCCATCGTGCACTATGGTGGTTCCCTGTCGGTAGCTGTAGGGATGAGGGAGAAATGCTGGTTGGAAGTGGTCGACCTAGAGCTTTTTCATATTTCGACCAAAGTGTTCTAATTTTTTTTTTTAATATAATCATCTGGAATGTACTTTGAACGTACTAGAATGTTCTTGACTTTACTAAAATGTTCTAGCATAAAGTTCTTTTTTTGTCTTTTCAACTATTATCATACACTCCTGGAAATTGAAATAAGAACACCGTGAATTCATTGTCCCAGGAATGGGAAACTTTATATACACATTCCTGGGGTCAGATACAACACATGATCACACAGACAGAACCATAGGCACATAGACACAGGCAATAGAGCATGCACAATGTAGGCACTAGTACCGTGTATATCCTCCTTTCGCAGCAATGTAGGCTGCAATTCTCCCATGGAGACGATCGTAGAGGTGCTGGATGTAGTCCTGTGGAACGGCATGCCAAGCCATTTCCACCTGGTGCCTCAGCTGGACCAGCGTTCGTGCTGGACGTGCAGACCGCGTGAGACGACGTTTCATCCAGTCCCAAACATGCTCAATGGGGGACAGATCCGGAGATCTCGCTGGCCAGGGTAGTTGACTTACACCTTCTAGAGCACGTTGGGTGGCACGGGATACATGTGGACGTGCATTGTCCTGTTGGAACAGCATGTTCCCTTGCCGGTCTAGGAATCGTAGAACGATGGGTTCAATGACGGTTTCAGTGTCCCCTCGACGATCACCAGAGGTGTACGGCCAGTGTAGGAGATCCCTCCCCACACCATGATGCCGGGTGTTGGCCCTGTGTGCCTCGGTCGTATGCAGTCCTGATTGTGGCGCTCACCTGCACGGCGCCAAACACGCATACGACCATCATTGGCACCAAGGCAGAAGCGACTCTCATCACTGAAGACGACACGTCTCCATTCGTCCCTCCATACACGCCTGTCGCGACACCACTGGAGGCGGGCTGCACGATGTTGGGGCGTGAGCGGAAGACGACCTAACGGTGCGCGGGACTGTAGCCCAGCTTCATGGAGACTGTTGCGAATGGTCCTCTCTGATACCACTGGAGCAACAGTGTCCCTAATTTGCCGGGAAGTGGCGGTGCGGTCCCCTACGGCACTGCGTAGGATGCGACGGTCTTGGCGTGCGTCCGTGCGTCGCTGCTGTCCGGACCCAGGTCGACGGGCACGTGCACCTTCCGCCGACCACTGGCGACAACATCGATGTACTGTGGAGACCTCGCGCCCCACATGTTGAGCAATTCGGCGGTACGTCCACCCGGCCTCCCGCATTCCCACTATACGCCCTCGCTCAAAGTCCGTCAACTGCACATACGGTTCACGTACACGCTGTCGCGGCATGCTACCAGTGTTAAAGACTGAGATGGAGCTCCGTATGCCACGGCAAACTGGCTGACACTGACTGCGGCGGTGCCCAACCGCTGCGCAGCTAGCGCCCTTCGGCGGCCAACACTGCTGTTCCTGGTGTGTCCGCTGTGCCGTGCGTTTGATCATTGCTTGTACAGCCCTCTCGTAGTGTCCGGAGCAAGTATGGTGGGTCTTACACACCGGCGTCAATGTGTTCTTATTTCAATTTCCAGGAGTGTATATAAATAATTTATATGCAACACATTTAGTGTGTGAACCAATTTTGACAGGACTTTCACTGGCAGTTTGCTGATTTGGCAGGGATTACCATGGCTACTTTTTAACCTGGAAATATTTCAGGTTCCGTGAAAAAATTAAAAATTCTTGATAAACACGAACGAAGACGTGTTAAAATACAATGAAACTTCATTCATAGCTAGAACCGAAGCCTTTTAATTTGTACTTGTCCAATCTACATGATACAAAATTGTAGAGACCACTATCATCTAAAAATGGAAAACGTATTTATTTTTAAGGTTTAAACTAGTGTGTTAATAAAAACTGGCTGTTTTCCGTAATCTGATATACTTTGATTTTTTATGTTGCACAGGGTTATGAGATGAAGCCAGGTGTTCTATAGAAAATTCTTCCACGGACTTCGTTATTTTCAGTCAACGCATTGTCAAGTGTGCCATAAATGCAGTGAGAAATCCACTGGGATCACGAGTTTCAGAAACGAGTTAAACGACTGATGATTTTAAGACGAACTCCGTGTGTGTGAATTATATTAGTGTAATGCTGTGCTTGTGCGAAACATTCGATAGGGATGAATGCATTTATTTATTTATCATTTCAGCTATAAGGGGTACGCGAGGTTGAGGTACTCTGGGAAAACTAATTGGTAAACATTGTTTTAGGCGAAAGTTGGGAAGGGTCCCATTCTCCGCCTCATAAACTATACATTTCACAAATACATTCATTTATCATACAGTACACAAAGTTACCCGTTTCTCAGGCAGATGGCAACAGAAGACGTTCCTCCCATAGATTTGGTAAGGACTGTCCATAAACTACGTGGCTCGGTCTAGGAGGGAGAGGTTGAGCAGAAAGATACGCTGGGCTATGTGTTATTTGTCACAGTTAAAATAAGGCACAGAACACACAAAAACATGTGAATATTTATTTCCGTCATTTAATTAACTCTGTATATGTACACGATAGTCTGACAAGAGAAAACAGTGCAAAATGTCTTCTGGAATCGATTAGGAAATAAGCTAGGTGCTACACAATGGGGAGGGGATGGGTATAGAGGCAAAAGCCACGTCAGGCTACGGAGGGGGAGGTTCACACGAAACCAAAATGGAGCTACGTTATTTATGGACGCTGCGTAAGCATGAAATCTTCCCTCCCTCCCTCTCTCATGATTCTCACGTCCACGTGGTCCTTGGTGGCTGAAGTAGAGGGGAAGGGGGAGGGGGGAGGGGAAGCCAAGTGATAAGAGTTTCCTGCCGACCGCCCTTCCCTTCTATGTCTTAATCATCAAAGTTAATCGGGTTTACATGGCTTGGAGTATGAGCAACAGAACGTGCCAGAGATGAATATTAGTTTCAGCTGCGAATAATTTCTTTTCGATTCAGAATAATTTAGTGCCGTTGGAACGCATCCCGATAAACATTTAGATTGAAAGTAGTATCTTGTCTTCCAATGAGTCCTAATTTGTGAACACTTGTATCTTAATTTCTCAGCTTACCGACGTGGCACCAAAAATAAAACAGACTTTATTTCTCCTCATGGAACCATTAGCTGTACATTCTTACCCCATCAAATTGCGACCAGTAGTTATTGCGTACATCACGGTCAACGAAAAACTTAATACTAATTTGTGGACAATTTTATCTTAAATTTCCCGACTTTTCCGACTTCAATCAAAATGAAACCTACTCTAATTTCTGAGCTCATAGCAGTGTTTGCGTGAATCCCGTTCGACGAAAAATGTATTCTAAATTGTGGATATTTTTTCTTACTTTTCTCGGCACTTCGACGTCATTACAAGATGAAACATATTGTATTTTACATCGGGACCGCGAGCTGTACATTAGTCATAAATCCGACCAGTAGTTTTTGCTTGAACCCGTTTATTCAAACAGTTAAAAAATAGTTGATTCTTACTTTGTAGGTTATTAAGAAAGCCCTCAAACTCATTTTTATAAAAGTATCTTAAATGTATAGACTATTTCCCTGTTACACTTTTATTACACTTCTCTTTTCTCTTACCAGACTATCGTTAATATTATTGCGTATATAACGAACACGACCGATATTTGCTTCATACAATTTTCTATAATTATAAATATTCTGAATTAAATGGTGACGCTAACCACCCATGCAAACGATCAATTATTGGGAAACCTCTTTCTCAGGCGCAGTCAGGGATTCTTTCTTCTTGACATGTGACTGAAAACATTCTCCTCACCTCGTTCAAAATTTGTTATTTATTATAAAATAAAGCAATCAACTGCCGTGTAAAAAAAAAAAAAAAGAAACCTAAGAAGGGCTGCATCAGTTGTTTTCTATTGCTGCAGTTCTGTTTTTCTATAATACCAGGTAATGATTCTTTGTCCTAGTTTAGACTTCCACAGTTCATTGACGCCGTTTTGGATACTGAAAACTCGCTGGAAAAAATCTCCGGTAAGCCTCGTAAAGTTTATTGTATAGCGGCATTTCACACCACACATTCAACTTGAAATAACACTATAGTTAAAGATGCACTGAAATTCACTTGACAGAACAAAAATAGAGTTAGTTTATCTACGAGCAGTGTGGTGACGCGCTCGCCATCTGATTCCAAACAGCTTTTTTTTCAAAACAATACAAACTGCCGTCGCGTGTGGTTATTTTCAATTCGCCGGCCCCCTAAGGTAAACACTACAACTTACTCGCACATATTAGCGGCACTGTCAGTAAATAGGCTATCCAAAATATTTAGATAATTAAATGCTGTTGTGTATTCTGTACCCTATTTTATCCATGACATATAAAATGAATGAAAAAAGACGTGGCTTGGCTCGGAAACCCCTCACCCCACCCCTCCCACGTAGCCCAGCGTAGTTTTCTACCCAACCCCTCCCTCCCCTTTGCAGTATAACGTATAGTCAAGAAATCCTAAAATGCAGTGAGAAATCTAATGCTGTTATGATTCTCACATATGAGTTTAACGACAGATGATTTGCAGCCATTATAGAAAAACACTATTCAGCGCCATATACAATCATCGGCAGATAAGGCTGATATATCAAATTTTTTTCTAACAACAGTTCTTACCGACAGCTCCGCTGGTATGGATTGTTTGCTTTTTAGTATAGCTGTAACTAAGTGATAATAATTTCGTGTGATCTTGACTTACCCGCTGATCAATCCTGATCTGTCTTAGCCATCTAAACTAACCAGGTAATCCGGCCATGTATCGGGGATATACAGTTTATCGTGGAATCCGAACAACGCAATTTCAGACCGAGCGTGGTGGGTGAGAAATAACGCTCTGACTTCGCATTCGGGAGGACGCATGTTCGAATCCCCGTCCAGCCATTCAGCTTTGGTTTTCCATGGTTTCCCAAAATCATTCCAGTCATTCCAATGCCGGAATGATTCCTTCAAACACTTCAGTTCCACAGTCTTTTTCCATCTCTAATAACCTCGACGAGACTTCCTTCCAGATATTAAAACGGATAGTGTGATTCTAATAGCTTCCCTCAAGCATTAAGCTTAAGGATGTTATTATATTGTGTTTTTAGGAAGGACAAAAGTGATTGGGTAGTTTTGCACTTCTATAGTTTAGAAGGAAATGGAGTATTGCAGAAACTTGTAGATAGAATTATGGATGAATGTTAAATGTAGCGATGTGATTTAAAAGTTAACAAATGTGTGATTTTTGTTTATTTTATGTAAATCTCAAATGAAGTATATCTTTTACAAAACTTTTTGACTGTATTTTGATATGGTTCTACACACTGAAGTCTGGATCTATATTTACGAGGTTTAGTTTCACACTGAATTACTACAACGTAAACGCGCTATTAATTAGCGTAAATTTTCTAAAGGTGAACAAAAACTACGCGAATATATATATATATTATTTATTCGTTGAAACCAACTAGGACCACGTTAAGTCATTGTGCATTTGACATCGAGTTTCTTCTTCTTTTGGGCCCAGAACTCCTTCATTCGTTTTGAATGTGCCTGTTTGCGCTCCTCTGTCCAGAGTGTACCGTTATATATATATATTTGGAGGGGGATAATTATTCAAAGAGGATCAATTATTTTCCTGTGGCTAATTTCCCGAAATTTCCAACACTTCAAGAAAATACAAACTGACAAAACGCAATTAGAATCTGATTTTAGAAAACAAAAACATAAAAATAAAATTATTTAATGTAATTACTATGGAACGCCAACTCCGGTGGATTCCGTGTACATCCATTTCCCTGTTTCCTGAACCTGTCTACATTTGTCCTCTACGAATTTGAAATTCTTTCAGCGTTTTTAGTTAATTATTCATCATTTCTCTTGATAATTTATTTCAATCCGTGACCCCACCCTTGTGCCTTAAATCGAGTGCCAGCTTGTGGTCACGGACTGCTTTTCCCATCCATACACCTTCCTTAATCTGACACCATCTTTCCACGCCTCATCACCAATATACGCCTTGTACACTCCCATGACTCTCGCTCTATCTCCTTTATCATATCAGTAGTTGACTGTGTTCTGCGGTAATTTCCAGAGACAAATTTAGCATCCTTTTTTTGCTCCCCTTCCAACTCCTACGTCCCATATTACACCTCCATACTCAAGCAACAATCTAACCAAAGTTTTGTAACCCAGTTCCCTTACTTCTCTGGTGCATCCCCCCCCCTCCCCCAACACGCTCTCAAACAAGCAATGAATTTTGAAACCTTTTCCTACTACCTCTTCTATTTGTCCTGCCCAGTTGTTTCGTTATCAAATGCTATGGCAAGGCATTTAAAATCTTTAACAAGCAATTCCTTCCCCATCGTAAAATCATAATCAACTTTTAGTTTTTTTTATGTATGTACCTAATAAGCCGACTCCTCTTTGCATTTATCTTCATCCCATGTTCACTTACACAGCTAGGTATGTCCTGTAGACTCACAGGTAATATGATTGCAATATACATTAAAAATATCATTAATATAAATTTAAAATTACACAATGTGCAAGTAGTTAATGAATATACGCTTATTTTGTAAAGCTCATCCAAAATTTGACTTTATGACACTGAAATATTAAAAAAATACCTTAAATTAACCACTCAGAATTTGAGCTGTGGGATAAAATAAATACATGATTTTGATGTCGAATAACAAAAAATTCCAGGGCTTTATGAAATATTAAATCTGTCGCTAAACTAAAAACGTGTGTGCCTCATGCGCACTCTTTTTGCTTCTTCCCTTTGTGGGTGCCAGCTGGACGGTCGCCGGCCGCAGCCAGTTGTCGCCCGGCGTATTGATCGCAGGCCGTAGTGACGTCATCAGCGTCCAGCCGCATCGACCACTCCGAACCCACGACCCGGTGACATGTCTGTGGCCCCGGGAATGTCTCAACCTCATATCCTCTATCGAAGGGTTGATTCCGACTATTGCTATGAAATCAGGGGTCATATGGCGATATGAGGTATTTTGCCAGTGTTTCGATTCTAAATTCTGTCGAACTTAATTTTTCTCGAAGTCGATAGGTATCTAAAAGATTTAATCTTAAAAATAGCATTTACAAAACAGTACATATGCCCGGTTTGAAGAATAAGGTAGATAATTTACTTAGATAATATTTACAGTTTATTTGATAATATTTACAGTTTATTTGATAATATTTACAGTTTATTTGATAATATTTACAGTTTATTTGATAATATCATTTACAAAAGCATTGTTATTTTTCCCAGTGAAAATAAACAGTTTATAAAACCAAGGGAAACGAGTTTCTAGTTTGAAGTATTTGGTTTAGAAGAATTTTTTCCTGTTGTAACATCCAACATCACAATAATGTTTATCACCAACTCTGACAAGAAGCAACTTTTTCCATTCATATTGGAAGAAGCTGGGATCCTACCTTCAAGTTCTATGTTTTAAAATTTACAGTGTCCTTTTGGTAGTGGACAAATGGTACGGAATAGAAGTCGCTAGTCAATATTGTGTTCAGAACAGTAAGAAGTCCGTGAAAATTTTATAGAAGCCATCAGTGGTTCAGACCTTTTTAACCGACTTCAAAAAAAGGAGGAGGTTCTCAATTCGTCTGTATTTTTTTTTTTTTTTTTTTTTTTTTTTGTATGTATGTTCAGTCATATCTTCGACAATTTTGAACCGATTTAAATGAAATTTTTTTAGTGGATAGGGTATACCTCCAAAGTGGTCCCATATGAATTTCATTGACAAATCACCCCTTCTACCCCCCTCCGCCCCATAATTTTTATACAAATCCACATTTTTTATTCGATCTCGATGAAACTTTGGACATATATAGCCAAAAATAAAGAGAAAAATACTGTCAACTTTTGGTTTAAGAAAATTGAACCCCTCTCCCCCTATCCACCCCCTTAATTTTTGCCAATTTTCTTTATTCAAAGCTACAGTCGACACCATTTAACTGATCACCATTAAAGTTGGCAATTACATGTAGTTTTTCATGGAGAAGGATTCTGACCAAAAAAATCAAAATAAAAAAACCACCCTCTCCCATTTACACCCCTTAATTTTATAGAAACCTACATTTCTTATCTGATTTTTACTGAACTTTGCCCATGTATACTTTAAAACAAAGAGAAAAATCCTGTCAATATTTAGTCTTCCAAAGTTCAACTCCTCCCCCTTCTTCCACCCCTTTAATTATTGTCAATGTTCTTCATAAAAAGCTACACTCAACACCGTTTGACCGATTATCATCAATGTTGGCATATACATGTAATTTTTCATGGAGTAACTGACCAAAAAATAAATTAAAAAACCACCCCTCTCCCCTTTACACCCCTAAATTTTTATACAAACCCACATTTTTTATCAGATTTCGATGAAACTTTGGACATGTATAGTAAAAAATAAAGAGAAAAAGACTGTCAACTTTTGGTTTGAAACAACTGAAGCCCTCTCCCCCTATCCACCCCCTAAATTTTTACCAATGTTCTTTATACAATGCTAGTCGACACATTTAACTGGTCTCCATTAAGGTTGGCATATACATGTAATTTTTCATGGAGAAGGTTTGTGACCAAAAAAAAATTAAATTAATAAATAAACCACCCCATGTCTCCCTTTACGCCCTTCAATTTTATGGAAATCTACATTTCTTATCTGATTTTTATTGAACTTTGCCCATGTATACTTCAAAACAAAGAGAAAAATCCTGTCAATATTTGGTTTGCCAATGCTCAACCCCTTTCCTCCTTCAACCCCATTAACTTTTGTCAATGTTCTTTATAAAAAGCTACAGTCGCAATCGTTTGACCGATTACCATTAAAGTTGATGCTTATATGTATTTTTTTTACGAAGAAGGTGTCTGACCAAAAGATCTAAAAACCACCCCCTCTCCCCATTAAACTGCTTAATTTTTATACACAACCTCAGTTTTTATCCAGTTTAGACAGAACTTAGCAAATTTTTACTATAAAACAAAGAGAAAAATGATGCCAACTCTTGGTTTGCAAAAAATGAACCCCTCTCCCCTTTTCCACCCCCACGATTTTTGTCAATTTCTTTTTAGAAAGCTACAGTCGACATCATTTGACCGATCTTTATTAAAGTTGGCACATATATATGTAATTTTTTTATGGATAAGATCTCTGACCAAAAAATTAAAAAAAACTACCCTAGCTCCCCATCCCTTAATATTTATATAAAACCCACATTTTGATTCGAATCGGTGGAACTTCGCATGTGTATACTTTAAAACAAATAGAAAAAGAAAAATACTGTCCACATAACTTTCACAAAAATGCAAACCCTATCCCCCTTTATACCCCATTAATTACTGTTCTTTATACAAAACTACCGATTCTTTCTGGTTTTGAAGGTAGTATGCACATGTATACTGCAAAACAAACAGAAATATACTGTCTACATTTGGTTTCGAGAGTCCAAACACCGCTCCTTCCTTTCCATCATTTAATCTACAGTTTCTTTACGATTCTGAAGGAAATTTGCACACATATACTTTAAAACATACAGAACAATTTTGTTTAAATTAGGTTGCTTAATTGTTTTTTTATACATACCTACAGATTTATCTGATATCAATAGAAATTTACACACGTATACTTTAAATCAATCAGAAAAGGCAGTCTACATTTGGTATACAAAAGCTCACTCCCTCTTCCACTTTACCATCACCCCTTTTAATTTCCAATGTTCTTTACAAAATATCCACAGTTTTAAATTCCGTCAAAATCAATTAAGCCATTTTTAAGTCATGGCTTAATATTTATAAAATAATGTCTCAACATGTACTTCAGATTTCAACTTTGATCCCAAGCTTTCACCAATTAAAAATCTATATTTTTTGTGTGATGCCGGAGCAAATAGATATATTCCAGAGAGATTTCTGTATGTGGTATGTATTAATGCCCAGATGTTACATGTTTCGGTTATCGAGCAGCAGCTTTAACAGATGTTATGATAAGATCGAAACATAGCCTGACATTCCTTAACAGAACGTCCAATTCACCCCGTTCTGGAAGTGGTTGTGGTATATAAAGACAGAATTCTTCTTTGAAAGCAAGTGCTTTGATCTCTGAGCTACCAGGAAGTTCGCAAAATGGGAACTGCTGCGGCATATTTAAAATACTAAACGAAGTATAATACCACTAAAAATTTAAAAATAAAATAATTGTTTAAAAAAACATAAAAACCGCCTTCAAAAAAAGCACTAAAAATTTTAAAATAACTTTATACCTTGCTTAGGAAAAAGTAAATTTAAATAGACAACATTTTACATTACTTTTATTGAAATTTTGACATTAATTAGTTATTTTTGGAGTCGGTGCCAGCGAAAGCAAAAGATAAAAAAAGATAAAAACAATAAGGAATAACAATAATACTTAAAAAATCATGTTACTGCTTACCTACAATTAATGCTAGAAACATGTTTCAACAAAACTGAAACATACAGATTATACGCCGATATTATACTAACTGTAAATCGTTTACTTCATGATGCAACCTACCAACTGACACTGTAGCTCCAGAGATATTCCTGGATGACCAATAAGGCCAAGCCACAGATTGAAATACTATTAATTAGTTTCCCTAAGATGTCTCCCACAGTAACACAATCTGCCTCACAACATGCTGTAAAATATTGTGAATTTTTGTTCGTACGACCCGTTTCGCCTCTAACGCCAAAAATGAAGTTCAGTAATTAGATCTTCGCGATGTGACAGCTGGCACCGACTCCAAAAATAACTAATTAATGTCAAAATTTCAATGAAAGTAATGTAAAATGTTTTCTATTTAGATTTACTTTTTCCTAAGCAAGGTATAAAGTTATTTTAAAATTTTTTTTTTTTAAGGCGGTTTTTATGTTTTTTTTAAACAATTAATTTATTTCAATTTACTGACCTACATTACTGCTGAACTGGTAAGTTTTTTCCGAAATTAAGATCATCAATCCACCTAATGTCTTAAAAGATTTCGGCACTTTTGAGTTTTAACTCATCTGGCATCTAGGAAGACGTTTTCCGTTCCATCATAATATGCTGTATAGTTACGTACATTAATTTTCCGAAGCTCTACTACTTCCCAGATGTTGATGTCCTCCTCTTTGTTTGTTTCTGCTTTTTTTAAAAAAATTCTTTTACGATCTAATCGGGAGCAGCACGCAACTGCGTTTAAAAATTTTATTTCTATGCCGTCAAATTGTGCATGCTAAGTAAACAACTTTAAGCACTGAAATACAATGCGTATATTAATAGTATTCACATAAAGCTTATTGAATGTTAGTTTTCTTCCCTTCGCTATAAACGCTATGAAGAATGTATTGATTTCTGCTGAAACTACTTTTGACTATAATCACATTGATTGTTTTTAGCCAGTTTTTAGGAATTTTTTAATCATTTATGTTTTCCTTTTGATACTGCATGTTCGAGCATCACGCACAAACTAATGGATAGGTTTTAAAGAAACTGCACGTAGTGATAGCTTACGTCACCGGATAACAGATAGGACATTTTTTTATCCAGATTAGTAACACGATGATACTGGGACCAAAACCATGAATTTGGAAATTTGTATCTATCTGTGGGCGAATGAATGCATTTCAACGAAACTTCACATATAGATACGTCGTTGTTAAAATATAGGATTTTATTTAGATCAGCAACATTGCTCTCAAGGATACAGAGGCCAATACCGTCAATTTCGGAACCTTTATCTGTGAATGCGCACGCCTCAGCAAAGACTAATGAATGGATTTCAGCAAAACTGCACATAGTTTTATCCAGATTATCACCATAATTCGCCCATTATACAAATGATAAAACTGCAAATTTTGAAAGTTTGATATGTTTGTGCACGTAAAAAAGCTCACTAATTTATTTGTTCCTTAATAGAATCTATCCATTTCATGTCTGACGCAAACCTTCTCGCCGTTGAAATTTTTCCAACGATTAGCCCTATATATACGTGATGATGGTATGCTTAAATCAAGGCTTCCCAACCAGTTTTGGAGATGGGCTACAATTTCGATTCTAAGTTAGCCTGCGGGGCCACATAATACTTTCCTACAATAAATATTTAATTATAACAAAGATATAAGTAACACAGTTTGATTACAATAAAAAAGTAAAAACCATCAATGAGTCCTTTGTAGGTTTTTTAATTGTAATAAAAAAATTAAAAAAAAACATCAGTGGGACGTTTGCAGATGTTTTTTGAGTCATCATATTCTAGATTGCTGCTATTGGCGGGTAAATTGAAATGCACTGGCCTTGGTTTAAATCACTGCTGCCAAACTCCCAGGCCAGCGCATTTGCATTTGCCCGCCAACAGCAGCGGTCTAGAATATGCTAGCTCAAAACCATCTGCAAATGTCACAGTGATGTTTTTTTTTTTTTATTATAATTTAAAAAACCTCCGAAAATGTCTCATTAATGGTTTTTAGTTTTTGATTATAATTAAAGAAACCTCTGCAGATGTATCATTGGTTGTTTTTACTTTTTTTGTAATTAAACTGTGTTACTTCTTTCTCACATTTAAATATCTATTGTAACTATAGGCAAATATTATGTGACCCGCAGGTTAACTTAGAATCGAAATTGTGACCCATCTCCAAAATTAGTTGTGCAGTCTTGGTTTAAATCGTACAAATTATAACAGATCAACTTGTGATTTAATTAGGTATTTTATACCATAATTACATTATTTACATACACGACAATATATTCGGACACACGCCAAACGGTACCATTCAAGAAAACTTTTTCAATAATACCGAAGTATGCTACTGAATCATCCCCAAACATAAAATTTCACCAATTAGTGGCAGGTTAAAGGAGTGGTAGAAACAAATGGTGTGCATACAATCCTCAAAACATTTACGTTCGACTTAAATTTAGGAGTTCCAAGAAAAAGGGGGCGGAGGGGGGGGGGGAAGAGCTGCTCTCCTCCTTTTACTATCCAGACAATATTCCTTTGATAGTTTATCTTTGAATTAACAGCACAAATCTAAAATTCTGCATGCACGAAGTAGCTGGCACAACTAGCCTATAGTAAAAATGTCTTCAGTTATTTATATAGTTTAAGAACGACTTCAAACTACTATATTTTTTTACTAGATGATACCCGCGACTTCGTACGCGTGGATTAAGAATTTCTTTGCCAGAATTGAATATAGAAAGTTGTTGGTAGCGAAGGATTGGTCCCAAACAACACTGAGTCGGCATAATATGACCGGAAAGCCATCACTATATCATTCTACCATCGAACCTGTCTCTTGAAGAGAATCAATTTGCAACACATTTAAAAACAGAAAAACAAACGAATGTGGGTGGGGGGTGGGGAGGTTTTTTTTTTTAACTAAGGGCAGGTTTATTTCAGCTTGGACGTTTCTTCTTTCTTCAGCATGAACATCCGATTCTTGTGTTCTAATAACTTTAGCTCCTCGTGCTCTGCTAGAGCTGCAACTTAGGCCAATTTACGCTCGCAAGGCATCTCAAAAAAGAAGGCAAAATAAACTGGTGCCAGAAACATTTAAGCAGACACAAAGTAAAAGGACAGAGAAAATCGACATCTGTACTAAATAATACGGTTTTTTCTCTAAACTAAATTTTTCAACAAATTATACACTAACATAATACGCGAGAAGCATACCTTGAGCAAGCGACGTAACATTACAGAGTAACGCACGAATCCGTCTCTCTGTCACCATTCGATAAGTTCTCAAAATTTCTTGACTACAACCGTTAATCACACCGAAAAAAATGTCCTGTGCTCTCGCTACAGATTTTCTTGTCAAATTCCGTCAATACCAGAATAGGCATTTAGTTGTCAAAACGTAACAAAAGACAGAGACTTACTTCCGCATTTATAGTATTATTACTGCAGATCACACACACACTGACTGCGAATCACCCCTGAGGGATCAATATAACGTAAAAAAGTATACACCTACAGCAATGCAAGACTACCTACGATTTGCCTCGCATTGCACCCCTAACTTTGTGATATCTACAGTTTAACATTCAATCCGAATAACCGACGGCCCAGGCGTGACTCTTACGATCAAAAACAATTTATAAAAAATCTAAGCCGCCACAGAGATTTGAACCGGAGACCACGACCCAAACATTAGTATCCAAGCGCTTTAACCACTGAGCTACCTGACCACTACACGGAAAAATAGTACAGAGACCTCTATATCCAACGTGTCTGTCTATCGCCATTCGGTAATTTTTCGAAATTATAAGACATCATGTATTATTTATACAGATAATTTTTCAACCAAATGTAGACAGTATTTTTCTCCTTGTTTCAAAGGATAAGTGTGCAAAGTTTCATCGAGATCGGATGAAAACTGTGAATTTGTATGAAGAACAAACAAACATACAATTTAAGAAAACATCAATAATGAGAGTTTGACATAGTCAAGAAACTTTAAGAATTAAACATTGTGTCCTACATTCAGATTTTAATAAATCGTTCTCGTTGTAACTTATATAGTAGGTAGAATATCTATACCATACACTACACAATAAAATTGCAGAAATTGTAGATTTTATTATAAAAGAGTAATTGCAGTGTACGCTACTAATGATGGAAATGCCAAAACCGTAAAATTTGGAATTTTTGTCTGTCTGTATGTACCTGTATGTATGTTCGCGCATCAAGCAAAAACAAAACTGTTATTGTAAGAACGGAGACTTTCCCGGCGTATGCTTGAAATGAAGTCTTCACGGGTGTACCGCCGGATAGTGTTTTGAAAACACGATATTTCGACGACTAGCACCGTCGTCTTCATCGGATGTCGAGACATCTGCACAGGTCGGCTGACCGTCGGATACGCCCGACCACGTCACCTTTTTCCTGCTCTTCTTAGCAGTGGAAGTTTCACCGTTGAAATGGCAGCGGTAGTTCGACCGCTCAATGTGTAAACACCTCAAATTCTTCCCCTGACCATGTCAAAATTATTTACGGGAGACTGAATAGGCGGGCGAGTCAGGCTGGAATCCGCAAGGCCAGGAGCCACGATTTTGTGTTTATTTAAACAAAATGTAACCAGTCGGTAATTTTGCTCGTTACAATGTGTGCACATTAACCTTCATTTGTTACTTAAGTTTAGATGTCTGTAATCTTTGGTCGTGTTTCCATTTTCAAAAATTAAAACACGATAAAAATCTAAATTTTCCATAGGATAAGACCATCACAGATAGATTTCTAGATCCACAACACGTCTAAACGAATCGTTAGAACAAGAATTGTTCATTTAGCAGTATACAAGACAAGAATTACTTAACCCTCCATCTGTTGTCCTTCAGTTTTGAATGCTCCAAGTTAATTTCAAGACATAAAAACGTAATAAACACTTAAATATGAGTTTTCCCGAAAGTAAGATCCCGATTTTATTGTACTTGATCCCTTGACTATAAAATGCCGCATACAGGATATCATGATAAAAACGGTGGTTATGAAGTACTCAAAAATCTCGCCCTGAGCTTTGTGCACCATAATAACAATTGAAAGACCAATCTGTTGCGGAGTCTGAGAAACGCTACCACCTATTTAATAAAATTTTAAAAAGATATGTCTGTATTGCTTATAAGCCTAATAGATCATACTTGAACTGCCTACGAGAGAAAAGAAAAATTACAAAATTTTCGGTTTTAATCTTTAATTATGTAACTTACTGGTATAAAAAGTATGCTACACGTTAAGCCATGACATGAGCTAATATTAAATGAAGTTTCACTGTAATATGTTCATTACTTTTTGCGTGATGCGCGGATAGACAGACAGACAGACATTGTAGATCTATGAACAATTCCATAATATGCTTTGTTCTCCTGCAGGCAGAATTCGTATAACAGATAATATATACAAATACTTCTTGGGCCAAGTTAGCTGTCTCTGAAGTTAGCTATGAACAATATCTCCGTAAAGCAGTATTCTCTCTTGCCCTCCCACAATAGGGAATTGTTGTGCTAGGGCAGATAAACGCGCACGTTAGTGATAGGATCGTATTTGAAGGATAGATATCTTACAGTAACATGCAAATAAATCGTCACTCCAGGCATCAGAAGTTCGATTACCACAGCAAATTTGTGGTAAATATGTACTTACGGCGACGCACTGTGAGAATTGACTACAGGCCGATGACTGGTATTAACAATAGCGGTCCTATTACACCGAGATACCATGATCAAAAACATGCCGAAACCGAGCAAAAAAGCACGGTACCACGAACGCTGCCCAAGAAGAGTCGAAATTCAGCTATCTCAGGTGTAAAGTGTGATGTCGTCATCTGAGCTGCTATATTTTCTGCCATAACCAGCTGCAACAAAAGTTATAGGGCCTACCTGACTCCCGTGAGTCACAAGACATGCTGCCATCACAGAATCCAGCAGACGCAGAGACCCCAGGCATGGAAAATGGCCCTATACCTCCCTGCAATGCCTATTGGAGCAAATTCTTCTTCCATCTAAAACTCTCCAATAAGCTGCTCTCGTTTTGATGGCCCAACCCATCTGGGATTAAGATCATATTTACTTGCCTTTCCGACTTTACGGCAGCCATAAACAGGCTTCAAGAGAAAGGCTTCCCCTTCAAGCAGCTACTTACAAGATCTGGCAAAACAAGGCCATCAATTGGAACCAAGAAAGAGCCTCTTCCAAGATTCTACAAATGTTTCAGATGTAAAAAAAAACTTGGACGTTTAATCGTGGTGGATATCTCACCGCCTGTTATGGCGAGTGTCCAGTACGATAACCAAGATAGCAATCAACTGAATGTGAGACCTAATCGCCGAACATGTCCTGCTACGGCTATTGTGAAATTATTATAATATTTATTCTCAAATCATTGCTGAGGTATTATTCAGCAAAAACTATATCGTTACTCCGTCGTAGTCGTTATCTTAAAACTGGTGGATAATGCTTATTTGCTTATTAAAACAACTGTAATTCTACCTTCAGTGGGTGAATGTAACCATTTGACCGCGGATTAATTATGTCCGTGTGATACTGAGCCACCAAATTAATATAATTGTGCACAGGTGCAGAAAAATATAGACATGGCCGCCATCTCTTTCGGAGAAAATTCAAAGTACTTCCACTCAAGTAATTTGACCTTAAGGAAATTTAGGAATACAGAAATAACTAAATATCAACTCGGCATATAGCTACGACAAAGTTTATTCAATATTCGAAAGTCTTCAGGCCGTTACTAAGCAGGTAATTTCACATTCTCAACCAACAATGGATTTCGATCCGAACAAGATCACAGGTTGGCGATTAGGAACAGTATCTCACTTATGCACGTTCAATTCTACAAACATGCTTGTCAACAGTTAATTAATTATAATCTGTTGTGGAGGCTCTCAACCTTGTTTCACCACCCGCGTACGAATTATGCGCGGATCAACTTGGCGGACTGACCACATGGCCACTCAGACCACTCCTGGCTATAAGGTACTTCCGAACTAGACGAGCACTAAGAAAATACTGTCAACTCAAACGTAGCCAACCCTCACTTTGGTCTTTCGGCCAATCATAAACGTCTCTCACCGTGGCGTGTTCCTTCTTAGCCTACCACTTAAATTAGCATCGCAAAGATTCTTTTCTACATCAATCTCTTCACTCCCTATCTTATTTCCTATATCACACCGATTTGTATTGTCTGTTTTCTAGTTCTACAACCTATCTGGCCGCCTGCTACCCTGACCAAAACAGTTTACCACTCCTTGCTTGCTTAGCTGGAGTTTCACCACTCGCTTTACGCTATACAAGTCGAGGGGGCTTCCGGCAAGCACCCAACAATCAGGTACGATAGGTGATCCTGTTCGGCAACACACAACCCAACACAGCAAGAAGGCGAATGGAAGCCACTTCCAAATTTCAGAAGCTCACCAAGCCACCTGCAGTGCCCTATCAACCGGCAGTCGACTCCCGATTCACAGTCGCCGCTGCTGCCACCGTGAATAGTTAAAAAGCTGAATAAGAACCCATTTGCGACGGTTATCGCGCTTCTATCACACTTGCCGCGTCTCTGTCCAACCTAACCAGAATGTGGAAACTCCATTCAAGATGATGTTGGCCATTTACTCGTCTTAGAAAACTTGAAACTAGAAAATTTACATAAAATTAGTCAACGATACGACAAACTGACTGTGATATCACGACCTACGAAGATCTACTAGGAGTAAATGTTCAAAGACAATCTCACCAAAGTACACGGTCTATTGGAACGGACATATCTTCGAACACTTTCATAATTCAGGCACAAAATTTAAATTTTGGATATTTTTTTTCTTTTTGTATTCGTGCATGCATTCTAGGAAACTAATGAATGGATTTAAATACAGTATTCGCATATGTAAGAGCTGGGCAAAGGCCACATGTGGTCCGCTAAGAGTTTAGTTTTTTTAGGCCCGCCAAGGCAGTCAGAAAAATATGCATGTTTGCAGCTGATTGTATTTGAAAAATTGAATAAAATTAAGTGCTATTGCAATGAAAGGAATTGTTTGCACATGAAATATGGAAGCATGTAAAATCATTCAAAGCAAAACTAGCTCTATTTGTAAGGCAAGCAGGTGAAGGCAAATTCTGTCATTTCCCTTTATTAGGAAAACAAAACGTGGCTGAAAGGGTTTCACCTTAGATTAAGGATGATCTGCAAAGTTTGGAGGAAGAAGCACAAGAAAATTTGAGGACTTTAAGAAAACTGAGCGTCAAGTTAATTTGCACACGTATCCCATCCCATCACTGCTGATACTGATACAGCACCGTAGGAGCTGCAGCTTGAGATTATTCATGTGAAGCCAGATCACACTGTGAAACAGAGACAATATAATAGCTGTGAAAGAATTGTTAAACGCTGTAGCATTAACTGACAAATCTTCGTTTGTTGAAGAATTTCCACGTCTGAAGAGTTTGAAAATTTTCTATATTTTGGTATATGTATAGTCTGTTTGTGAGTAAAGTTTTTCTTTGGTTTAAGATCAACAAAAGTAATATAGATGCTCTTTTATAGGCATTAAGCCCCACCACCGACTTCCCGAAAAATGTCGCGGATTAACCGATCAATTCCGATTACGAACAAACAGTCCACCCTAGTGGCTTCTAAAAACAAGGAAATTCTAGTGCCTTGGCAGCGTAGTCGGTAAGACGGCAATCTCTCAATCTGAAGGTTGCGGCTTCGATCCCCACTTCTGAAGAGAGTTTTTCTTTTCGTTTTCTTTGACGGTCCCATGCCTCGAGTACGCTTGGCAACACCGCCTGTTGAAGGCTGTTTGAATTCGCCCGCGCAGCGCTCTTATTGGCCAACTTTAGATGCGTATAACTCAAAAACGGTACGACTTTTACTAATTTTTTTTGTATTTATTTCGTTGGTGCAACGTCCCGAACACTGCCCTTACCTGCCGATGAGTGAATTTCTGACCACACTGTATAACTATTATACTAGGCATGGCGTGGGTGTGAGCAGGAACTCTAAGAGTTGTGAAGGGTTTATATTTTAGTGAATGAGTTTGATATTTCTATAACTTTTTATAGTGCCACTTTTTAGTTTGTGTTGATTGGAGATTGTTAGTGAAATAAATTAAACTGATATTCGTTACATGGTTAAATCATGGGAACTGAAGATCTAGAAACTGTTAGTGAAATCAGAAACGCTAGCAATAGCAACGAGCAAATTAAAAATCCTTCGCCACATTTATGCGATTATATTACATTTAAATCAAGATTGGGGAATCAATTGATTTATGAATTCAAACTGTGTTTGCCTAAACAGTCTACAATCAAGACTCGCGTTTCAGGCCTTAATAATCTTAAACAGTGCATGAAAAGGATGCATAGATTCAAATATTTATAGTTTGAAGAAAAGTAGAAGCTGGATCACTCAAGTGATAAGGAAAAACAATTCAAAGCCTTCTTCAGGTGCCATGGATTCTGGTGCAGATAGCAGCAAAAACATTATATATATATGTGCTAATAAAATATTACGCTAACAAAGCATTGGTGATTTTTTTTTTTTTTTATTTTTTTTTGGCATCGTAGTCACCGACAAGGGCGTAACTGAAACTGTTGTGGCCAACATGATTCCACTACATTTTGTAGAATCCGATACGTTTGAGAACCTGATTAAAACCTTGAACCGCAATAAGAAACCCAATTTTCAGAGGGACTTTGGGTAGACGTATTATTGATGGTTAACTTTTAACGGATAACTGTAGCTTGGGCTAAATTTGCAAAAATGTAACGCTTTAACGATTATCGAAATTAACTTTTTAAGTAACGGATTAACAATTAACGAAGTTAACTTTTTGATTAACTGTGCCCATCTATGCATACAGGATACTTTCTATCCTGATGAATTAGTTACGCTGATACAGCTGTCAAAACCACAAAGTTTGGTGTTTTTGTGTCTGTGTATATATCATGCGAAAGTTAACAAATACGTTTCAAGGAAACTGCATGTGGAAATACTTTTTATCTCGATAACTTATTTAGTTAAGACCAGAACTGTAAATTTTTGAATTATTGAATTATTTGGGTCAGAAAAAAACTAACGTCCGGATTTTCAACGAAACTAGCCTTGATTATAGCTTATGACATTAAGTGCCGTATAGTTACACTGCTAGCAGTCTTGTAGTTCAAAATACCTTAACGCCTAACTTCAACTCTTTCCAGTATAAAATAATAACTTGCTAGTTACTGGGTAATCACATCCACTATATAATAGAAACAGACTACAAGAGTTCAGATATAGTGTAATCCTACGAAAAACATTATTTGTAGAAATAGGCTAAATCTCCCGGTTGTTCAGTGACAAAAAATTATGTGATCTTGTTCTGAGTCAAGTCTACACTCTAAACGTGTATTTAATTCACTTCCTCAAACAAAGTGGTTTCTCTTGGCGGTATGGATCGTTAATTTAAAAACAATAAAAATTCTGTTTACTTGGCCATTACGCATGTCATAATTTTTAATGAAACGATAGGCATAATATGTTTGATTTTAAGACTTGTTAAACCTGAAAGTGGTGCTACCTTATTTTCCACTTTTTTGCGTAATGTAAGGTTGTTAAAGGAACGCAATTACCCTATTTATACAGGTAGAAGTTTTGCTATCTGGTTTGCTGTGACTGGTTGCTGTTTTCAATATCAACCCAAATTTGATATCACAGACGCGGATTTCTACCAATCCAGCATGGACAAAATATGAAACTATTATGTTTCAGGAAATGAAGTGAATACACTCAAACTACGGCACGTCAACATTTTCCATGTGGCACGAAGCCTAGCACAGTACTGGTAGAATATTTATTTATGTATAAGAATACAAACGCTTGATTAATATAAGTTTTATTGAGTACTAAACTATCTACGCGTCTGGTATTCAAAAGAGAGGGTGCGGGCAGCAGATATGGCGGGGAGGGGTACACATTTTTTCGCTTCACGCGCGAGGCATTAGTCAAGGTCTATATAGTCCGAGAGCTGTTAAAAATTTAGGGTAGGTATGTGAGGCACCGTGAAAATTTGTATAACACTTCCTTTGTAATTTCTGAGTACAAAATCGAAGACCTGGCTGAAGGGTGTTGGGGCATAGGACACCTTTGAATTTTTAACTTTGCAAATTTTTATTTACAAAAAATTTCATTGAGGCATTTTGAAATTTAAAACCTTCAAATCTGGTACGTAAAAAAATGAAAAATAAATAAGCCAGATTATTTAGTCGGGCTTAAAATTTTGCCAGGCCGTTTAAAAATTGTATTTTTTAAATTTCGAAACGTATTTGAGGCAAGCTGAGATTTACACAGGATAATATTTACACCTAGAAATAAGTAATTCTGAAAAAATAGGTGATTTGGGTGGGACTTTACACCTGCCAGGTGATCGGAAATATACCATAGCGCGAGTGAATTGTATGTCAGAGGCCAGCTGATTTGAAACGAGTTGCGGTGTGATTTGCTATCGCAAGACCACGTGACTCATAGCAAGCATTCAATTGTCCAAAACGATTTTGGAGCACATTCGTAGTAATACGTGTAGTTATAAAAGTGCTATTTTGTTTAGGTACCGGTATATATAAATAAAATATTAATTCTTCAATCGTATGGTAGCTGCAGTAGTAACCATACCTATTGACGATCTCATCAACTTTTCGAGAGCTCATTATACTTTTTAGCGTCATAGCTAATATAAAATGTTAATTTGTTTTAATTTTCTCACGTGAAATATTAAATCTTTAGCCAATGAAGAACTTTTATTTTCACATTCAGTTTTTGTTTTACTGCTTTAGTGACAACCACACAATACTACCGAGCAAAAGTCTTTAATTATTTGTGGTGTCGTACACTCGCCCTTCAGTAAATCAGAAGTTTTCAAATTTTCCGATAATGGTGTCTTTTCGATATCAAAAATTGTTCTTCATAAAATGAAAGCAGGTTTTAGGACTAACGATGTTTTTTATCCACAAATGTAATTTGTAGTTTTCTTTACATTTTTTTTATTAATTTTTATTCAAAATGAGCTTTACTGAACGTGCAATCGTATTTGTCACCCTTCTTTGCAGCAATGTTTGTAATTATATCCAAATAAGTATTACATAATGAACTGAAATAATAAAATGTTTTATTTTGAAGAATATTTTCATCAAATTTCTTCGAAAGCTTCTTGATGTCGGTTTACATTTTGGTGGTAATTCGTTTCCGGTTTCGGTTGATACTCTCGCAATTTATTGAAATAATCTTTTCGGCAGATTCCATGATTATTTATAGAATCTGAAATTTGAACCTTTTTTATATAAAATTCAGTATCCTCGATAAAGTCTTTGTACGGCATAAAAAAAAAATTTCAAAACCTCCTTATCGAGAGCATTAAGTGATAGACGTCTTTCTTTGAATTTTTTTTTGAAATACTTGCCACATCTTGATTTTCTGAACCCTCAAAATCTTTTAATTCAATTTCTTTTAAATTTATGCTTGGTGTCCCAGCAATACATTCTATATTACCAACACTAGTTTCGAGATGCTGATGCTTCATCCATACTTTGCTGACCGGCAGTATGTTCTTTGGTTAATAATATATCTATAAAATTTATATTACAGAAAAAAATATATCATAGGAAAAAACTTAAACAATAGTATACCCACACACAAACACACACACACACACATATATTGAAATGTCTCGGCTCGTTATGCCGAGAAAACATTTTTTTAAGTGCATGAGATGCAATATTTTAATTATTAACAAAAAATTTCTTTTAATATTTATTTTTAATATTGCTAAAAGCAGGCTTAAATTTAAATTACACCCTCTAATTACAAAAGGACAACACGAGTGCGGAATTAAAAGAAAAGAGTTCATTTGTAAAATAAAATACAAAGAAAGACATGTTTGTTTAAGATTACACAAAAAATTGGACTCAGCCAGCAAAGAAAAAAAAAAAACAGAAACTGACAGACAATAAACAAATTGTTCCCGGCTAGGAAGAGCATGAAACTTCATCAGTTTGGGCGTATACTGGGTAAATGTTTATATGAATTTTTGTCACTTATCGTTATGGAGTAAGCTGTCGGTGACCTCGATATTTCCTTCACAATGATGAAACACCTTTCAATGCCATCCACCAACTAGATGGGTTCATTCTTGGCAGCACATGACGAAAAACAGCACGACAGATGATGTCATGACAAAAACGCGTCCTCCACGTTTCTTTGAAAAGTCCGTGTACACACACACATGCGGACTACACGGGGTCCAGCCCCCAAGTGCCCGCGACAGTTTGACCATTCTCACCCCCCGCCTCCGGGAGTGGCATCTCTACCTGCGTCAAACAAAGCAACCTCGCCGACAACAGGACGCCAGCAGGAATTTGCCAACCTTCCCTGTCTTCCAAAACGGCTGGATGAAATGTCTCACAAATGGAGAGGTGATGGAAAATCAATGACAGCAGAGGCTGGACATTACAATATATATATGGTACAGTCAGCATAATGAGTCTTAAGATATTTGTTATTACAGTATATTATTATGCATCGTAAAAAGTAAAATTATTCTATACCTAATGAAGAAGACAATCGGATTTTTGAAATGCGTTTTCGTCATAATATTTCTTCATTATAGCAAGGAAATTTTTGTACCAAGATTAGTGATAACGCTCTTTTATGTTAACATTGGGTGGTAAAATAATATATTATCCCATGTTTTTGCCGAATTTCCAACACTTCACGACATTTTTGTAAAGTTTTTTTCACTAAAAACAATAATTCTTCCTTTATTTTTTGAGCATGTTCAGCCTCCATGATAAATTTGTATATTATTATTTTATTTATGTATACATAAACAAAATAGCACTTCGGATGTGCTCCAAAATTGTTTTAGACAACCGAATGCTTGCTATGAGACACGTGATATGGCGATATAGAATTCACTCTCGCTATGGTATTATTTCCGATCACCTGGCAGGTGTAAAGTCCCATCCAAATCGCCTGTCTTTTCAGAATTATTTATTTCTAGGTGTAAATATTATCCTGTGTAAATCTCAGCTTGCCTCAAATACATTTTTCGAAATTTATGAAATACAATTTTGAAACGGCCTGCCAAAATTTTAAGCCCGACTAAATAATCTGGCTTATTTATTTTTCATTTTTTTACATACCAAATTTGAAGGTTTTAAAATTTCAAAATGCCTCAAGGACATTTTTTGTAAATAAAAATTTGCAAAGATAAAAATTTAAAGGTGGACTATACCCCAACACCCTTCAGCCCGGAAGTATTATACAAATTTTCACGGTGCCTCAAATAGGCCTACCTACCGTAAATTTTTAACAGCTCCCGGACTAATAGTGCTTGCAAGTGTTTTCACACGTACCGTCTTTGAATTTAACCCTCGAATATAGTGAAGGTGATTCTTCTGTTACTACTTATTATCGTGTTATTGATGAAATTAAAACAATAATAACAATGGCAGGTACGTATTCAAAGACATAATGCAAAATATTAGATGAAAATAGATTGGGATGAAGAATATTTTATTGTGTTTAGCAAATACAGTTCGGCAATGTTTTTGATTTGTAAAGTGTTATATCAAAAAATAAAATATAATATTGTTTGGCACTATACCACAAAATAGAAGACATATGTTTCTTCAAAAAGTCAATGCATCAACAACGAAATCTTATGACAGCTTCAAAGTTATTATTTGATAAGTTTAACAGTAAAATACAGATAATATCTCAAATTAGAAAACTACAGCTCTCAGATTCCATCTACATTAGGCGAATTGAAGATATTTCGAAACACATTAAATTAAATTAAATTGCAATGGAGCGCATGCTCCGGTGGAAATTTCCCTAAACACCCATCTCCCCCCTTTTCTGCATCCACCTACATTTACCCCTTTACAAATTTTAACTTTAAATTTTGGCAAATTATTCATCCTTTCTCTTGGTATCTTATTCCAATCCCTGACATTTTGGACCACATCATTGATGAATTAACAATTTTAAATATTTCAGGCTAGCTTTTGATTCCAGCACTGATTTTCGTTAACATCACAGTGTCTTATTTTCGAATGTTACTCCACTGAATAAAATACGCTACACGAAGACTTCTTAAAATTTCTACCTGCGAAAGGTCAAACCAGAGGTAAAGATTACATTGATATCATTCACATTTTCTGGGGAAAATAATAAACTTAACTTAACTTAGTCCACAACCCGAGGTGACATTAAAAAATTATGTGTAAATATACACGGATGGATGCCCGTCAATGACAGGAACTATTAATGAATTTATTTTCCTCCTTAAATGTAAATATGATTTCATTCCTGAAGTTGACGCCATCATGAAAACCGTCTTAAATATTGTTAATTTTATTTTTATTTATTTATTTATTTATTTTTAAGGAAATTTAAGAGATTGTCGGAAGAATTAAATAGTGACTACGGTAATGTTCTTTTACTTACTGTAGTGCGATTGCTGAGTAGAAAAGAATTGTAGAAAGATTTTACGCACAAAATAATTTTATTTCTACAACAAAATAATAAAGTATACAGCGAACTTGTACAGATAAACTTGGTTACCAGAATCGTGGTTTACAGGTCGAACATAAATAATTTTTCAGATTGCGAGTTAAATATTTGGTTTCGAGGAATAGCTTAAGATTTACTACGAACAAAATACAAAACAGCATAACTTCTCAACATTGGTAAAAGTTCAACAAGGTGGAGTGTGTCCCCAGACAACTTTGCCATTATTTCTAATAATCTAGCTTCTCTGCTAGCTTACTTCAGAGAAGTTTAAGGATTTAAGAGAAATAAAGAAATGTCGTTTTTTTTTAAAAATTAAATTGCAATGGAGCGATTGCTCTGGCGGCAATTTCCCTAAACACCTATCTTCCCCCTTTTCTGCATCCACCTACATTTACCCTTTACAAATTTTAACTTTAAATTCTTTCAACGTTTTTGGCAAATTATTCATCATTTCTCTTGGTAACTTATTCCAATCCCTGACACCCGTACCTAAAAAAGAAAATCTTCCTACACCCTTGTGCCTGAAATCGAGTTCCAGCTTGTGGTCAAGGTCATATTTTCCCTTCCATGCATTATGGAAACTATTTTCAAAGGAAAAAGAAAAACAAAATAATATGAAGCATTCTGGAAACTAATAGGTTCCCGAAAAACGAAGTAACTTATGCGCAAAATGTGTACAGATCTCACCCTCGGCTTACTGGTTCACACCTTGATGATGTGTCGAGACCAGCATAAAGCAATGATTAAGCCTGGTCTATCGGAAATTGTCAAAAATTTGGCACAATGTCAACAATCCGATTAATGTTAAAATAAATGGTTACTAAATGTGGAGTTTTATTGTACGGTAGGTTATTGCGGTCCATCATGATATAGCACTATGGGAAATACCTTAGAGATTTGAGTATCATTAGTGAGAGAGAATGACAAAATCGGGGAAATGTGCAAGTGAATAACTTCCTAACTAGTGTTTGCTAAGATTGAAGCATTTGAAATTTGGTACTAGGCCTATAGAAGGATGCTGAGAATTAAGTGGACAGATAAAGTACGAAACGAACGAGTTTTGGAAATGATGGGCGAGGAAAGAAGTTTGTGGAAGAGCCTTACAGAAAGAATAGACAGGATGGTAGGTCATATTTTGAGACATGCTGGGTTGGTTAACTTGTTAGTGGAGGGAAGGGTCGAAGAACTTCAGAGGAAGACAGAGATTAGAATATATGAAGCAGATAATTGAGCACGTGGGTTGTGAGGGGTGTGTTGGGATCAGGAGGTTATCTATCGCAAGATAGAAAGGGATGGAGGATAACATCAAACCAGTAGAAAGACTGATGCGGGCGCACTGCCTTATACACCTAGCCAATGGAGAATAAACGGCACATTTTGTCACTACGGCACAAAGCATTTGCCAATTAGAGGAGAAGGTCCAAATAAGGGCTACCACTTTTATTTTGGACCTAATGATTTACCTGGCCACTCAATGTAGATAATTTTGATATCACTTACTTCTGTAAACAATCATGAAGGTGATATGAGGGTTCAAAACTTCAACAACCAATTTTATTTTCCAAAATCAAAGGATCATATATATATATATATAAAATGACTGATTTTCAAGAAGTGGTCCAAATACGGGCTACTTGTATACAACAGGAAACTTATCTCGTAATAAATTAAAAAAACACTAAATTTTCTTCAAAAACTTTATTACTTGAAATTTTAAAACTTTTTTTTTCTTTTTTTGAAAAAAACTTGCAGAAATTACAGATGTATATCTCATTTTCCATTCCACCACATTAAGTCTCTGACCAAACTTCACACTTGTAGAATTAAATCCACACTTCGCCAGAAATGGCGGTATACATGCAGAATAGGTGTGATTAGAATGCTGTGATTTCTTAGGGTATATTTCCTACCTGCCGCCTTAAGACGGTGCCACCAGCGCACACTGGAAAAGAAAGTTGTAGGAGCGCGCGCATTTGAAATACAGTTTCAAGACGAATATCATACACGGTCAATAAAATCACCACCTTTTAAATTTCCAAGGGAACCATGTTTTATTCGTATCATAAGTGTATTTTAATGATGTACGACGTATTTCAGTAAATTTAAAAAGCGATATATACCCAATCTAATTTTCACACTTGTTCTGCATTAGCGCCGTCCAAACGCAACTTATACATGGTCAATAAAATCACCACCTTTTAAATTTCCAAGTGGAACCATGTTTTATTCGTATCATAAGTGTATTTTAATGATGTACGATGTTTTTCAATAAATTTAAAAAGCCCAATCTAATTTTCGCACTTATTCTGCATTAGTGCCGTGCAGACGCAACTTATACATGGTCAGTAAAATCACGACGTTGTAATTCCCAAGTTTTCAGTAAATTTACTGAAATACATCGTACATTATTAAAATACACTTATGATACGAATAAAACATGGTTCCACTTGGAAATTTAAAAGGTGGTGATTTTATTGACCGTGTATGATATTCGTCTTGAAACTGTATTTCAAATGCGCGGGCTCCTATTTCAAATGCGCGCGCTCCTAAAACTTTCTTTTCCTGTGTGCGCTGGTGGCGCCGTCTTAAGGTGGCAGGTAGGAACTATACCCTAAGAAATCACAGCCTTCTAATCACACATATTCTGTATGTGTACCGAAATCGCCAACTCGTCATCGTCATTGTTGTCATTAGTAGGAGGGTCCCTATGGTCTTCTTCCGAGTTCAACTCTTCGCTGAGTTTACCTAATGGGCATTTTGGTTTGGCTAGGCTATTTTGGATTCTTTTTCTTTGCTGAGGCACCCGATTACACTTTCACAATGATCTGACAGATGATGAATGCTGTACGCTACACACTTTTCTTTAGTCATTCGCTGTATGGAGATCCAGTTATAATGCAAGTTTTGGTGCACTTGCGACCACGATTGATGTATTTTTTTTTTCTAATGATGCGGATTTTGGACGTTGAAGTTTCAGCTGTTGGTCGTTGATCCAGGGTGTTGAAATCTTGGTGTTTACTTGTCAAGAGCTTGGGACACCAATGGTAGCCCGTTTTTAGACCATGCAGGACTTCAGTTAATGGTATCGGCAGCCATTACAAAACAAACAAATCAAACAGGTCAGGTGTCCTGCATGAAACTCAAGTCATGTACTTTGAGATGAGGTGGAAGCCATTTACTTTACTGAATAAGTAAGAAAGAGAGAAATTAAAGTTTACATAGTTTTGAGTTTGTCAAAAGCTAGATTTCTAACCAAAAAAATTGCGCCAGCGTACGTGTGTCAAGGACCAAGTTCATTTGTTCACTACTCTTCCCCCACCACTTGATGTTCCGTTTGGTGCCATTCCTGTGCCTGCACACAACCCCCTTCCCCCACTTTCAGCATGTAGGCCATATTTAAACCCTAGCCCGTCTTTGGACTTTCTCCTCTATTTAAATGTGACTACTGAAATTTTAGGACTATTTATACTTAGGGAGCGTTTATTAAGTACGTGACTTGGTCAAATGTGGGGAGGCGGGCGGAGGAGGTGTTTGGGCCAAGCCACTTATCTTTTTATTCACGTTGTTTGTCACAGTCAAAATAATGTACAGAACACACAACAGCCATTTTTTACATCATTTAATTATCTCCGTACGTACAGTAATATTGATATCCTATATACTAACAGTGCTGCACATGCATGTGACTTGAAGTCATAGCATCGGGTTGCACGCGGCAGGTGTATTTGAACTAACCGATTCACAATGATTCATTACAATTTGAAAAATGTTAGACATGCAGAACCTAGACTCAAATTCGCTTACAGATATTACCTGAGATTTTCTAAGCCAGTGTTAGTTTGTATTGTTTTGTTGGTTTGAAATAAAACTGTTTTGGTTACGATCACCTGCGTGTCACCATGCTGCTCGTTGGAAAAGTAATTCTAATTTTGCTCTTTTATGTGAATTTCAGTGCATCTTTAATTATAGTGCTCACTTTAGTGTTATTTAAAGTTCAAAGTGTTGTGTGAAGTGGTGATCTTCAATAAACTTTAAGAGACTTTTTGTAAATGTTTTTCTAATAAGTACTCGTTAACCAATGAGTTATAGAAATCTTTTAAGTGGATCAACTAATCATTCCTTGGTAATGAATAAAGAAAACTGGCAGAACTGCAGCCAAAGAAAACACAAAATGCAACTCTTCTTAGTTCTTTTTTATGTGGTAGATATAGTTTGTTCTATTTTATCAATTAATGAACAATGAATGATATAAGCAGAATGTTTTTAGTAACACCTCAAGGAGAAAAGGAGCTCTGACTGTACTTGAAAAAGAGGTTTCTCCCAATAATTGATCATCTGCAGGGGTGGTTAGTGTCAAAATTTCATGTATAATACAAATATCAGTTCTGTTCATTAAACATGCAATAATTTTAATGATAGTACCAAATATCTTCTGGAATTAAAAAAGCTAAGTTCCACATGGGGGAGAACAGGGGGTCAGGCTATGTGTGGGAAGTGGGGGGTCAAGGGAGGCTGAAATGAGCCACATAGTTTACAGACGCTGCCTTACGTATATGTAGAAGCAATTGTAGAATAGGCACAACATTAATATCTTGTAAAGATTTCAGAAAGAAATCATATAGAATACACTTTAACTCAGTTTGAAGAGGGTAGGAACACATGTGTACTCTTCATTTATATGACCTTAATATACTGTATCAGTGGTTAAGGTATCTGCCTGGAGATTCATAGGATCCTGCTTTGAATCATAGTCTTGATTGGGATTTTAAGAGGCACTTAATCAAACCTTCACTTCTGGCATAGCCTGCTGTGTAATGTAAAGTATGCCAGAATGCTTCAATGGTTTGGATTCGACATTAAACTGTAGGGCCCCTTTACCTGGTAGGATTACCAGGTTAGGTTAGGGAAGGTGGAAAGAACTTGCCACCTTACCTCTGATTCCAGGCATGATACACCTTCATTGGAAGGATCAAACCAATCTTCAGGTTGAGGATCACGCTTAGTTACTTGTGTGTGTGTGTAATTTACAGATTTTAAGTTCAAATTATCTTGATCATATTTCTTTTTTCTTTATTACCAGTGTCTTAATGAACAGCCATTCTTTTTCCCCTAATCCTTTCCTTACAAAGCCTCATCTGAATTTCCTGTTAGCTTAAATTTCTTGATATCTTCATTGTTTGTTTTTTCCATACTCATCGCCAAGTCATTTTTTCCCATTGCCTCTGCACATATTTCCAGTTTATTTCCAGATTATGTTCTGTCTTTTCTCAGATAATCTTTAATTCAGCCAGATTTATGTATACCTGAACTTCTGCAATGACTTCATCAGCCACCTAGAGAAGACTGTTGAAGATTTAGTGGATTCATTACCCTAAGAGGCTACATAATTCAATGATTGAACTGGTTGTCAATGTTTTTTTTGTTTTTTTTTTAATAAGCTTCAGCCACAGCTATAATCATTCCTAAAATCCTTCTTTGTTTGGTTACTATGTTATAAGTATATGTTATAATTTTATTTTAGGTTGTAGGTGCTCTGCTTTCAAAACAAACAGTGATTAATATTATTTCATGTTTCCAGTAATGTAGAAATCTTGAAGAAATGAGCACAAAAGCAATGGATGCCAGCCAGACTGCAGGTGATGTGGACCTTACCAGTCTGAACTGGTTACATAACCTTAACATTATGAGTGTGTCATCTCTGCCTACACCACCTTCATCTCCCGGGCCTTCACCACCGCCAGCACAAATACAACTGCAGCAGCATCAACAGAAGAGTATTCACTGTAAGAAAATGTTTAATATGAATGGTATATGATTGTAAACACATTAGAAATATTATTAAAGCAATTTTTGTCAGGATTAAGGAAAATGATACTAAAGCTAGAGGAACAAAAATGGAATAAAACACAACTAATAACACATACATGCCACAAGTAGTATGATCTCCTGCACACTTTCTACCAGAGGTTCCCATGATTTTTTTCACTTCACCCCCTTGTGTAAAAAAAAAAAAACTTATGCCCCTCGTCCTCACAATTTTATTATTAATGCAAATGCCTGATTATTGGTACTACCAATGACATCTAAGAAGAATACTGTTATAAGGTTAACAATGGATCCCACTGATGTCATTTAAAGAAGAGACCTATCTTGAACATCATTCTTCTTGTGCAAATCTAACTCCTCTGCCAAGACACCCTCACTGTGCCTCTTGGTTTAAAATATAGGAGAGAATTAAAATGAATTTTTTTTTTTTTAGCTCCCAGGTGACAAATTCATGTTTGAAGAGGTGGCAGTTTCAAGTTTTTTCCCCAGCTCAGAAAATTTGTAGATCCGTCACTGTGTCCTCCCACCCTCATAATTACACAATGGATGCCTGTGCACAGGTAGTACCAGATTAGCCACATAGCTAGAGTTAGCAAATGCCTAAAATTCTCAGATGCCTCCTCATCCGGCCAGATGGGCGACTTTTTTTTTTTCCTACCACTACCACAGATGGTGAAAATGTGGTGACTGTTTTGTCAGATGGTCATTGTGTATAGTCTGTACTTGGTTAAATTAGTCTCTTCATGTTTCCTAAGACTGCGACGTATTTCTTCTTCTTGCGCCACACTGTTAGTCTTCTGTACTTGTCTGACACCTAATTAAATTGTTTGTGGGCTTCAGTGGGAATGGAGAATCTTACGGGCTTTACACTAGTCGAATAAAATACTGAAGTTGCTTTATTTGATGTTTATTGCAACATTTTAGTAACTCTGTCACAATAATATTACATCCGTGAACTCCACGTGACGTAGTGCAAGAGCTAGGGTTATGTTGTAGCAACTATTCTACGATGTGTAGATGAATGAGAATTTTGATGGGTACTCGCAGCTCGATCGATGACAATGAGAAAAGTTACAAGTTGTTTGTAGCAAAGTGACCTTAGCTACGCGTGCAATTCTGGCAAGCATGGAAGATTTCTGCTGAGCTAACAGCCATGTTTCCGTTAGTTGAAGCCAGCATTTTATCGCATGTATGCCTTCGCTCAGACTTGACAAAGTAAAATACAAGAATTTAACATAGTTAAAAAGCGTCCCTTACAAATACATCATTTGAAAAGAAAAATTAAAAGATAGTAAAGCTTTTAGAGAATTTAATCTTCCCAACTTAAAGTATGCCTCAATGGCATGAAGATAAATGCTAAAATGAGTCACCATTTAAAGGTAATCACACAGGAAAATAAAGGTTTTGTGTAGTAGTAGGGGAATTGTTGGTGGAAAGCATAAAATCTAAATATCTAGACATACCATTTGATAAAACACTCAGTTGGGCCACACATGTTAGGAATGTTATGGAGAAAGCTTTCAAAATCCTGCATCTATTAGAGGTGCCCAATGAAGGGCTGTACCATAGAAATGCTATAAAACATTCGGCAAGCCTTTGCTCAGATGTGGTGGTATGATCATCATCATTCTGAACAACTCCCTGCCACTGGCTGGGTCTGCCAGAAACACAGTTCTCTCACATGTCTTCTGTGCTTCCACAATTCATGCTCATCCATGCTGTCTGGCACAGGTATCAAATGCAAAAATTGGAAGGAATCGAAGGAGAGTAGCTACATTATTTGTGGAAATTATTGCTGAACATGTTTGGTAACTAATGTTACATAGAAATTAAAGTGGAACATGCTTCACATCTGAAATTATAAAGGAGTTAGTTGGGAGTCATTGGATGGAAAGAGTGGAAGGTACATAAAAGCCATATTTTGGTGGGAAGCCTGGATAGATATTAAGCAAGGAATTAGTATGTGGAACAAATAAAGGAGGCCATCATCATGATAAATTATTATTATTATTTTTTTGGTTATGGCTTTAAATGTCATCAACATTGAGGTCATTAGAGGTGGGATAGGATGGGGGCTAGGAATGGGAAGGAATTGGTCCATGGCCTTTGCAAGGAAGCATCCTGACATTTGCCTTGAGTGATTTGGGGAAACCATGGAAAACCCAAATCTGGATGCTCGGATGGGGAATTGAACCCACGTCATCCTGAATGTGATGCCAGAGCATTACCGCTCACCCACCACTCTTGGTTTGATAAATTAACATTTGATTTTTGACATAAGGAAAGGTTTAATTGCTAAGTAAGATAGTCAAGAACTGGGATAAGTTATCAAGGGACAGGTAAAAATTTAAAGTGGAAATGCACATACATGCATAGAAACAAACTTTAGGGCATAATTTGCCATAATAAACTATTTCTCAACAGTTACTATCAATTTCATTTAGTCAAAAAATATTTCTATTCAGCATAATTTTCACACAACTGTAACATGTTAAATGAGGTCTACTGTCTGCTTTCCTGCTGATTATATAAAGTTTACGATGCTGGAAAATGGAAGAAAAGAAAATTTGAGAAGATGTAAATGCATTGCTGCTGGGTGATTTTGGTCCAGTAAAGATAATGTAATTTTCTTCATTATTTCAGTTCTGTAGGTAATAGAAATGTTAAAAACTGTTGTGTTAAAAATGTAACAGCCCTACTCATGAATACATAAAACAGCCTGACTGGAGAAAAACTATGTTGCTCCACTCTTTTTCCATAACACATCCCTAGAAATCTGTAAATTGTATATGTTACAGGATGAAAAATAAATGTTATCAAAATGAAGATAAATTTTTGTGTTAGATCTATTTAAAATAATAAAATTTTAGACCTAACATGATGAAAAAAAAAAGACTTACTTTTTCTCATAATTACACTTTTGCAGCTGGTACTACAGCTGCAAACATTGAGGATTACAGAAATTGTGGAGATCGGAAACCTCCTTACTCATATGCTACTCTAATATGCATGGCAATGGGTGCCAACAGTAATAAAATGACTTTATCAGCAATTTATAATTGGATACGTGAAAACTTCCTGTATTACAAGAATGCTGATCCCAGCTGGCAGGTAAAATATAGTCATTTATACTGTACATCTTTATAATATAAAATTTCCACACATGGATTAATTTACTGATGATATGTTTCATTGACAGTTAGGATTTTTTTTGTCTCACACTCATTTACTCATAATAAGAACAGTAATTATTTTTACAACATTGTTTTAATTTTAACCTAAAAAAATAAAATTGCACCTTTTAATTGTTTTATTTAGAATACTGATTTAATAATTTCTATTTTAATCCTAAAATTCACATTTTTTTCTTCTCATTTCTGTTTTGGAATATTTGATATCTCTATGTCATGTTAAAAGGACACAAAAATGAACTTGCCATTGAATGCTGCATGACTTATTTTTTTCATGTGTTGTCACTCTCTATCAAAGGCATTTGAACTAGTTCAAATATGGATTAGAGGGAATTTTAAGGGTATACATTGTTAGAAAACAATTTATTCATTTTTCACTCCTAACTGCTAATAATTATCATTTATCTGAAATGTTTTCATTATCAACAGAATTCAATTCGCCATAATTTGTCACTGAATAAATGCTTCGTGAAGGTTCCTCGCTCAAAAGATGAACCAGGAAAAGGCGGTTTCTGGAGACTTGACATGGACCGACTGGAAGAAGGTCGACGTCGAAAAAGACGAAGCAGCAGTCATGGAAATGGAGGTAGTAGATCTGTGATAGGTAGAGGGAAAGCTCAGCCATTAATTTCTGTAGAGAAAAATCAACAACAGCCACAACTGCAACAGCATGAGCAACAACTTATGTCTACATTGGCAGTGCCTGAGATTCTCCCTTCAATTCAACAACAGCAGAATTTGCTGCCAGTTCAGTCTGCTGTCTCGTCAGTTGCAATTCCTTCCTCGAATCTAGCTCCAGGCTCTCATTCTTGTTCTGAACTATCATCTGCCACATCTCTGCAAGGATTGCCTGGAGTCATTGCTGAAGATGATCTTGCAGCCATGCTTCTAGCTAGTGAAAGCTGGGATCTAGCACAAAGAGAGCTGTTGGATTGGCTACTTGAAACTCTGTGAATGGTAAATGACAGCTGTGCTGCTTAAGAAGGAATTGTTGATTGTTAGAAGGCATTATGATTTGGGAGACATATAAATCCTGCTCTTTTCCATCTGTGTTAAAAACTTTTTATTTTCATTCTTGTGAAGCATAGAAATATCTATCTACTGTCTTTAAAGATAAGTGAAAAAATTGTAATCTTATTATTATAAATAGTTTCCAAAAAATAAGTTTTGGCAACTAGTAGAGCAAATCTTGTTTGAAATATATCTTAACTTACTTTTATGCTTCTAAACTACTCAAAATTCAGGTTCTATATCTCACATGGAATGATTACTGTATCTCAGAAACTTATATCACCTACAAATTTTTGTGGTTGATGACAAGTGGGTGAATAATGGAACATGCATTATCATACAAAGTTGACAATTAATGGTCAAATTAAAAATTACAGTTCAAATACCTGTATTTAAACAGTGAATAGCTATTAAATGTTGATAAGTTTGTAGACGAATAGGAATTGCTCAGTATATATCAGTAATAACTAATTATATTTGTTTTTACACTCAAACTGTTTAAGGTGTTTTGTTGTTGGTGCCCATGGTTAAAATGTTGCACAAATCAGTGCATTTGATTATCCGTCCAATATTATGAATTACTATTTTTAAAGTATAAATGAAAAGACCATAATTTTTCAAATCATTTAATGATATTTAAATACACAATTCAATATTTTAACAAGACTGTTGGTAAACATTTACATCAGAACATTATGCTGACAGGAAAACACTTGTTCAGAGCCATATTAAATTGCTACTAATATAATATTATCTTTGATTATTTGCTGCATCATAAAGTGGTTGATAAACGCACAGGAATGCAATTGTAACATTAATTTTCATTGTTAACAGCCCTATAGTGGAATTGTTATAGCTTTTAGTTTTCTGCTTTCTAAATGTTAAAATATATAATACTGTCCACTCTCTAAGAAGCAGGAACTACATTACATAAGTCTCTTTTGAAAATGACATTTGAATACAATCTCAATGTGAAAGATTTTTTAGTTTTTTAAAATACTTTCATGCAATTATTTTTTGTCAGCAATAGTCAGGAGAATTACACAAGTTTCCCTCTAATTGAGGCTGTCAGTATTTTATTTTGATTATTTACATGTATGTTTATTTTTAATTTACATCTTGAAGGGTTGATAAAAATATCTGCTAATTAATACTTATATTGCTTAACTATATATTTATCTAATGGTAATGTTTTTATTTATTTATTAATTAGTACACAGTTTTGCTAAAATATGTTAGTCTTTACCAGATAAAATTTCATTATAGTTTTTTCTGATTGTTTTACTCAGAATTTTGCTTGTGTGGACCTAGGTGTGTCAATAAATTTAAAATACATCTTGTATAGTTTAAATTTAAAAGAGGAAAAAGTATAATCTAGCAAAGTAAATTAAATATAATTTGCAGCTTCATTAATAAAAAGTTTACATTACTTTTCACTAGAGAAGAATACTAATCTTTCACAAAAAAAAAAATTAATATTAATTTACAAAATTTACAGAGATTTGATGCTGAATTACCAGTACTGAGACAAATAAAACAGAAATGCTATCAAAAGATCTTTTGTTTCAAATTTATAGAAAAATGCAACAGATGGCAGTAAATAAATATGAGTACCACTGGTATGGTTTGAAATTTTGAGAGTTGTGTTTGATTATATGAGCTATGCCAGGCCGCTCTGTAGTTCAGATTCCACGTTAAACTGTAGGTCCCAGAGGAAAGGAACTGGCCGTCCTACCTCTGACACAATGGCTTAGTATGCCTTTGTCAGGAGGATCCAACAAACCTTCGGGTTGTGGACTAAGTTAAGTTTATTGTAAACAAATTCATAGAGGAGATTTTATGTAAGATCCTAAACTTTCATACAGTGAAAACCCCATAAAAACTCAATTAGCAAAACTGAAAGTCTGTTATCATGAGAAACTAAAGTTTAATCTCATGAATTTTTGTAACAATATTTTTTTTATGCTGCTAGCAACAAATAGTAGCAGAAAAACAGTTACGTTGTTAACAACTTTTAAGCTTTTTATGCATTTATCTATGTTGGAGTGTGCAACCTCTACCTGATATCTTTTGATGTTTAGATCAGATTATGATTTCCTAATATAGAACCCAGTCACTAAGAGTCTTCAGACAAACAACAGATTTTATGCAGAATTCCAGGCTTACCACATCAATCACATGGTGTGTGCACATTTGATTGAACCGCCATGTGTCTCATCTACTTACATGAAGAATATTTAATATAAAAATATTTTGATGTGTGCTTGTTTTTTTGTGTACATCACTGGCTTCTTGCATTTATTGTTGGGTTTATTTTTCCTATCCTCTCTTACATATACAATTAAGGAAGTATAGGGAAATTCAACCCAATACTAACTATAGATGATGATGACAGGAAATGACAAACAAATAAAAGAGATGTCATGTTATGTAATATTCAGTTTTTAATCTTATTCTTGAAATTAGATGAGAGACTTAACAAGGTCAGATGTGATCACACTGACACCCACTTAGTCAATGGTGGACACAGGTAACATTGCCTGGGCAACCAGGGTGTTGGTGGAGAGGGACAAGAAAGCACTGAGTAGATAACTCTGGAGAAAATTTGGAAGTGGGGAACATCACTAAAGAAATTAACATAAGAGGTTATAAATATTAATAAAAAAGAAAAAACCTGAAGTAGGAAATATTAAATATGAGACCTGTAAAATATGAACACACAATAATAATAAGTGTTGGGTCTACAAGAAAGATCTTACTAGAGATTGAGGCTAGGAGGGTGCCTGATGTCAATGATATGTTAGTCCCCATCTGTGAAGTTCATAGGAGGTTGTGACCTCAAGAAAAACTCTGTCTGCCTTACTATAAAACAGTTGTATAAATTGTTCAACTTGTGGGTATAGGTGTGTTCTGCCACTGGATGGAATAAGTTGCTGGTTTAAACTGTTTGCTATTGCCCATTCATTCTGATGGCGGGTGGCTTAGTGGTGAGGCCAATATATGAACTTGTATAGTGGAGATGGGTGAACTGATATATGAGGTGTGTTGTCGTGTATTTGGCATTTCCAACGATGGAAAAGGTTTTTCCTGTGGTGTGATTGGAGTAGCTGGTGGTATCGGGGTGCATGTTACATGTTTTACAGCAGGTTCTGTTACATGGGAATGATTCAAGTGATAGTTTGGAAGAATTACACGATGATTTTTTGTGAACAAAGATATTTTTTTTTAGATTGGGCAGTTTGCTGATGTATGAGCGTGGAGCAGTTGGGTAGGATTCTGTGGAGAAGTGTGCACATTCTGGAGAAGGAAAAAAAAGTCATGCACTCAATCAAGAATTAAAAAATATTAAACAATGAATTGGAAATCATCTGTGGTGAGCAGTGGTTTGTGTGGGGAAGAGATAGTGGGGGTAGTTGATATGAGTAAAAAAACAGGAGATTCAAGGGGGTCTCTGGGTATTACTGGTCCACAGTATGTTCTGGTCAGCCTGTTCCCACACTCTGAGTTCATAGGGGCTGCTGCTGTTTGGGAGTAAATAATGATAATATCCACCAATCAGCAAGAACATAATGACCACCTGATTAATAGTATGTTGTCAACTTTTGGAATGCAATACAGCAGGGATTTGACATGATATGGATTCAAAAAGTCCTTGTAGGTTTCTGGAGACATTTGAGACCAGATTTCTAAACACAGGTCACAAAATTCTCTTAAATTAGAGGCTGGTGGTTTCTGGGTGAGGATCTGGCACCTGATAGTACACCAGATTTGTTTTATCCTATTGAGATTGGGTTAATCTGGTGGCCAAGACATCAGCGTGAGTTCACTATCATGTTCCTCAGACCACTGTAGCACAATTCTAGCCTTGTGACAAAGACAGTTACCTTAAGGAGAGATTTTTTAAATCAAAAGACAAAAAGTATTTTATCACCCTGAACTTAAACTGTATACTTTGATGCTTATAGATAAAGTTTTCTTCTAAGCCATTAACCTAGAAGTCCAGGATTTTTAAAATTATTTTGCTCTCTTTAGTATCTGATATGATAAAGGAACTGAAATGGGATTCATTGGAAACCAGGAGGAAGGTGAAGAGAGTCATATGATGATAAGTTATGGAAAGATATTGTTGAAAGAATTAGGAGAGGTGCATAGAAGAGGAAAGTGATCATGGCCACAAGTTGGCACTTGATTTCAGGCATAAGGGAGGGGGGAAGATTTTCTTTCATAGTTAAGGGCATTAGGGATTGGAATAAATTACCAAGAAATATGATGAATAATTTACCAAAACCACTGAAAGAATTTAAAGTTGAATTTAGTAGAAGACAAAATTTGGTCGGAAAAGGGGGAAAATGGGTGTAAATGAAAATTTGGAAATTGCCAATGGAGTAAGCACTCCATCACAATTCAATACTTTTTTTTTTTTTTTTTTTAAATGACTGAGCCTGTATATCCACTATAGTATTGTAAAAATATGCTTCAGACACCAACCCACAGGGATCATCAGATGTTAAGACTAAAGCTGACTGGTTAGTTAAAAGTTTCCTAATAAGGCCTCATATTTTTTTCTATCGATTAAGATTGCCATTTTTATGGGGCATTCTTTCCTGTTACTTTTAAGTAAGCACAATTACTAAATCTCATATGAACAAAAAAGATGGATCAAGGGGGTTGTGACAACAAAAAGGGCATGGGTCAAATGCAATAATCTAATAGTTTTGGTAAGTCCTTCAATTATGTAGTCAGTGTTATCCAAAATTTTGTATAATTGTGTTTATCTTTCTCTTCTTGTATATCTGTGTCATTGTAACCCTCCTTTCTGTGGTGGGTTTTACTTTGGCTCCTTTTGTTTGAAAAAAGAAAAAAAATCTGTGAAATGGTATTGCTGGTGCAACCCTAATCAGAGTATTTAAAATTACAGTTTCTGCCTTGTTTGTGTAGCGAAAGTTAAGCTTTTTTCTGAAGCACATTACCCTACAATCATATATAGATCTTAGTCTTCCAGTGTTTTTAGATTTACAATTTTACATAACAATTTGTGTATGAGCACAATAAAATATTGAAACGAAATTTGTTTTAATAAATATAGTCATAAAAAATCACCAGTTTTTAGGCAGTTTTTGTTATACAACTTGTATATTCACATTACAAAAAAAAAAAATTCCTGAAGATAAAAACAGTAAATTATGCTGTAACTTATACATCTAACCCTTTCCTTTATTTATTTATTATTGTTGATACATAGATCACTGCTGTGGATATCAAATGTTACAAGCATACAAATTTAAACAACTGGTTTTTGTAAAAACCATATCGGATACAATTAATTATTTTGAACAAATTCTTCGATGAAACAGGAGTAGCCAATGAGGTAATCTTTCAGTTATTCCTCAAGTGTTTATTATCAACAAACTTTTTAAAATTTTAGGAAGTTTACTAAATAGATGTGTCACAGAATATTGATCTCTTATTTGTACTAATGACAGTGATGTTTGTGTTTTGTATAAGTTACCTTTGTTTCTTGTATTAAAATTCTGAATCGAAGAAGTTGGTGTAAACAAGTAAAAATGTTCTATGACAAAGCGCTTATAAGAATATATATACTGAGAAATCATTTTAAGAATTCCAAACTTTTTAAAATGTTGTATGTGAGAAGTTCTTTATTTTACCTTACACAGCATCTTAATAGATCTTTTCTGTTTTATGAAAACTTTTTTACTTCAGGAAGTATTTCCACACAAAGATAAGCCATATTACATGACTGGAATGAAAAAAAAGAGGAGTACACCAGTTTCATTGATACCAGATTTGCGTTTAGAAAATGTGTTCTTATTGCAAACCTGGCACTATGAAACTTCTTCAGTGATAGTGTGATATTTACTCCTAGTTGAATTTCTTATCTATCTGAATTTATGAAATATTATGACATGACCTTTGGCTGAAATGTCCTACACTATCTTCCTCCCTAAGCTATAAATTAATAATGGAAATATTTTTAAGAAAGAAAAAAATATAATAAATTTGAATAACAAACAGCTGTTGTTATAGCTATTTCTACCATTTACTGGTGCTGTTAATGAATGTAAATGCCTTCAAATATGTGAGGTGGGGTGGACGGGGTATGGCAGTTTTAGATTTTATATGCAAGTTCGTCTATTCCATATACTCGTTTAAATGTTTATATTTCACTTTCATAGTACAGTATATAAATTTCTACTTTCCTGCTTATTTCTTTCAAAATTATTCACCTGCATATATAACACTAATGGATAATCGTTCAATAAACGGTATATGATACAATTTGGATATACAAAAGATTCTATGTTTTTGATTTTTTAATTATCAAATTTAATCTTTTATTTATCCTTGTATACAAACCACAATGAATGATAACAGCTGCAGCATTTTTACAACCATATCATTTAATATCCTCTTGGGATGTGACAATGGAACATAATTCCCCCCATTGATATTTTCATGTTATTAAATATCACCTAGGCATGAGGAATTGCTATTCACTCTTCATTCCAGTTGGAAACTTTTTCTTCCCTACACACTATTAATATTCAGTAAATGAAAAAGGGAAAAAAAAATGTTTATTCTTTGACGGTCAGCAGAGGATCACTCAAGCTGACTGTGCAGTTTTGAATTGCTTTGAAATAGTCACATCAGTGTAATTTAGTAATGTCTGTTAACAAGCATACAGCATTGAAAGACCAAATGTCAATGAAAATTGACTTGTTTCATTCATGAAATTATGTTCCCTTTATATTAATATTTAATTGTGAAACAGTAAATTCATGGGGGAAAAAAATTCAGTGTTTCTAACAAATATGAGTAGCATACGGGTGCTGTGTAGTGAAATAACAGTGTAAAAATATTTGTATTGGCGTTTTATAGCACTGGTAGTGAGACGATAGCAATAATGTTTAAAAACACAAAGAGACAAGCAAAAATTCCTGATAACATCAAACATTTATATTCTATGCTACAATGTTTTTATTTTTAATTTATTAATCAAAATCTGATCATGATAAATTTACTAAACTCACACCTTAAATCAATGAAATAGTTTTAGCACTTTAATTTTGCTTTCTATAAATATTTCTAAATCTGTCAACATTAAACTACAAGCAATAATGCAAAGTTTGAGCATCAGTTATTGTGCATTATCATTAAGCAGATAATGCTGTAGACTATTTAAGTATAAGCATGAATCTAAAATACATGACTCTTGTCAGTTTATAAATTATCAGCAGTGTTACTGGAAAGAAGAGGAAACAAATGGTATTCACACAAACAGAATTAATCAGAAAAATAAGTATTAGTGGTAGATAATTGAATCTGTTTTTATAAAGTGGAACTGTGAGCTTCTATATTCCTAAAGAAATCCAGTGTACTGAAACACAAATAGGCATTATGGAAACAAAAGACGATGACTACCAAATGTAAATAAAGCAAAGAAAGATGATGAAAGGACACTTCTAACCTCCCTAAGAATCTCCACATTTTTTTGTAAATCAGCACCATACTTCTATAATTTGTAGTAACAGATGTTTCCTGTCTCTGAAATTCATAAATAAATTCATGTCTGATTTATATACACAAGGCTAGAAGTAAACCTCAACTGTCATCTTAGGAAGTACTTAATTTCATATGTTATTCCAGCTATCAAAATCTCTTTTGTGATTTTACAAAATCACTCAATTTACTACTTATTCTCTATTTCAATAAACATGTCAGACTACCTGGATACATAATCAATATGTTTGAGTGGCTATTTCTTTCTGTTTCCTCATGTTTGAACATTATATCTTACAGTTTCCATCCTTCTTCTCTCTGAACATTTTCATTGTTTCTTTCCTTAAATGACCATTTTATGATCTTTAAATGATGTAATTGGAATTATTTTGTACATATGAAATATTTTAAATGTATACACAACTACATTCTGTTTTATGAGCATGTGTTTACATATTTTCCATGTTCTCAGATTAGGGCCACATCTTTGTATTAAATGTCAATGTTTTGGCTAACTTGCTTTGCACTTGTACTGGAGTGAAACTGAGCAGTGATGTGTGTAATGGAGCATGTGAAATATATCAAAGTGCAGTTGTGCCCTAGAAGAAGGGTGAGGAAGATTGGCTGGAATGTTGGTATTCAATACCAGGACATGGTACCACCCAAAGGGGCATGGGAACTATTTATTCTAGCCACAAACGTCTTTGATTGCATGCATTTGTTGTGTTCGGCAATTTTCCTCTGGGCCAACACCGCTTATCCAATATTCTACTTGTATCTAAAATCATAAAAAAATAATTAAATGCTTGTATATTCAAAAGTACAGTAGAACTCCAATTATCCGAATCAATTGGGACTGGACCCCATTCAGATAATCAGAAATTCGGATAATTGGATTTTTTCCAAAAAAGGGTCTATTTTAATTAATTAGTGGATGTGTGTTGAAAGTGTGAGAAAAACAGCTTTTAATTAATTGAATGAAAAGGCAACACTTTTACATGTTAAGAGTACTTACAAGTGCTGTACATTAGTACAGTATGTACTGTATTGTAAATAAGTTATTTCTTGCTGAACATCTCGGACAAAGTGAGCTCATCCGTTTTCGGGCAGCCTAGTCGCACAAACGCGTGACAGTGAGAAGGTGCATGTAGTCACACTCGGACTGATGCTCCATTCACATTAACGCTCCCGTGTCTGCTTCATCTTTGATATCAAGGTCAACTTCTTCCTTGACACTATATTCTCTCACACTTTCAAAAAGTTCATCATCATTTAGAATTTCATATCCATGGTCTGACGAATCTATCTCTTCAGCACTAACTTCTGAACATCCAGGAATTTTCAAAAGAATTCCTCAAGTGACACGTCATCCACATCTTCTCTTGTCTCTTCCATTTCTTTTTCTGAGCTTCTTTTTCCTTTTTCTTATATTCTTCTCTTCTTCAGTTGGTATGCCTTTCAACTTGTTCCATGCACATCTTAAAGCGACTGTCTTAACCAAGCTCCAAGCTGCTACCACCACCATGTAAGCGCAATCATTCAAATTATTATTATTATTATTATTTTTTTGTGGTTAGCCAACTCACCTTCTTTTCTTCACTCTGAATTTCAAAATTGGAGATTCATGGCTTTTAAACATACTAGGTGTGATATTCTAACATTAGCGGTACTCAGATAATAGTTGTAAATATGTGAAAGAACCATTCTTACAAGGGGAACTATGAAAATGTAAAAGCAGTTTGACAATTGTTTTGGTATCAGACATGTCCAGACAGAAATCTTCATTTACTTAATGATTAGATAATCCTTCTCTAGCTAAATATAAAAGTGTGTAAATAAAGTACGCTAACACACTATTTATTCGGACATTATTATTTTAGACACTTATATTTCTTTCTGTTATAACAGAGAGAAACAATAAATTCACGTTAATTGTGGGTTGGTTTCTGGCAACTATATTTAAATTTGGTAAAATGTCATGGATTGGTAGAATTTATATATCCCCATGCATAAGTTATAGTAATATGTTCCTAGCATATGCAGTTTTTGGAGAAAATAGTGTTATACATTAACATTTACAGTACGCTAAATAAAAAAATGCTGTCAATCAACGCATGATTTTCAATGCTTGTTTCAATTAGCAGATGTGGAATCAATATACTGCCAGTTCTGTGTTGAAATAATATTGCTATGTTATTCTGCTGATCATGGTTTTCAACTTATTCGTTTAGGTCCCAGTTAGGGATGATTTTAAGTTCCTTACTATGCTGTCAAATAAAAAATTTCAGCTTTTTCAAATATGTATCTGATCATCAGCAACTATAAGGGAGAACCCCCACTGCCCAAGAAAAGTGGATTATAATGTTTTATCAGAATGAAAGATGACAGAAATTGAAATTTCTTGTACTGCTAGTGACATGTAGTGAATTTTCGAACACACCTTTGTGTTACACATTGGAAACATATCCAACAATGGTGCTAAACCATGTTGCAGTCATTTCTGAACATCTTGAAATTACCCCTTCCTATGATTTGGCAGATTAGTGTATAGGCAACTTCAAATTAAAAATGAATAAACCTCTACTCTACTCTGATGAATAAAATTACCTTTTTTTTCACTGTGTGACTGCAGTTGGAGATAAAACATGCATTCTTGAAAGCAATACTTGTATATATTGTTGCTCCTAATTGATTGTTGTTCTGCTTCCCAAGTCATCATCCATGAGCTATGTAAAACAGAAAAACAAACCTGATATGACTAACAGGCTTAAGGTTATAGAGCTATGAATAATAATTTGTAATTAGTCGATTTAATTTTTTCCACTTTATTTTTAAGTTTGTAAAATTCATCTATAATGTTTCTGAATAATTAGTTTCATGGAAATAGTCAAAATAAATGGAGGCACATAGTTTGGAAAATTCCTACAAACCTCTCTGGAAGGATTTCTAGATGATGAGTCAATAAGCAGTTCATATACTATTAATACCATGACACAAATTTTATCATCATTTCCTCTAAATTCTTTTTAACCTTGCTGTAAAACAACAGTTGGAGAACAAATCTTAATTAAAACGTAATTTAATGATATTTTTAATTTTATTAATTTCATCGATAAATGAGTATGTGTCCTGTCTTGTATCTCTATTTACTGTATGCATTATTTGCATGAAGATTTCTTCTAAAGAATTTTTAAAATCCAAGAACAAACATAATTTTTGTGTGCTATTTGCATTTTCATAATATTGGTAAAAAAAAAAAGAAGACTTTCATGTATCAGTACTTAAGAGTTGTGCCATTATTTTCTAAGTAGCTTTAGTATTTAAGGGTCTGCTGCACTAATGTTGTGATCTTTGACTACACCACTATATAATACTGTTTAGTCATTGCTCTTTTATTGTTTGCAAAATCGTTTTTTGTTGGTTTTTTTTTCAGTTCTGAAAGTATTATACTATTTTTATATAATCTTTCTTCCTAATTGATGGTTCCTGCATATTTATTTTTAATTAAGGAAAAAAATCAAGGTATTATTGTACTATAATTATTTCTGCCATTCATAAAAAGTGTAATGTTCATTCAAAAAATATATCTATATTCCTTTTGTAAGTATGTTTGGCACTTATTATGCACCAAAGGAGAAACTTTAGCAAGAGGTATGAAACTGTTCACTTTTAAAAAAGTAGTAAGTGCATATAATTTTTGCAGACACTTGCACTTTGCAAGCCTGAGTGGCTTCTTTGTACCAGTCTTCCTTTGCCTCTGACAGGTCCTCTTGCTTTGGTTGCCTTGGTCATCACTGTGTGTTTGTGTATTAAGTGTGAGTGATGGCACAAGCACCTGGTGTACAATTCCTAAGAATAAAAAGTCTCTTCCGTCCATTCTGAATTAATGAGGATATCTAGTCATAGTTTTAATTCATAGCAGGTAGTTTCTGTAAAACATGCCGTCCTTAATACTAGGCTGCTATATTTAAAGCCTTGATAACATGATAACAACCAACTGCAATGTTTGTTGTTAATTCATTGGTGATACAATTATAGCCTTATTTAAAGGTGTAAGGCTTAATCAGGGTATAGAGATAAAATATTTGTTCATTGATAACTGCACCATGCAGAAGAGCTATAAACATTTTATTCATTTCACATTGAGTATCCCATAAGTAGAGTAATTGCCTCACACATTATTTCATCATAATAGTTAAAAACTTATTTATATCATTTTATTTTTAATATAGCAAGAACCAAAAAGGAAGTAATTAAACATTTAATACATTTTGTGTTAAGTTAACATGAATAAAATGGGTTATATGTGCAGCTGAACTGTATGGTATACTTGATTCCAGGAATTTGATACCCCTTTTTTTAATTAATACAACCAAGAAACAATCTCCTCTCAGAAGAGTGCCTTATTTTTAATGTATTGAACTTACAAAAAAAATATCATTAAGTTTTATCTTTATTTTTAGTAGGCTATAAGATTTCATCAAAAATTCTCAATTTAACAAATTATCTGGCTAAAATGATATTTAAACACTAAATGGCCAGCAAATTTTACTACTGAATGGGTCCTGTGTAATTCAGTTTTGTAACAATTATATCAGATTGTGTGACTGAAAAAAGGGTAAAATCTTATTTATCTTCCTAATTATGAATTTAAATAATGATAACATTTCTATGTTGACAAGAGCAACTCAAAAATAAGTGGTGGCCAAGAAATATAAAATTTAGAATTTTCCAAAGTTTTGTTGAAATCTGAAACAATATGTCTGACCACGAAAATGGTAGAAAATGTGGCTAATTTGTCTTTCATGTTACTCAGAAATGAGCACTCTTTATGTGTTACTAAGTTAATGTTTAGTGAATGAAATCAACAGAATAAGTCTATTCATTAAATTGAAACTCATAATAGAGATTGAAATATACTATGTGTGTACTTTTTATGCACATTTGATGTATGGCACATGTAAAAAGATGTTACAGTAAAATAAGTGTATTTTATGAACTTTACAGCATTTAAAATTATTGTTGTTTCATTAGAATTATTGCAATCAGGTGTGTTTACCTTTTCCGAATTAATTTAAAATTTCTTAAAAAGTCAGTAAGGATGTATAGTTTGCTTTTATAATTACAATTTAGAAATATAATTTATCCTTTTTTATGACACAATGTTCACACTCAAATTGGCATCCTGTGTGTACACACATGGCACTGTTTCAAAAATGTAAAAATGGATATTCATCAAACAAATAAAGCAAAATAAATTTTTTTCTTTAACAAACTCTCAGAATTTTTATTTATTTATGTGATAAAAGAAACAATGGGGCATCAATCTTGTAGAGAACAGGAGTTTACATTACGGACTAATAAGACTGGAACAAGCCAACTTAGGTAAATGTGGTAGCTGTGCATAGTCACAGTTCAGAATCAACCAAAATTATATAAAATAAAGAAGAATGTTCTAATTTTTATAAAAATATGGATTTTTTAATCCTCAAATCAAAATGGAAAAAGCTAAAGACCTGATGTAATAACTGTTTTGATAGCATAGTAGAAATCAGTATTATTCATACATAAATGACAATTTCTGAACTTTCACCTAATAATTTATATTCTTTTCTTTACTCCATTTCTATTAATGTTCACAAATGTAAACATGTGTTGGAATTCTTCATCATCCTGCTGTGAAAAATTTGACAAAATATTCTTTAAATGACCTCTGCTCTAGAGGAAAATTAAAATTACAGATTCACATAAAGAGAATATGGATGTGAAACATAATCAAGAAGTATTACACAGCCATGCTATGTCACATACATGAAGTAATTGCTTATGAGGGTTGTTATAAATAACCTAATGAGATTTACCCTGTGTCCAAACACTCCTCTTTCTGACAGATTGACCAAAGTCTACATTCTTCTCCAGCAGATTAGCCTCCTGCTGAGTCTACTAGAGACTTTATTGGACTTGGTAGGAGGCTAGTTCCCTGAAGATCACAGGCTGTGCTCAAAATATGGGAAAAAAGGAGAGGTGTTTGACACCGAGTAAATCTTGCAAAGTTATTTACAACATTAAGACAGCTGCAAAAACCACAAAATCTCTTATACTTATGAGGGTTGTTTGAATGGGCTTAAGCACTCATTGAAAGAATGAATTTATATTTCAAAATTATTTGTAGGTATCTTCAACATACTTTCCCTTAAGATGAAAACATTATTCCATCTATGTGCTACTATATTATACTAAATTATGACTACTGGGCACCATGGTATTGAAATCCACCTGAGAACACTGTAAATACTTCATCTGGTAAGGAAAGTAAGGAAGTATAAGTGAGACATATGGGGAGACATACTCGTGATGATAAATGTGGAAATACACTGACATAAGTAACTTTGGAAAAGTTATGGCAGATTGTTATTTGGAACGAGCATCTCAGAAATAATACGGTTGGTCAGTTGTTCATATGCTACTGAAGTGAGCATCTATGAAAAGTTGTTGAAGGATGCGAAACAATGAGTTGGCAACAAGGATATCTATGATTTTTCACAGAACAGTACATTAATTCTCCACAGATCCAAATATGAGAAACTGACTCTGTGCAATGTGGATAGATGCAGGGGCCGCTCTAGCGGTTTTGCCGCCCCGGACAAATAGACAAATTGCCGCCCCTTAAGATTATGTAGTATTATGTATTTAAAAAAAAAATAATAATTTTTAATCGAATAAAATATTCAATTTTAATAAAATCATATATTCATAAATAAACTTATTGAATTTTGATTTAGCGGCACAAAATAGAGAAATTAATTATGAAATACCTGTACATAGCCACAAATTAACCATATTTTTTACATTTTTAAATGCTATTACAGATGGACATTATCACACAATCTAAATGTCACTATTTTGAAAATAAAACGAGATTACATCAGATACACTAAAATAACAAAAAAAAACATTTTTTTCTTACTTTCAGGTTACGAATTTTTTATTACATCTTAAAATTTACTTCATCAGTAATTTCATACTCAATTGCCAAAATGGCTAAATAATTAAATTATCAATTTCTTGGTTTTCGTAAATGCTTACCAAGGCGTCGTATACATCTCCCAAATGAAATTTTAAAGGGTTTAATGCCTCTATCCTCTCTATCCTACTCTCCCATCTAGTGTCACTCCATGTTTTCAAAGTTGAACCCTGAACATGCTTTAAAAGTATTGCCCATCGAAAAGTAAATGCCAAAAATAATAAATATATTTTTTGGAGCATGTTGAAGAAATTAGCGGCTTCCAAGGATGCTTTTGCCATTAATAACAAGATTGAGAGAATGGCTACTACACGGAACATTGAATGCTTGCGAACTGTATTGTTTAATTCTAGATTGCACTCCTGCTTTATTGCCCCTCATATTGGACACATTGTCAGTCCCTGTCCTCTGATATCCTGCAAATTTAAACACAAGTCATTAAGTTCTCCAACTATAATGTCAGACGTTTGTTTTCTTGTGGATCTTTCGACTGGTAAGAAGCCTTAAAAGCTTTCATTAATTTTAATTTCAACATCAGGATTAAATTTATTGGTTGAAACATATCTGATTACAAGAGTAATTTGCTGTATCTTACTAAAGTCAGGAGTACAGTTTAAAATTATGGAAAATATTTTAAATTTTTTATTTCATTAATAACGTGAGACTTTACGCTTTGATGCAGCAGATCTACTATCCAGGTTTGTATATTTTTCCCAAGATATTGAGCTTTAGTCTCTACTTTTTAGAGCACTCAGCGGATGTGCTTTTCCATAATGGGATCGTATTCAGACAGTAACTCAACTATTTTTAAGAATTTACCGTTATTATGTTCAAATAACTTGTCGCTTTTACCTTGAAAAACCAGTCAACTTTTACCAAGCATTTTAGTAATTGCAACAATTCTTAGAAGCACCTCATTCCAATGATTTATTTCAGCATTAATAACTCTTTGAGTGGCAGCATTTATAGTTTTACAACAATTTAATCTTTTTTGCCTGAATATGATTTTTCGAAATTTCATGCTCTTTTAAAGTTTCGTCGAGGTGCTTCCAATTTTTAAAACCCTTCTTTGGAGAGGACTAACTAAACAGCTGAAAATTTTGCAACATAAGCAGTAAACGCAGTTTTGTGAAAGATAATAGCTAATCTCGCAATATTTGCTCTCCGTTGCTTAAAATTCGTGCATAATATTTTGCGCTAAAATGTCGATCTGTGTCATTGGAAGGAAATTTGTAATTATGCAATAGTTTAGGTGTGCCTTGGCTTACTAAAAAGCTTCTTACGGTGTCTCGTAAAATTCTTGGCCACAAAGTTTTAGAACGCCTTCTGTGAGTCTCACATTGGTGTCAGTTCCAGTTGGTTTAGAAACTTTGTTCATTTGTTTGCTATTATTCTCTAACGATTCTGTACTTCTTTTGTATCCCGACCTGATATTGGATTCTAAGATTTGTTTTGGTAAACCCTGAATACAGTAATTTTTTTTAACGTACCAGATTGATTCTGCCTTTCCGCTTCCTTTCCCAACCTTCTTTTTTTTTCTTTTTGTACTGGTAACCAGATAGTTTTCTTTGACCGCCAGACATTTTGGAAGAGGCACGCACGTAACTCAAACAATGTACACTATAAAATAATATAAAAAGTAAATATTTATCCTTGTTCTAAATAAGCTAAAACCATAACTAAGATAAATTATTCTCAGTCGATATAAAAAAATATTTATACACAACAAAATATTTTCCATACCCTGTGATCATAAAGAAAGTCTAGTGTTACTACACAGTCAAAGCGTATTTGCGGAGGTACATTTGCTGCATATACAGAAACCGTGTATACAGAATGGCAATTTCTATAGGCTTAAATGGAATACGTTCCAAGTTCACAAACAAACAAATAAAAATGATGTTGTGGAGTGATTGTCGTGCAATGCTCTTGTTAAACCAACTGACAAAGTTATTGACATTCACTAAAATAGTTAATGAATTTCTTTTTGTTGAGACGATTTACAGATGCAGCAATTAGAGTATCTGTAAACCGCATTTGTATATATAATAAGCATCATGGGTTATTATATATTAGCAGTTAACATTCTAAATTGAATATACTAATGGTACGTGAAGTAACTAATCGGTAATCAGCAGCTGGTAATATTATTTATTTATTAATGATTGTAAGTACTGTCCCACACCCACTAAACTACAGTATTTTCACAAGCGATCAAAGCTATCGTATATAATTTAACCCAACCATAACACTTACAATGCCTGTATCTAATTTGTACAACAAATCTGTGAGGCTCAGATTACAAGAAGAAATTATTATGCAAATTATTCCACTTCGATTTCCAATAACTAAGATCCATATTGATTTGGTTTATTAATTCAATAAAATAAATACTCAGCATCTCTTGCCAAGCACTATCGATTCCTTGTATTAGAGCCTAGCTGCAATTGCGAAAAACACTCCTTTTCACCAGGTCTAGTAACTTGTGGGCAGAATAACGAATCAGTGCAGGTGTAACAGCCTCCACCTACCGCACTTCGCTTCTGTTGTGCGCTTTTGTCGTTGTGCGCTTATGTCGCATATCCAACTAAATAACAGTTTACAATTGGATAAAGGAAACAAAGAAACTGCCGCGAGGCACTGAAAATAAGATAGGATAGGGAAAATAAACAGTTACCCGTCACTTACCACAGATGAAGGCAGGAGGGCAAGACACGTAAAAACACAAAAACAAACGAATTGCACAATATTTCGACTTTAGTCTTAGTCATGTGGGAGGCGAGACATATGGCAGGGGGAAAGATGTGGTCACATCCCAACCCGCCACATGAATAAGTGACGGGTAACTGTTTATTTTCCCTATCCTATCTTATTTTAAATAACAGTTTAATCATAGATGTACTTACCTTTAGAAATAATGAAATCCTGAAGTAAATTTTATGAACTTCCACTTATCACTAATAACGTAATAGTAAGACTAATGCTGTTGTGTAATGTAACCACTTTTATAATTAGCAATAATAAGCAAGTTGGGACAACAAAAGTCAAAACAGCGTTCTACTAGCATGCTAAGGCCCAGTTCACACAGAAGAGACGTGGCGCGGACACGGTGCATTTTGAAGTTGCTCCTATGGCGGAATGCACACAGAGGCGGCTGGGCAACGGCGCGCCCCTTTGAGGTCCGCGCCCCGTCTCTTCGAAGTCTCTAGGGGCGCACCCAAATAGCTAAGAACTGTTAAGTTTTTAACGAATGAAAAATTCGGTATGTGAATTTTTTTTATTAATTGGGTATTTAACACATTAATATTATTAATATTTTTTTCACACTTACAGCTGAAATGCGCCCCTAAATTTTAGCACCCCAGGCAAATGCCCCGTTTGCCCCCCCCCCCCCCCCAGAGTGGGTCCTGATAGATGTCAACACACAGATAAATAACTGCATAACAAAATAAATGAATACATGAGAAAATGTACTGTTACAGCACAATATGTACATTACTTATATCAACTAGGTACAGATACACAATCTACTGGCAATTATTTATTAGATACCTTAGAAATAAATTCTTTGATGGAGTAGAAGATGTCAATTAAAAACTCTTTTAATTTTTTCCTGAATTTAATCTTACTGATAAATATTTAAGAACTTATTGAAGATAATGTAACAAACAAAAGACAGCAACTTGTAATCCTTGTGAAGATCATTTTACTTCTAATTGTGTTTTTTATTTTTGTTTCAAATGAAGTAAAATTGGTGACTACAAAAGTCATTAATGCATGTATATATACTTGGCCAACAATGTTAAAATCCCAATCTTCTTGAAAAGATTTTTGCATTATTTTTACTCGCTTTGGGCTCTGAATGTTTTGTCTCTAGGACTAAAATTATGCCAGAATATTATTGCATATGACATTAAGGAGTAAAAATAAGCAGCATAAAATAGTTTTCACATATCGAGATTAGTATAGAACAGCAAATGTGGCTGCACCCAATTGCTTCAGTAAGTCAGAGATATGCATCCTCCAATTTAAATTATGATCAATATGCAAACATAGAAATTTCATATTCTCTAAATCTTTAATGGACTAACCTGCATATTTTGTGCCTATTTCTGGTGTTAATCTGCGTGATATATTGAACTGCATATATTTAGTCGTATCAATGTTTAAAAACAAGCCATTAGCTAGTAAGGTCAAAGCCATAATTTTAAATATGCTCGGTAAAGAAATCAAAAGTATTTTTAATTTCCTATCCTTGTGTCATCTGCAAATAGGACAAATTTTGAGTTTTTGGATGTAATACAGGATAGATGATCATTTATCTAATATATAAAAATGAATATTTATATGGAAAGGACAGAAGAAATACACCCAACACTCACCAAAGTTGAAGGGAGGAGGGCAGCAGCAACACAAAACAACACACAAACAAAGAAAATACAATATTTTGGGTTAAAACCCTAAGTTAACAGATGTAAAATGCTGAGCTTGCGCAATACTTGCGTTCAATGCAGCCACTCATAGAATATAAAAATGAATGTTTGTTTGTTGGTTTGCTCATTTCTATGCATTTCTATACCATTCATCTGATTGTGATGGAACTTTCAAATGATCTTTGAATAAACCGATAGTTTTTGACCAATTTTGATGGAATTTTGCAAACATAAACTTTAAAACAAACAAAAAAAAATACTGTCTACATTTGTATTTGCAAAACTCACCTCTCTCCACATTTACAACAACCCCTAAATTTTTGTCAATGTCCTTTATATAAACCCACAATTTTTATCTGATAAGCACCTGTATACCTCAAAACGAGGTGGTCTGGTAGCTCAGTGATTAAAGTGCTTGTTTCCAGAATATTTTGTCTCCAGTCACAGGTTCAAATCCCAGTGGGGGCAGGAATTTTTAAGAGTTTTATTTGATCAATTGAACTATGCCAGGACATTCTGTATTTTAGATTCCATATTCAACTGTAGGTCCCAGAGGAAAGGAACTAGCCAACCTGCCTCTGATCCAAAGCTTACTACACCTCCTTCAGGAGGATTCAATCAAGCTTTGGGTTGTGGACTAAGTTAGCATTTTACTTTAAAGCAAAGAGAAAAATACTGCCTATTTGTTTTGTAAAAATCCAACCCCTTTTTCCTCCTCCCCTTCATTTTTGGAAAGTTTATTTACATAAACCAACGGCTTTTATCCGATATTGACAGAACTTTCCACAAGTATGCTTTAAAATGCATTTGCTTTGAAAAACCTAACCCCTTTTATCTTTTACCTCCACCACTTAATTTTTTTCAACATTCGTCGTACAAATCCACCTCCAATTTTGATGGGACGAAGCACCCATATGCAATAAAACAGAGTGGTCTGGTAGCACAGTGGTGAAGCCACTTCCTTTTGAAAGTTTCAGGATATGTTCCCAGGTTGAAATCCCAGAGGAAGTATGAACTTTGATCAAACAATCTGACTCAAGGCTGAGTACGCTTCCTTCAGTAGGATTTTACCAACCTTCGGGTTGTGGTCTAAGGTTTTTTTTTTTTTAAACAAATAGAAAAGTTTTCTCTACATTTGGTTTCAAATTCCCACCCTTTACACCATCCTCTTACTTTACGGCAATATTATCCAAACAAGCACACTATTTTTATTCAATTTTGTTGGATACTTTAAAACAAATAGAAAAAATGTTATCTATGTTTGGTATACAAAATCCAAACCCATCTCCGCCTTTACCACCCCTTTAATTTTTCCAAACATTTTTTCATGTAAAGCCACAGTTTTTTTCTGATTTTGATAGTATTGAGCACACTATTGATCTGGAAGATGAGTGGTTGAGGTTTTTGCTTTCAACAGAATCTTGGACCAATTTTGGGTTCAAATTCCAGTGTATATAATCAGTGGAATAGTATACCCCTTATGGCAGTAGCCAACTAATTTTCTGGTTGTTGTCTGAGTTAGTTTTGTTTACTTTAAAACAAACAGAAAAACACTGTATATATTTGGTATATATTTTGTTTACTTTAAAACAAACAGAAAAAAACTGTATATATTTGGTTTGCAAAAATCCAATTGTTCTCTCCCTTCACACCCCTTAATTTTTGCTAATGTTCTATATACAAACCCACAGTTGTATCCAATTTTGATGTAAACTTCACATCTTTAAAACAAAGAGAGAAACATTGGCATGTTTGGTTTACAAAAGATCACCACTTTCCCTTAACCTTTCAGGGTTTTCTTTTTGTGTCAGTAGGAAATCTGCCAAAGTGGATATGATGGATAATGCTTACTGCAATCCGATTAAAAGGAATAAAACATCAGAACTTTCATATCCATCTGCCAACAATGCAGGGTATTTTGATTTTGTAGAAGATGAAAGACCAAAAATATTGTATATCCCAAGGCACGAGAATAAACTTTTTCAATTTTAATTTAATGCATAAAAAATCATTGTCTAACATTTATTTTTTACATGTTAATGATACTGTATTTGCATATCCTCTTAACAAAAAAAAGAGGCATTACAATGCATATCGGGTAAAGCAAGAATATATTACATGTTGAGGTAGTCCACATCTGATATATCCTCACTCAGAAAACAGATAACTGCATGATGCAGCATTAAAATGTTCCATTGACACTTTCTGATTTCTGTTGAAAAGTTAAGAACCATGCCGTTTATTGAGAATACCATAATACTTTAATTTTTGTATCAGATAAATACAGTTAAATGCCATAGATAAGTCACAGAAATACAGGAGTTGGAGGGCATGTAAAGAAGAGCAGCTAGATTGTGGAAATTACTGCAGGACCCGGTCAGTATCTGATATGATAAAGGAGCTGGATGGGAGTCATTGGAGGATGGTGGAGAGAGTGCTAGAAATATACAAGGCATATGTTGGTGATGGGGCTTGGAGGGATATTTGTCAAAGAATTAGAAATAGTGCATGGAAGGGGAAAGATGACCATGGCCACAAGTTGACACTCGATTTCATGCATAAGGGAGTGAGAAAATTTTCTTTTGTGGGTAAAAGTGTCAGGTATTGGAACAAAGTGCCAAGTAAAATGATGAATAATTTACCAAAAAAGCCGAATGAATTCAAAATTAAAATTTGTAAATTGTAAAAGTAGACAGGGAGAAATTTAACGCTCAGATTATATAAGACAGTTAAAAAAGAAAAGAAAAAATGGGTAATTAGTTAACAGGGAATTGCCACTGGAGCATGTGCTCCATTGCAATTAAATTAATAAAGTAATGTATCATTTATTCCTCCCAAAATATTGTCAGTGAATGCAAATACAGCTCGTTATGTTTAATGGCATTTTTCAAAAACACTCTGTGTTTTAATTAAAAAATATATATGTATATTTTAATGTGTTGGTAAACTATGTTGTACATTGCTTTCTCAAAAACTTTGGAGAAGACTGTTAGTAATGAAACAGGTTGGTGATTCGATACAACTGACTTATCCTTCTTTTTATAGAGTGGTTTAACTACAGCACACTTAAATCTTTCTGGAAAGTTACCCTTAAGTAAAGATATATTAAACAGATAACTTAGTATATGTCACATAATTCTGTGGAGCACAGTACACTCTGCTGGAAATTCCATTATAACCACTCAAGTATACTTCTCATTTCGCCTGGAGTAGCAAAATTTACAGATATAGTGTCAAATCTTTCTTGGAAATCTGTATTAACAAAATCCATACTGGGAGTCACTTAGGTATTTATCAGTAACATATAAAAAGTGTTTATTAAATGTGTAAGCAATTAAAAAATTGGATTGTGCTGAATTTTGTTTGATATAAATGACTTTCCTGACCTGTATCCTTTTTTACTATGTCTAATAATGTCTTAATTCTATTTTCAGAGTAATGAATTATATGTTTGTAGCACATACATTCAGATACTATAATAATCTTGAATTTGAATAATTAATTGCAATGGAGTGCATGCTTTTGTGGCAATTTCCATAGTTTTCTAATCATCCCTTTCTTTGTATTTTTTTGATTATTATCTTATATAGCTTGAGTGTTAAAACTCCTATCCCCATCTACTTTTGTGATTTACGAATTTTAATCTCAAATTTCTTCAGTTTTTTTGGTAAGTTATTCCTAAAATGCTAATGGAATTTATATTTTTGAGTATTTTTCAGTAATGACTGTAGTGTGTTTAATATTAGTATTGTGACTGTTTCCTTTTAGAAATGCATAATGTTCTAATGCCCACAGTGAGTTTTGAGAAGCATGATACCTTTTCATGGGGAAGCAACTTTCAAAGTAGTTTAATACAATGCCACTAAAAATGTTGTAATTTTCATTCATATCTTGTGCATTATAAATGTGCACCCAGATTGTGGTATTAACACACTTCCTAAAACTACTAACTAATTCATCATTAATTACTTGCTGAAGTTTAAAAGCATTATTCTCAGAGCTAGTTCCTATTAAAGTGTTTATGGTTAATAACTGAGTATCATGATCCAAACGTCCATTAATACATGGCTTGATTGTGTAACTGAATGTTGAGATGTCGCTGACCCTAACTGTAGGGTCGTGTTATATTAGTGATTGGATATACCAGGATGACTGACACGTGGATTCTATGGGGATATCCCTACGATGCCCTATGACTTGCGCAGACTTTCTTCATATATCTTCTGCTGTTGGATTCTTGCTCTTCAGACCTATCCTCTTCTTCTCTTGTACTGTCAAATAAACATGAGCATCGAGTGGTAACTTGTATCTAGGAGCGGGAAGCTATGAGTTACTTGAAATGAAACAATGTTTCTGGAAACCTCATTTAATCTGTACTGAACCGTCTACAGTCGATGTTGTAAAAGATAGGGAGGTATTCCATAAACCGTGATACTGATCCTAGGGATGAAACTTTCACAACTAACAGAGAATGGTAAGGTTGGTGCAGTGACTGTCTATCTCCGAGGCCAAGATTTTAATTTGTTGCTCGTCAGTGAAGAAGTGAGACTGATCAATGTATTCTAGCTTGCTGGAAAAGTATTGGCTTGCGTGCTCAGCACCGCACATGTGGCTTGCAACCTGAACTGTGGATTGACAGAAAGTCGAATAACAGGACGTGCTTACTCGACGTCTGCCTGCAGTGAAACTTAACAAACTTACACGATTTCGATACTAAAATATTATACTAAATGATGTCCCGTCACATATCTCCCTATGGTGAAAAACATGCTACTCCCGGTGAGCGGGAATAACATCAAACTCTAACTATCAAAATTTGGCACCAGAGTGTATAGTAAATTTTTATCGAAAAATTGTAAAAATAGCACTTTTAATAAGTAAAAATCAATATATGCATGCTAACATGTTATGAAATACCTCTTGTCTTAAATATGCATGGCAAACCAAAACAAAACATGAAAAATCAAAGATATGAATGAATACCCACAAATCACATAAACATAATGATAATAATATGCAAAAAGTTGAAAATACATTAACCCTAGATCAGTAAGCTTTGTCGAATCAATGATGCGAATTCGAAAAAAGTGCCGTAACTTTTGAGTGCGCGGTTGCATCTATTTCAACTCCCATGTAATTTCAGTCGACCCGTTGCCCCCACGACGGACGGTAGTGTTTTTAGTGTGGGAGGTTTGTGAGCGCTGGACCAGCGACCATGGCTCGTCGCATCGACGAAGGTTAGTATTAACGTTATATTTTTTTACTATTGTGCTTATAATATTTTATGTTTATTTTTAGTTCTAACATCATAAAAGTAATGTATATTTTAATATTTTAGATACGATTCTTCAGCTATTATTAGCCGATAATAGTGACGAAGAAAATTCTTCAGGGAGTGAGAAGGAAGACCACATCGAGCCTGATCCCGCTTATGAGTCAAATCGCGAGGATGAGGTTTCTTCTTTGTTACAACATCCACATCCAGCTCAAGACGTTCAGGTAAATGACCATGCATCTCCATCAATAGAAGATCAGATACCTAATACTTCGGCACAGGAGCATAACAAATTGATTATTATACCATCGCGTAACATACTTCGCGGAAAAGACAAGCACAAATGGTCATCGCTAAAGCCTAGGTCACAAAGCCGAACAGCTGCAAGAAACATAGTGCACGTTAGACCTGGACCTACACGCATTTGCAGAAATGAATTGGATCCTTTGGGGTTGCTTTTCGGCTTTAATTACAGATGATATGGTAAATATAATTGTCACACATACCAATGCTGAGATTGCACTAAAATCTGCAAAATACAAGAACGCAACCGCCACTCAGAGATCAACAGATGCTAGTGAGGTTAGAGCTCTTATTGGAATTCTTACGTTAACTGTAGCAATGAAGGATAACCATTTGCCATCAAAGGAGATATTTGATACTACTTTTTGTGGAAATAGATACCGTAGTACAATGTCGAATGAGAGATTTGATTTCCTAATAAGCTGCCTTAGATTTGACGACAAGTCTACGCATCAGCAACGTAGACAGACTGATGTATATGCTCCATTTCGTGATCTGTGGAATCTTTTTATAGCTGTCTGTCAAGAAAACTACAAACCTGGTTCTTACCTTACTACTGATGAACAGTTACTGGGCTTCAGGGGAAGATGCCCATTTTGAATTTATATCCCTAATAAGCCAAATAAATATGGCATTAAAATTGTCATGGTAGTAGATAATTCCACGAAATATATGGTAGACGCAGAACCCTATCTGGGTTCTTTTACTAAAACCGACGGCTTGCCACTCGGAGAATATTTTGTGAAAAAATTGACACGTACTGTTCATGGCACTAATAGGAACGTAACAATGGACAATTGGTTCACCTCTGTGCCATTAGCCAAAAGCTTACTAAAAGAACCTTACAAGCTTACTTTAGAGCAAACAAAAGAGAAATACCGACAGAGTTACAAAACGAGCGCACAAGTAGAACTGGTACAGCTATTTTCTGCTATGACAATGAACTCACGTTGCTTTCATACAAGCCCAAACCTCAAAAGGTAGTATTTTTACTTTCAACTTGCGATGAAGAAGGAAAGATGGATGAGACTTCTAAGAAGCCAACAATGGTTGAATTTTATAACCAAACCAAAGGTGGGGTAGATACGTTGGACCAAATGTGCTCCCTTGCTTCTTGCAACCGCAAAACTCGACGTTGACCTCTATGCAATTTTTATGGAATGTTCAATATAGCATTCATAAATAGTTACATTGTATATGCAACTAACAATGTGGCAGCAAATAAAAAACCTTTATCGAGGCGTGACTACTTGAAAAGTTTACATCATAAGTTAGTCGAGCCACAAATGCAAAAACGAATACTTGTGCCCACACTTCAAACTGGTCTGCGCGATTCTATTACACAAATTTTGAATTTGCCAGGAAGTAGTAGATCGAGTTTGACACTTGAGACTGAAGAAAGGGAAGCTGCAGGTCATCCTATTGCTAAAAAAAGAAAAATTTGTGCCATATGCCCATCAGCAAAACGAAGGATGACGAAATCTAGTTGCTATAAGTGCAATAAATTGTTGTGTGGCGAACACAAACTTGATGTGTGTCACAAATGTGTTAGTTCATAGTTTTTTTTACCAAAATGTTATTTTTTTGTTGATTCTATATGTTTACTTTAATTATTTGAGTTTTTTTTATAAAGTATTATGTTCTAGTTTAGTATTGTTGTCTAGTATTGTGTTTTAAATATGGTCTCAGTGTAAAGGCTGATTAAGTAATAAATATGTGATTTAAATAAATAAGAATGTTATAATTTTCTTAATAATTGATTGTAATAAAAAATATGTAAAAGAAATAATTATTTTATTTAATAAAACCTTATAAACCTATTTTTATGACAGCGTAGTCGAAACGACGAAGGTTAGTAATAAGCGTTGAAAAATAAGGTTAGTGATCTAGGGTTAATCATGTGTGCTGAGTGTTTCCCCATTAGAATTAGTGTTTGGTGAGTCAGGTACACATACAACAATTTGACTGCCTGTTGGAATTGTATCGCCCATAACAGCACATTTGTGAAACATCTTAATAATCTGGCATTTACATATAAAAAATATAATAGAGGAAATAACAAAAATGCCAATGATTGTTGAGACACTTATTGAACTAATTACAATTGTGTGGTGTGCTTTGAAGTTAATTTGAGATCTTAGGTGAGTGACAATGTGATTAAGTTTTACAGAGTTCTGAGCATTTTGTAAATATTCATGCATTTCATCTTTGAGATGTAAGTGATGGGTTACATTTAAATCAAGTAATTCGGTATTGTGATAAATTTCATGAGTAAAATTAGGTAAAAAATATTTCAGATAAGATAGTGAAGAGTGAATTTGAGTGATAAGAGTTGCTGGTATTGTAAAATCTGTTCCAGAAATCTGATAATTAGTTGCATTAACAAGTAAACCGGAAACTTCTAATAATAATTTATGAATATGTGGTTTTGTTTGATGAGCTGATTTACAAGTTGCTGTAATAATATATGGAGATGGTAATGAAAATATCCAATTGGTATGCATCTTAGTGAAATATGGTTTAGTTAATGTGAATACTTCTCTCTGACATTGTTCAGATAAAACATATCAATTTCACAACTGTGGACAACTAATGACTTTACTGGACAAATTGTAAGACTGACTAATAATTCCAACATGTCTTTAGAGGGTTAGTTATTATTTAATAAAAGAATATTTAAAAAAACCTACATTAAAATCACCACACAAGACTATGTTGGCTATTTTCGGCTTAAAAATGTTTAAAAAAAAAAAAAAGAGTTCAAACTGGTCCAGAAAAAGAGCAATGTTTCCAGATGGTGCTTAGTATATAGTTACTATAACACTAAACCATGTTAAAACAGATAGAATAAGATACTAGGAAGAACATACGTTAATTACAATTCAAGCTCTTGAGTACCTTTGGAGATATTAATTTTCAAAAGTTTTTTCTGATGTCACAAAATTTACTGTTTCAATAAATATAGGGCATACATCCAGGCTGGCATTCACCTTTTTTGGCAGGTTTCATAACGGTCAGTGGATAATTTAAATATTGTGTATAGCAGAGGCTACGGTCATGAACATTAATTATAGCTTTAGGGCTATACCGCATCGTTTATTGGATAATTTATCTAATCTTTTGGCTGTTATACTCCAGCCTTCTTCAGAGATACTGTCTATATTTATGTTCACATAGCAACTGTCGCCAAGCATTGCAGAGGAAAAGGCTGCTATCTTAGTTGATGTTGTTGGAATTCCTTAACATTTCTGCTACCTCTTTCATTGTTTAAATTTAAGACCCTGGTGTTGCTTAGCCCCCAGTAAACACAGAGGCCTTTACAAGTTATATGGTGTTTATACATGCATAAAACATCAATTCTAGAATTCAATTCATTTATGTGAAATAGGAATTCATCGACTTTGTTCAATTATCCTCTGATATTTTGATGTATTATATTAATCCATAAAAAATGATGAGGAGGGTCATGGGAGTGTACAGGGCGTATACTGGCGATGAGGCATGGAAAGATATTGGAGTAGATATGAAAAGTAGTGCATAGAAGGGAAAAGATGACCATGACCACAAGCTGGCACTGGATTTCAGGTACAAGGGTGTGGGAAGCTTCTCTTTTTTAGGTAAGGGTGTCAGAGATTGGAATGAGTTACCAAGAGAAATGATGAATAATTTACTGAAAACGTTGAAAGAATTTAAAGATAAATTTGTAGAGGGCAAATGTAGGTGGGTGCAGGAAAGAGGGAAGATGGGGGTGTAGGGAAATTGCCACCGGAGCCTGTGCTCCATTGAAATTAAATTAAATTAAATTTTTAAAAAATAATTTTGGTGTCTGAAAACTCATTACTGCTTTAACTAACTTCTATTAACACTTTTTACCTGATTCTTGACCCTAACCGAAACAAGGGGCTTCCCTAATACCACTTTCATGAGAAGGAGTGGCTCAAATTAAGCATCTTGCAATTAAATCTAAAATAACCCCCTTCCTTCTACAATAAAGGTTCAGGCAATGCCTAGTATTACCCCACCTATCAGAAGCATCTACAGGTATTTATTTTTATTTTATTTATTTATCTGTACATTCAGATAGGTCATTGCCTAGGATCTATAATGAACTGTTAATTCTGATTACAATAATAATATTTTATTATTAACAAACTTTTAAACAGAAATTTTGTATACTATGTAATATGGTACAATTATTTTACAACTACTGCTACAACACTTTAAGTTATCACAACCTATTGCTGAAACTATTTCTCATCAGTACTGAAGAACTAAAAATTTGAATTTTCAACAGTAAAGTCCATTCATCATTGGCATCCATTGAAGAATAAGCTTTGGTAAATTCCAGGAGCCATACTTCCTGCATCAGCATTCACTTAGTTGTCTATAACATTTTTGAAAGAATATAAATCTTTTGTGAATTTAAAATTAGTTGGGTATCTTGATTCATATTCTATATGGTTTGTGGTAACTGGCTATGCTGAATTTGCCAATTTTTCCAGTTCTTCCCAGCAATGGTTGTTTTTCAGTATTTCTGATGTAGTTTTTTTTCCATGAGCTCCAATATGTACTGTGTGACTCAATCATCTATTAATGCACATTTAAACAGTATATGATCGTGTGTTTCGGGGGTCATAGATCACTCTCTGTCCTATTGATCCTATACAGATTTGTTTCATAAGGTCCATCATGACTGGTTAGGTAATGTATCAACCCTTTCTCTGATGTTAGGAAGCAAGGGCGTATCCAGGATCAGAACTAGAGGGGAGGGGGGCAACATCTGAATTTGGGGGGGGGAACTCATATATTTTTCGAGGAAGTGGGGTGGGGAACTGAAACATGACAATTTCTTACAAAATAAAACTCAAACCTACTGAGAAAAGACCTACTATGAAGTTAATCAAGATTGTAACTCAATTATAGTTTTTTTTTATGTAAACATCAATCTTCTCAGATTCTCAGAAAATTTTTCAATAACTTTATTTGTCAATATCTCACGGTGTACCTTCACGAAATTTCGATGCACACTCATTAGGCATAATCCTGTCAATCTTTCCTCTCCCATAGTGCTCCTGAGCCAGTTCTTCACTCGTCGAAGCGTACTGAAGGCAACCTGATTTTTCTTCTAGGGGAGGGTGCAGCAGCCCCCCTCCCCTGCCCCTCGCTGGATATCCCCATGTTGGGAAGTATTTCAAATACTCTCCTTCCTGTTTCCAAAATGTTCCACTGCTGTTGCCGTTCATTTAAAATACATATATGAATGTCTATCTTTTAGGAAGCTTCTTGACTCAGAATCTCAATTAACTTGCCAGTAATTAGCTGTCCTTTTTCTAATTTCCAGGTCTAAAGGACATATTCCAAGAATGATCGTAGGTGTATCAGTTGGGGTAGTTGTGAATGCACCTATAAGATGCAAGAGAGATCCTTGTTACATTTGCCTAATATAATCAATCATAATCTATAAGCCCATAACTTGTAATAACTGTGGTAATTGTGCTATGTTATAATCTAATTGCCGACAGTGCAATTAGAAATATCCTATGCCCAGTGCTAATTATCATATTTATTACTACAGATTTTCTTTGGCATGATTATTAAAATTCCTGTGCTCATCCAGAATAACTCCCAAGTACATTACTGTTTTCTTTTTTTGATGGAATTTTCTTCAAGCTTCACAGTAGGGTTGCATTTGTTTTCCTTTCATCAGTATATATTGGGTTTTCGTTGGTCCAAGCTGGAGTTTGACATATTTGCATCAAAATTCCATTACTTTTATTAATTCCCTACGATTACACAATTCCCTACTACTTATCTTGATCTATCTTTGAGTATTTCCTCAAACTAGTGGCAAAACATCATTTTTTAAGGCTACAATTTACTCATGCTCTGCCAGATCTATGAGTTTGTTGAGGTTCCAGATTAATAACCCAGAATTCTTGGCCACATTCTGAACTTTGTTGACATCCTTTTGTAAGCTGTTTTGTTAGGCGCTGTTTGTTAGAGCTGTCAAGTACTGCATTTCTTCCACAACATCAGTCTTTCAAGATCTCATACAACACTCATGGGAATCATGATTCTCTTGGTGGGTTTAACATACTGAGCCACCATAAATTGCCAAAAGTGCCAGAAATGTTGATAAATATGCCAGTGACATATGTTTTGTTTCTTGAGTTGACTACATGCTGAAATTCATTTATGGCATCTTTAAGCTAACTTAGAATTTTATAAATTTGCATAATGAAATTTGTTTACAGTATAACAGGCTCAGGTGAACCAAATGATACCATAGCTTGAGAGCCATTTACACAGTTAATTCAACAAGTAAATCAAACGAAACAATAAATTCAGGTAATAAATCAAGTTTAAATAGTAAATTCAAATTCTAAATCTATCTAAACAGCTGTAGAAGGACACAACATAACATCTGCATATGCAATATTTGGTTTCGGTATAATTTTACTAAAGTTAATATTTTCTTCACTTTTTGAGATATTCAGGATAATAAACTGTCAAAAGATAATAAACCTTGTAGCAAGGAAAGCATATTAAAAGGTTTGTGTACTTAAAAGCTAAAAGCCGGTATGGGAAATTCAACACGTAATCACACATTTTAAAATTCAAGAAGTCATATTTTGGAAAAGTATAGGAGGTCAACTAATAGGCAGAAAGTAACGTAATTTTTGTTTACATAGCATTTTCAGAAAGCCTTTCACTCTGTGCCACACAATCGCCTTTTAGCGAAGCTTTGAGTGTATGGTATATCGGATCAGCTTTGTGAATGGATAAAGGATTTTTTAACTGGTCGGTCGCAGTATGTCGTCGTTCAAGGAGAAAGTTCTTCTAATCTAGATGTTACATAGGGTGTACCTCAAGGAAGTGTAATAGGACCACTTCTTTTCTTAATTTTTATAAATGATCTCAGAGACAAAGTGAAAAGCCTTTTTAGATTGTTTGCTGATGATGCGGTTATTTATATGGAAGTAAGGAATTTGGCCGATTGCTTAGAAATTCAGCATGATCTGGATGTTATTTTGGCTTGGTGCGCTGATTGTAAAAAGTGCAAGACAGTGAGCATAACTAAAAAAAAGAATCCAATTGTTCAGAAATACGAGTTAAACAATTCAGTTATTGATATGAAATATTTGGGAGTAACAGTACAAAGGAACATGAAATGGGACATACACATTACTTCGTTAGTAGGTAGAGCAAATTCTAGGCTGCGATTCATAGGCCGAATCTTGAAAAATTGTAATGAACAAAAAAAGGAGATAGCGTACAAATCTCTTGTGCGTCCACATTTAGACTATTGTTCTTCCGTTTGGGATCCGTTTCGTAAGGGGTTGATCGAAAGTATGGAGAAAGTACAGAGAAGAGCCACTCGATTCGTGACCGAATGCTACAGTCCTTAGGAAAGCGTCACAGAACTGATTAGTAGACTAGGCTGGGAGTCTCTGGTAGATAGACGACGCATGTTTCGTTTAAACTTGTTGGTAAACATGTGTACTCCCACTTTCACTTATGAGTGTAGTGAAATACTTCGCCCACCAACCTATTTGAGCCGGAATGACAGGAAAGATAAGATTAGAGAAATAAGGTGCTGCAATGATTCTTATATGAATTTTTTCCCCTCATACTATTAGAGATTGGAATGCACAACAAAAAGATTAGCTTTGGTGCTGAGCACCCTCTGCCACCCACAATTTTGTGAATTGCAGAGTATATATGTAGATACTAAAGAGTGGGAAAACTCAGTACTGTTTAAAGGTTGTTTTTCAAATATTATATAGTAACGTCAGACACATGGCACAAAGAAAAATTAATCATTTGAGTAATACATCTAAATTCAAGGGGGGGGGGGGGAATATATTCAGATCACACTATGATTTATTAGAAACAAGTTCCAGTAAGTATCATTGAGAGATATGCAGTATTTTGATCAGGATTGGAAAAAGTGGAGATTTTTTAATCATGTCGGAACAAGTTGGCGTCATTGTTGTAACACCAGGAAGTAGCAGTTTCGTCTAAAATTAATAATAAATTGGAGAAAACAGTTAGCGATTTTAAAACAGCACAATAGACATTTGAGAAGACGTAGAATCATTTAAAACAGGTCTCAAAGTCGTCAGAAATTTATTAGTGGGGTTGAAAATAAGCTATTTTATCATTATTCATATTTTTCTGTAGAAGAATAAACATGTTTTGTTCAGTACCAGATGAAAGAGAATTCGATTAGAAGTTGAATAAATGTTGTTTAAGCCTCGTAGCTGTAAAATTGTAGATGTTATGAGCAAATTTTGGAATCACAGAAAATGATTGTTTACAGCTAAACCGTTGTAGATTCAGAAATTTTCATAAGGATCAAAATCTACAGTTACCTCAAAACCCAGATACTGTTAAAATTTTAGAACGATAGGAGTAGTGTGAGCCAAAAATGAAGAACTATCGGCACAGGAATACAGTTTTCATACCAGTTGACCTTTGAACGCGGAGTGATTTGTTGAGAAAACAGTGAGTCCGTATATATGGTCAACGGGCGCGTCTTGGTATCTTTTTGCTGGTGATCACTGAAGCGGAGAGGTTGTCAGGTTGTGTAGCATTTTGCACTTGAAAGCAGGAAGTGTGGTTTGGCGGGACGTGTGGAGGTAGCCATTTTAAGATTTCAATGTGAGTTTTAAAATTTTATAATGGGGTTTGGTCTGGTCTGATTGCTTTTCATAACTTGCAGTATACGAACTTGGTGAAGATTTTTGATAGCCTATCGATTGTTTGGACTTGTGTAATTTTTATGGAGAATACAGTAAAACTTTGAATTTGAACTTAACTGCAGTGACTTTTAATACAACACGAACCTTACATTTCCTGATTTGGGGTTTAATCAAATTAGGTGGCGGCCGAAAGAACTTTAGAACAATCAAAAATCCAAGGCACATGAGTAACAAGGTTGGAGTTAAGGTGATTAACTGTTTATCTAACCCTGGTAAACGTTTGACCCTTACACATCCTCTGTTGACACACCTATCTGGAAGCTGAACTGCTTCTGATTCATACCTTGCAATAATCTAAATTCTTTAATTCTTTTACATAAATATTTTTCTTGAATTTTTCCATGTATACTGAGTAGGTAAATTGGTCTGTAAGACTTTGGTAGCAAAAGGTCTTTATCTTCTCCTTTACTTACAATGGGGTACCCTTCCCTGCAGTAGGCAAGTGATTCTGTAATGTAGGGAAATATTTGCTGACTTAGGGCTTGCACCACTTCTGTTGTCATCCCATCAGGCCCTGGTGCTTTATTTCTTTTCAACATGCAAACATACTTTGTCTTTTACAAATTGTAAAACAAACATGATGCTATCATATTCATTGATCATTCGTTACCTTGTGAATAGGCGCTTCTTAGAGTCGAACTCTGGCAAAAGAATTTTCAGCATTTCAGCCAATTCCTGCCAGTACTAGTTTCATTTTATTTCCTGAGTGTAGAAAAAATGGTAACCGATTTTACCATCTGCACAGTTAGCTTGTAAAAAGTCCCCAATGATTTAAAAGCAAGTTTTTGCTTACATATGTTTCCCAGCTGGTTAATCTGTCCTGAAGCTTCTCATGATACTACCTTTCCGTGATCTATACTGGTCCAGTGTCCAGCTATGTTCTGTGGCCATATTAGCATGGTGATAGTGCATTCGAGTTCTCCTTTCTTTGCTCCTTAGTTCCTGAAGCACATTTTTCCACAGAATGTGTCTTTTATTATTTGACTTTTTTTTTTGCACTGTTGATTCCTTCATGTCATAATGTATCACATGTATCAGTTCTATCATCTTGAAGTCACCATTATCTGACATAACTGGCACTGTTGGTAATTTGAAAGATCTTATTAGTAGGTTCCAGTCTGTTTTTTAAAAAAGTATATTCCACACTTCTATTGTATTTTGTTCTTGGGCATAAGATATGGAGAAATAGATGATGTTATATTCTGACACTGTTATATTTGTTCCCAACCTTCCAGTTATGAAATAGTCAGAAAGGTTTGCCATTTGCTAATGCCACAGCAATGTTTGTTGCTGCACTGGCTCAATATTGGAATGTGTGGGGGTTAAAGGGTTTATTCATAATTTCCAGATTGAGTCAGAAAATAAGTCTCCTCAAGTGGTATTCCTCTCTCATTCCTGATATTGTTGTGCAAGAAGGGAGTTCTAATGTGTAAACTATTGGCTTGTTACTCATTACCTCTTCAATTTCCCTAAATTTTTCAAGATATGCATCTATTTTATCACTATTGAAAGTAGAGATTAGCAATCACAATGCTCACATAATGTGTTATTTCTATGTAAGTAATGTTATCGTCACATAACTAGATGATCTTTGAGACTATAATTTCTGTTAAGTAAAATCATAGCAGCCATTGAATGTTCATCACATACTACTTGTAATGTTACAGCCATATGTGGTACCCTCCCTGCAATGGTATATGGGTCACAAAAACACAGTATGTTGAAATTCATTTCATCTACTAGTCTTCTTAATTCTAATAACATGGCCACAGTGCACTATTCATTTAGCTGTGCTATGTTGACTCTGTAGTTGCTCATTGGTGGTGTGTATTTATATGACTCATAGGCCATTATTGCCTATAACCAATAGCAATGAGGCCATGTGTTATTACTGTATAAATCTTCAATGTAAATTCTTCTTCTCTTCTGTCAAACACTTCTAAAATAAGATTCATTAGATTTGCTGCTTTTAAGTGTATCCTATCTATAGCTTCCGGAACTGGGAATGTTATTGATCTCCCTTTGATGTGTCCCATTTTAAAGAAGTGCCTTAATGCAATTGTGAGAAGTGACATTTCCTTTAGTCTTGCCAGCTGCGGATTGTATCTTTGTGATAAATTGCTGTTAGATGTCATGATAATGTCCTGTGTTAATTGTTGCTGGGTTGTTACCTCCCCTGTTTCATCAGTCTGCATGCTGGCATCAACTTTAATGTCTTCTTTCAATCCTTTCTTTTTCCAGTACTCCCATTCCCTCGGCATGTCCTTTAGTCTTCTACTTGGTGGTTTGTCCTTTTTTTTTCCTCTCTGAGTTATCGTTATTGCTTAGCTCTCAAATTTTGTCGATAGGTAGATCTCTCTTAGAGTCCATAATACATTTTATTTATGATTCTTAAAAGCAATGTCTGGAATGTGGGACAGTCATCCTTTGATGAACCATTTGCTCTTTTCCTTCACTTCATACATTGCACACAAATAGAAGGTTGCCCTCTTTAAATCATATGCATATCTGTTGTGATGATCTTCACCACAGTGAGAGCAGGTGGACTTTTCTTTGTTTCATTGCTCCCTGATATGCCATATATCATTACATTTTATGCACTTAGGTACTTTTAAGAAGTCTTTAATGGATATTAAATGGAAGTATAAATATAGACACTGTTTGGAAATAATAATTTTTCCAAGTTGTGGATCTACTTCTGCCACGTGATGAACAGTGGCTTTTTCCTTAGGGCTAGTTCTGGTTTTTAAAGTGAAGCCTTCCTCATAATCGGCTTTGTTTACTGTTCCCTCAAGATTTTGGTGGTAAACACAGTAATTTATTTGCTCTTCTTTTATTCCAGTAAGGATGTCATAGAATATTATTAATGGTGGTGTTTTCTTAGGCAGCTCACATTTAAGTTTCTCTTGCAGTTTTGTATTTCACGTTATCTTTTTAATATACTCATTTGACCCAGTTCCACAATCAACATTTTTAGTGTGGTTCTCATGCTCCTGATCCTTATCAAAATCTTTAGGGTTTAAACCATTGATGGTTTTCTCCACCTTCACTCATTTGGTTGTGTCCACATCTTCTTAGATGAACTTATCTTCCTTTTTCCCTGTTTTGCTTGTAATTCAGCATCAACTTTGATTGTCTGGTGTCCTCCATACATGTTACATTTCTTCCTATATCTAATTATTTCCTCATTCAGATTAAAAAATTTCAATTCTGCATAATTTCTTCACTTCTTTTCTTATCTAGTTAAGTATATCTAGAAACGCCTCTGAAAAATCTCGTCTCAGCTTCTTCTATTTGTTTGATTCGTTGTTACACAATGCTCACGATTCGCACCCATATAGTAATGTTGGTACAGCCATTACTTTTTAAAATTTTATCATTGTGTCTCATCTGGAGTTCTTAAAATTTCTTTTGATTACTCCATACAGGTATCAAAATTTCTGTAATTTGGTAGTGACAACTATATATCTATAAATGAGAAAATGACAAAGTTTGGATGTGTATTTGGATGTACTTCTGGAATCAATCACGCCTTAATAACTCAACATATTTTAATGAAGTCAGTTAATTGTGTGCAAAGTGACATACGATAGATTTTATCATGCATAAACGCATAGTTCTTTTAGAAATTGCCATAAATATCAATTTGCAAACAACAAAGAGTTTCCTACTTCATGGATAGCTGTGCCACATTTACTCTTTGCTTTTTAGATAAATCACAAACACTACTTTTCAGAAATAAAAACAAAAACCTTCTTATATATGCAAGTTTGTGTTTAGTTTAAAAGCCATAAAACCGACGCACTTGACAAATAATAGTTTGGAAGCAGGAAATATATATCTGTACTTAACCTTAAATTTAAAAAAAGGTAGGTACTGTTGTTAAGTGCGCAAAGAGATGTTTTCATTTGCGTACATAAAATAGTATGACATATCAAATATTACACCATAATTTCATTCATAATTTATGCGTCATAGTAAATGTAAAAAATCAAAGCTTGGGGGGGGGGGGGGGGGAATTTAAAATTCTATGAGTATACCAGCACGAACGTCGGTTCACTAAAAGTGCAAAATGTTCGTGACCGTATTTATAGAAATGTAAAGGATTCCATTCTATTTCAGTTTAATTTATTTCCTGTTTCTTTTTTGTTACTATACAGTCTCTGTATTACAAATTATTTTTGCCAAAATTTAAAACTTAACTAACCCGTTTTATTTTTTATTTTTTCAAAATTTTTGTACAAATAGTAGAGACTATGGTTCACGAAACAGTGTTTTTTACTTACTGTTCAATATTTTGCAAATATCTATTGAATCATACACTTAAAAGAATGTATTCAATGGGCTGATTTAGAAATTTATTGTTTCATGAAGCAACACTGGAAGTCATTTACAACAGAATACTCCTTATACGGAGCTTATGAAAGCTGCTTATTCATTACTAATAATAATTCCTTCTACCTTATGCTGTAACAAAAACATTCTGGTCCAGGCAGCATTTCAACCAAACCACTCTTTCTGCTAATATTGCCGCTACAAAATCAAACGATACGAACACATCTCAACACATTAAATGCACTGAAACTACATTTCGAGTACTAACAGAATTTTCTATATCAAGATTCCTAATTAGTATAGCATAAATTACTATCACAATTAATTTCATTATACACCTTACTAAATCACGAGCAATAAAAGTCATTTTATCGCGATGTAAACTTGACCAGCAATATTAACGATTGTAGAGAATTATGGACTTTTCGTTGTACACTGTAAGTTACAAGCATTTTAGTGTAAATTTTTTAATTGTGTTACTTCAATAACTGTCATGAAGCTTGACATAGTTCATGCAGCTGAATGTAGTTTCAGATGTATTCAGTATTTAATTTACTGCGTTTTTATGAGCACCACATTGCCCGCGTCATTATTCAGGTTCATTTAGTATCGCAATCTGAAATAATAAGTCAAATTTGTTTCGCTATTCATGACATCACTAACATACAATATAGTGAATGTGCAAGTGATAGAAGCTATGATTTTCTAAAGGTAATTTTAAAATGCAGCCTGGGCCAGAATGAGAACTGAAACATTTTTAGTTATTTAAGCTTCTTTCATGAGAGCAATTTTAGTGACATCATGTATCGCTTTGTACCGATATTATATCAAAAGATCTATAGTAAGCTTGGACGATTTATCAGAACCACACGGCGTTGCCCGAAGTAAATTATTGAAATTTATTAATGTTTTATACAGATAGTGGAGTGGCAGACAAGCGGAATGGTAATTCGCTGGTAGTCATTCAATTCTGTTTGCAGGGTGAGAAACCAATTATGAAAAAACTATCAATTACTACTTTAACATTGGAACATATTTTAGTGCAGAATTAATGGTTCGAAACGAACAAACTATAGTAAACTGGTCTAAAGGTATTCAACTGTTTCCGCAGATAGAGAAACCAACATTAACAGATCATTATGAATAAAAGAATCAATTACTACTAATATACGAACATTTCTATTTTAAAGCAGAATTAATAGATGGAATCAATATATCCTCAAAACAAAATCAATATTGAATGAGCAAAATAAATTATCGTTTTTAAATAAATAAATCAGAAATTGTCAGATACTCAGTGCAAATAAAAATATTCATTTTTAGTTTCGCAATTTTTTAAGGGAAATGAACGTACGTGGGCAGTTAGGTATTTATTTGCTCTTTGAATGTTAGCATTTTTTTCATATTTAGATGATTCCATCAATATATTACTAATTTTTTGAGTATCCATTAATTATATCTATATTCATTTTTATTCGTGATACTTGAAATTAGTAATTTTGAGAGATGCTGGGTAAACGAAAGGCAAATCTTTCAAAGAAATGTTATGAAACTAGGGCTATGAAAATAACCAAAACCCAGGAGACAAATCCTCAAGCAGAGGTGCAAAGGATTGAGCAGTTGGCACGTATTGGGGCTTCTGCGCCTGATGAATTGCTGGAGAAGTCGCAAGTTGGACGACGACAGCAAACTGAACACTGGGTGTCGGGACGATCTGCCGAGAAACCAGGAAATACATGAGCTCAATGCAAAGAGCAAGCCGAACGTCAAACGATCTCAAGAGCTGCTGAAACACCGAAGCAAACAAAAAGGTGGAGACAACACGCCTTATATTTGGCATTGCAGCGAGTTGTTCAAACACCCGAACAAACGCGAGCTCGGCGATAAGAACAACCCATCCATCAAGAGCTACTGAAACACCAGAGTAAATGAAAAATTGATAATGACAGAATGCCACATTTGGCATCACCACAAGTTGCTGCAACTTTGGAACAATCGCAAGCTAGGCAAAGTCAGCATGCCAGGTATGGAACCATTGAAAGAGCTGTTTTCTAACAACACAGATGAATCGCGGTGATTTTTGAATCTTATCAGAAAGTATAATTCCTGCTTCCATATGACATCTTTTGGAACCGATAGAATTGTTACAAAGCAAGGATTTTCACCGACATTTACTATCCAGGGGCAAGAATATGACCGAATTGGTTCTATGCTTCCTTCGTCGAATACGAAACCACAGTTTTTACAGATATATTTCATGGGCGACGTAGAAACAGAAAGACGTTATAGAATTATTGAACAGACTGAGAGAGAGACCATACAAAAAATACAACGGGTATTACACGACAACAATGCCTTAGTTAGGGAATTCAAAACGGCTTTGGAGAACATGCCCGAAGTTAGGGCCGGCGTTAGGGGGAGGGGGGTAAGTGGGTCAAATGTACCCGGACCCACCAGGCTGATAGGGGGCCCGATCACCGGCTGTAGGGGCCCCCCCCACTCGAGCCGGCCCTGACTGAAGTAACCTGCAAGGTAGGGGACCTAAAGTTCAACGTCAAATCAGAACAATGTGAGCATTCTGATGTACTTCACATCTCACAACAACCTGTGCCATAGGTGAAGGTCGAGCTTGTCTCTTCTGGTTTTCTGGACCATTAATCTCAGGGACTTCATCTCAGCCGCCTGGAGTCTGGTTTCATCTCTGTTGGCAGTGGTACATACTTCCAGGCTGTACGTTGTAATTGGTAAGAAATACGAACTATACAGTGCCATTTTGGCTGTAATTTGTACATGATTGTCTCACAAAAGGTGTCTAACTTGATGGTAAAACTGAGCTCCTTTTTGTACCCTATTGGTAATTTCATTCAGGGATCAACTGTCAGAGGTCACTTTACTGCCAAGGTAATGAAAATTATCCACCTGATTCAATTGTTCGCCATCCAGATAGATAACAGGCTTCATATTCTGTCTGCTAACAGCCATAACCACTGTTTTTGTGTGGCTTATTTTAAGGCCAAATTTCTTAAAATGCTTATTCCAGAGGTTCAGTTTCGGTTGCACTTCCTCTTCTGTACATTCCCAAATCAGAACATCATCAGCAAATTCAAATCATTTAAAGTCATCAGAGTTGAATTGCTGTTTTACTCTCTTCATAATTTCGTCCATTACAATGATGAACAACAGCGGCGATAATGCGCTACCTTGCTGAACACCTTTGGTAGTCACAAACCAGTCCGAATAGGAGTCTCCAATTTGAATGCAGCTTTGGCAGTTCTCATAAAGCATTCTAACTTTGGTGATCAAGTTTGTTGGTACCTTCCGTTTGGTCAGACATTCCCAAAGTTTTTCCCTAGGTATGCTGTCATAGGCCTTTTCAATATCTAAGAAAATAAATATGACATCTCTTCCCCTCTCCCAATGATTTTCCATGATCATACAAGTAGTGAAACCGAGCATGGTGGTGAACCAGATAACGTTCTGGCCTCGCATTCAGGAGGACGGCGGTTCGAATCCCCGTCCGGGTATTCAGATTTGGGTTTTCCATGGTTTCCCAAATCACTCCAGGCAAATGCCGGGATGCTTCCTTAAAAAGGCAATGGCCAAATTCCTTCCCATTCCTTGCCCCCATCCTTTCCCTTCTCTAAAGACCTCGCTGTTGAGAGACATAAAGCAGTTAAAAAAAAAGAGTAGTGAAGATGAGATCTGTTAGGTCTAAATCCATACTGCTCTTCTTCAAGCAGTGGTTCAATGACTTTCCTCAGCCTGCCTTCTATAATTTTCTCCATTAGCTTGAGTCCATGGGATTGAAGAGCTAAAGGAATGTATTACCTGGAAATCTGATCCTAATTTTCTTCTGCCCCAATGGACCCACACCTTTTCCAAGACTGCTATGTTCCAGGAAGACTTTCTTTTTCCTTAACCCTTGTCCTACACTTACTTAAACAACTTTTGCTGCAAGTCTGCTGATGTTTTTCTATACCAATAACTATGAAAGGCACATCCCTGTCTAACTCTGGTAACAGGGCAAATCTATTTTTCAATTTAACAACAAAAGAATCAAAAGCCCACCTTATTCTGGCTGCCCTTTTCCCCATTGTCAGTTTGCAACCATGTATATTCCTTCTCACCACACCCTATGTGATTCCTTCCTTGTATCGATCATTTCTGCCTCAAGAACAGTAATCCTTACCACTTGTTCAATAACTTCCTATTTTTAACAAAATTTCTACACAAAAATGTTAGGGATTCCTCAATTTCGCTGTGGAGGTTTGCCTGCTCTGTAAGGCAAGATAGAGGGTGAACTGTGGCAGACCTGATGGCAGAGTAAAATGCTAGTGCAGGCGCAAGTGTTTCAGATCACACTGTTCAGTGAATGTAGTTCAACATGGGGCTCCACAGAAAATGACCCCTACATGTTTGCATGTTGAAACAATGACATCATTAATTACAATTGTATTATGGTTGAGATCATTGAAATTGGACCATGCATCAATGGAAACATGTCACATTGTCAGGTGAATGTTTCTTGTTACACTAGGTCAATGGTTGTAACTGGATACACCATCTTCTATGTGAATAGCTGCTCAAAACATGCACTGCGCCATGGATGAAGACAAGTGGAAGCAGTATTATGCTATGGGGGACATTCACCTGGCCTTCCATGGTATCTGTGGTAGTGATCAGTGGCACCATGACAGCTGTGGACTAAGTGAAAATTGTTATGGGCCACCTGCTTCCTTTCATGCTGATAATGTCATATTGTACCAAGAAAACTGTCCATGTCACAAGGCTGGACTCATGATACAGTGGTTTGAAGAACATTATAGTGAACCTCACATTGATGTCTTGGCCACAAAATTCATGTGTTTCATATTAAATAGACAATAAGAGATGCTATTAGGCCTCTGGCCTGTAATTTATGGGAATTGTGTGACCTGTGTATAGACATCTGCTGGCAGATACTTCTGGAAACCCGTCAAGGACTTGCCGGATCCTTGTCATACCGAATCGCTGCTGTATTTTGTTCTAAATGTGAAAAAAAACATGCTTTTAAGTAGTTTTTCATAATGTTTTGGGTCATTAGTGTATTCCATCCCTGAATTTGTTTACTGGAAGGTTTGAAAAATACCTTTCAACAAAAGTGCAATCACCCTTTCAAACAACAGAAATCAGTTATTAGTGAAAAAAGGTTATTGTTGTGGGAAAAAATTAGGACTTGGGAAATTAGATGGTTCAGTTCCATTGTCTTATTGCCAAACCATTTTTGTGAGCAGAGAGAAATTGATTTAATTTTTTTCAAACAGGTTTTTTTTCCCTCATGAATGTTTTCATTTATGTGATATGAAAAGTTGAAAAAGTGCACAATCACTGTTCTATCTTGCTCACAAAACCATATCTTTCTTGATGCTGAAAATCCAGCCTCTCTGCATTGTTTCAGATGTCTTTTATAAAAGTTAATTCAAGTACCTCAATAATAATCTGTTACCCAACTTTAATTTTATTTTTGAGAAACTGATTCAAACAATGTTAAGAGATTTTCGTATAAAAATGTTTTTGACATGAAAGCAGACCAGCACCCATTATGTGCATGTCTTCATTCCTTATATCATTCTGAAACATGTGTAGCCTCAACAAATTTAAGCAGTTTAATACTCACTGGTCTTATTGTGTCTCTGTTTCACGGTTTCTATTGTTGTACTTTTTTAAATATTCTTCCCATTCATCTTCTTTAAAGATGGTATAACCATGTTTAAATTAATCAGCCTATATTTTTATCATTAAAAATAAAAAAGAAGGTATCAATAAAAGTTTATGAGTTTGGAGTTAATTTAATTTGGAATTATTATTTTTGTATGAACTACTTAATAACTGAATGACACACAACTTTCACTAATTTAAGGATTACACACAACACATCTGTTGTGATGGTATGAGATAGAGCACCAGCAATTCTAATGAGATGGTGGAGGGAGAAATATGATAACGGCAACTCATGATCGTTTGGGATATCTTTCTTTTGTTTTTATTAAGGAAAAATAGGAAGCATTTGTAGAATTATAATTTAAATTTTTATTCATAATGATACTGAAATTCATGAATAGAGAGCACTTAAATGAAGCAAAAAACTATATATATATATTACCACCAATCATATTTCAACTCTAGTTAGTGAGATATTGGTAAACATTGTTGCTAGAAATAATTCTTTCTTTAATGTTACAGCATTTTCACTATGCCAATGTCTTTTAACAATGTCTGCACCCTTTTCAGCTATCATCATAACTGCTGCATTTATATTGCCACTTGGAAGACTTGGCATTACAGAAGCATCAATAACATACAGGTGATTGGTATTGTGCACTCTGAAACAAAATGTGCAGTACAGATTTAGTAATCTAGATGTTTCAGAATAGTAAATATATCAGTTTTTATGCAGTAAATCATAGGCTGACAGTATTTATTCAAGCCAAATGAAATTATTAAGATCTTAAGTGTCACAGCCAATTAATAAACCAAAATGAGTATATAAAATAGTAAATTATTGTTAATTGAAAAGAAACAACAGTATGGCAAATTTTAAACCATCATAATAAGTCACAATTACTGTAGAGAAAGAAATTTGCCAGACAGTTCAGTTAGAAAAGAATTGGAAGGCACATTGATACTGGCTTAAAAGTAACTGAAATTTGAATACCTCTGAGTTTTTTTCACTTTATGTTCTGTAGCTGTGCACAACATATTTGTTAGATTTGGTGCGTGTAAATTATTTGCCCTGTTTTCTGAGAATCACTTCACTATGAAAGTTTCATGCATTTCAAGGTGATTTACAAATAATGCAGTTTTATAGTATTAATGTTAACACTGATAGATTTGTTTAAAATATCTCTTATTTTATATAACCTTCGCTGAACAGTAAAAACAATATTGTGTCTCACTGAGAAATGCAGAAAAATGACCAGTAACTCTCTTTAGAATAAGAATGGCAACAACACATGTTTCACACATGAACAATTTAGAAACAAACAAAACAAAAACAAAACAAAAAAACAATTTTGTGGGTGCAATGACATGTGCAATATTCTTTCTTTGTCAGCTGAGTGTAGCACACATCACGCTACACTTTGTGAGATGAGACACTTATAATCTGGAAAGGAAAAATAAAATACAAAACATGTGGCTGTGTTGAACGCAGGTGTCTGTGTGAGCTCAGTCTGATGTTTCTATTTTCATGAGTGAAAGCATAGCCTAAAATGTTGTATTTGGGGAGATTTTTTTGTTACTGTTGCTCTCCTCTTTTTAACTTTATATTTCCTTTCCATTTTAATATCACCCCACGGCATTTCTTCCTACTCCAGTGTTGCCAAGATTATATTATAATCTACTCTACATAACAAAATAGTAGGAAAGTTGTGTCTGTACCTGACTTTTTTTTTTTTTTAAGGAATAATTGGAATTTATAGTACTGATTATAACAGAATTGAGTGCAGTTCAGTTTAAAGCAGTTGAGACAGTAGACTCTTTTTGTCTGGGAAGTGAGGCAAATTGACTTTCTTACATAGAGGATTTGAAGGATCCTGTATAGATTGAAATGTTATGGAATATGTTTTAAGCCAAAAGAGTTTATTTAGGGCTTTTTTTTCCAAAAGCTTAACATTTTGTAGACAACAGTAAAATGATGTATCTGTATTTTAAGTTGGAAACATTTGAAAGGGTAGATAGTTCCATTTGGATGGATAAAGTATAAAAAAGCTTTAAGGGATTTCACAACTAAGAAATGTAAGTAAAAAGTATAAAGTAAAGAAAGAATGTAGGCTTTCTCATTAATCAGATGGATAAAATCTCGAGATTTCCACCGGAAGAATGCATCCAAAACAAGTGACGTTTTGGAGCCTGTCTCTGGTTCCATCTTTCACCAGAAGATGAAACAGAGTTAGGCTCTGAAACATAAGCTCCTTAGGATGCGCTCTCCCAGTTGAAAGATCGAGAAGATTTTATTCGCTATAAAGTAATGTTTCATTTAGCTTGTACAACAGAGTGATTAGTGACTGTCATTACCAATAGTTAAAATACCAGTTCAGATTAATTAATTGGGAAGGGAAGTTTTAAAAAATAGTAGAGCTTGAAAGAAGGAAATAGATGGCAATTTCATATCACAGAAGAAGTGGTAAATAAGAGGGTCGGGAAAAGATATATGTTTTAGAGGGAAGGCATAAATTTATAATATTTGCACAATTAACAGGTTTCCAGTACAGATATAGTTTTAAGATTTTAAAAATGATAAGTGGGATAATATTTTAACATGATTTGCCTAATTAATTAAAAGTTCAAGAGTTTAGTTAACATGATGATGTCACATGGAGAAGTATAAACTTTTAGTAATTATTAGAGGAAAATGAAGCAACATTTTTGGATTACCATTATAATAAAAAAGTTCTAAAATAATCTGGATTACCTAATGTAAATATTTGAGAGAGATAAAAAATAAAATAAAATGAAAGTACTAGCAGTTAAGCGAGTGTGCCACACCATCAAATTGATTACTAAACAAAAATTTCATATTTTTCAGCAAAAGTATAAGCAAGAGGGCAGAAGAATTGCTGCATTTGCAGAGTGCGTATGTTTTATTGTTTTTAATGGTGCATTTCAGTGACTGTTGGAAGTGTCTTATGGAAAAGTTAAAGAACTTCAAGCCTGCAGGACCTTAGGTTTTAGACTTGGAAAAGTATATGGATTTTCTGATGTTAAGGCGAAAAATTAAGTTTCCTCAAAACTGAAATTTGCTTAAAGTAATTATCATCAAATCGTAAGTGTTAGAGACAGTGCTTATGAACAAAGAAGGACAAATTTAGCTTGTGGATTAACTAGTGATGGTGCATTAGTTATAAATAATGACTGAAGATGAATCTGTGACTTATATTTTGATTTAAGAAGTTTGATAATGGTCAGCATCAACATTGTGTAAACAGGTACTCAAAAATATTTGGTATTAACAATTCAATAAATCCCAGTAAATTTGACTCTTAGACTTTTCACTGAATAATTCCTTTCATGAGTGGATAGAAATCCTGATTACTTCATCAAGTAAAGAAGGCTTCAGTGGGGTTACAGAAAATTAATAACATCTGTGAAACAACTATAAACTTTAACAACAAACTCTGTTGCAAGAAAATGATGTGGGTGCCAAAGCTACAAAATTTGGAATTTTTGCCTGTCTGTCAGTATGTCCAGGCATCATGCAAAAACTAACCATCAGAGTTTAACGAAAGTGTACATAGTAATATCTTGTTTTATGAATAAGGATATGGGATAATTTTTATCATAGTAAATTACAAAGTTCTCAATGAAACAGGTGCCAAAACTATAAGTTTTGAATTATTTGTTTATCTGTGTATGCATCTTTCAAAAACTAATGAACTTATTTCAAACTTCATATATTGCTAGCTTATGTCCAGTGCTGTTTTTAGGGGCAGGTGAGTGGGAGAAAAACAGGGCACTTGCCCTGGGTGGTAACTTCAGTGAGGTGGCAAAATCATGTTTCTATGGGCAGCTAATGGCAAATTCATTTGACAAGGTTTTTTTTTCCCACTACTACCCTGAGCGGAAACCATAGGGGCAACAAAATTATGTTCAAAGGGGCAGCTAAATTTGTATGGCGGTGACATTTTTACTAACTCTAACAGCAGACACAAGAATCATTTTTGAAGGGGTGGCAATCTCAAAGTTTTTGCCCTGACTTTGAAAATTTGTAGATCTGTCACTATTTATATCACCAATTACCATTTAGGATACTATTTAACCAGATTAGTATCATAGTTCTCAATGATACAGAAGCCAATACTGTGAAATCTGGAATCCTAGTGTGTGTGTACACATCTCAAATGAATGGATTTCAGTGAAACTACACATAATTTTGTCTCATGTCATCAGTTAACGTTTAGGATACTTTTACACCAATTAGTACCATATTTTATCCATGATACAGAGCTCAAAAGCACACTGACACACATGACCCAAACCAACCAGCATCCTGTTTTTCTCACCCAGTTTTTTCCTGGTCTGGAATCGCTAAACCAAATTCTTCGCTTTGGCTACGACTTCCTCAGATCCTTTCCTGAAATGTAACACATTCATCTCACTATCCATCCCGCTACACCTCGTATCACCTTCAGCACACTACCTAACCTAAAAAATCTACTTGTACAAAAATATCAAGCCTCTGATGCTCCTAAACCACCGTTTGGATCCTTCCCATGTAACAGAACCCGATGCAAAATGTGCAATATGAATCCACCTACCACAATCTATTGCAACCCTATTACTGGTGAAACTTACCCCATCACAGGCCATGTCACTTGAACAACAACCCATCTCATATACCAGCTCACCTGCCTCCTCTGTCAAAGTTCCTACAGTGGCCTTTACCTTAAACTCTTTATCCAACAGAATGAATGGTCACAGACAAACAGTTTCCTCCCAAAACCTAGACCTCCCTGTTGCTCACCATGCTAGTACTCACAATACCCATGACCTCAATAAGTGCTTCACAGTCAGAGTCATTACAGTACTTCCAGATACCACCTACAAATCTGAACTCCGCAGGTGGGAATTGGCATATCAACACAGCCTGCAGACTAGACATCCCCCAGGCCTTAATTTCCAGTAATACCTTCCATCCTCACCCTGTACACCCATCACGGGCCAGAACTATAGATTCATATATATTTATATACCATATTTCAACATTTTTTTGATCATTTTTATCATTAATATTATTTCCCCTTTAAATTTTTCTTGTGATTAATACTTGCAGTTACATCATCATTACTCCTCCCACCACCTCTGATGGTCAAGTCCATTCTATGAGTGGCTGTGTTGACCACAAGGCTTGCGCGAGCTCAGCCACTTGTTTCTTTTAACTTGACAAAGGGTTAGCCCCGAAATATTGTGTTTTCTGTGTTTGTGTATTATTTCGTGTTGCTGCTGCCCTCCTCCCTTCAACTTTAGTGAATGTTGAGTGTATTTTATCTATCCTTTCAATATTTATATTGCCTCGCGGCAATTCTTTCTTTCCACTGTTACCGATTAAGAGAATTTTCAATTGATAACTTCTTCTACTCCATCGAAGAATTTATTTCTAAGGTATCCACAAAATAATTGCTAGTAAATGTAGTTAATGTACATATTATGTTGTGACAATACATCTTTTGGTGTATTTATCGATTTTGTTATGCAATAGTTTATCTGTACATCGACAACTTTCAAAATCCCACAGAGCAAATCTCTTATATTGGGATCTATTAAAAATGAATCTTTTGTATTACTGAAAGATGCTAAAGCCCCCCCCCCCCATTTGGAATAACAAATAATAAAAAATTCTAAATAATCCCATCATAATTTGTATAGTAATAAATATGGAATATGGTCGTTCACGCTGTCTGTAATGTAATAATTAGGGATTGCAATCCAGCAAAGTGGGATCCTGCAATCCCGCAGGATCCCGCATCATTATACAGCCTGACGGATCCCGCACAAAATTAAGCAGATCCGCAATCCGCAAAATCCAGTGGAAACACGTGTCAGTCTGTGGACTCGCTGCCCCATTTGCTCTCTATCAGATGTATTGCACTGTTTGCCTGTATCCTTGCAGTTGGTATTTGACTCATGTGAATAAACTTATTTTTGTCAACCTTAGTCATTCGTAAGTAAATAGATCCAATTTTATATATTCATTAAAAATTACGTTTGTTTTTGAGTACACATTTCTGTAATTTGAGTTATGTTGCATATTTAGTATGATTTTCTAACTATGTAATAAGTATTTTCTATGTATCACACACATCTTCTGAACTACACAGTTGAAGGTTTTTATTCACAGTTTCATTATTCCCATTTTCTGTATTTGCAGATAAAGTAACTGTGGCAACTTCCTGTATCTGCGACTGAAAATCTGATTATTCATTGATACAAAACTAATGTTATCGTATTTAAACGATCACATACCTATTAATTTAGCTGCTATCAAAAGGCAATTGTACATCGTTTGACTTATTGTTGTCTCGCCCGCCACCTCAATGCATTTGAAACATATGTTCTTTGACGAAAGCCACCTGCTTACCTGTGACGCACTGGCTTTCGATTAATCCCTCTTGGGATGATTTGGTCATTCTCCACAATACATTATTTTTGAGTGAAATAGCATGCGTCCTTTCAACTACTTGTTATTATTTCGAATAAAGGCAAAAAAAAGGTTATAATGTGGTCTTCACGGGTGTATCGCCGAATTGTGTGGTAAAAATACCATACTTCACCGAATGCCTTGACCATCTTCCTCACGTGTGAAATTTCGTATTTTTACAAATAAATCCAGCGATACATCCGTGAGGACTTCACTGCATGCAATCATACGCCGAGAAAGTCTCCTTTCTTACTAGAAAATAATCATAATAATTTCCACTCTAAAACAGTCACTACGCCACTTAAAGTAAAACTGAAATACTTTACAGTTTACATCTTGGTGAGTAGTTTCTTTTATTAATAATGAATCAACTATAAGATCAACCAAGGAATTGGGAGACATAATGAATCGCACAAAAACAATTCTTGTGAAAATAGGCCAAGTCTTGTTCTTGTGCAGCGACAAAACGTTATGAGATCTTGTTCTGAGTCAAGTCTATACTTTACAGAGTATATTAATTCACTTTGTGAAACATAAAGCTTTCTCTCGGTGTTTTGGAATGTTTATTTAGAATAAGTGGGGGAAAGCACCGGGCTCAGATGGAATTCCAGTTAGAATATTTTCAGAATATGCGGCGGAAATAGGGCCATTTCTGTCTGATATATTCAGTAAATCATTAGAAGAGCGAAAAGTACCTTCAGACTGGAAAATCGTGCAGGTAACTCCGATTTTCAAGAAAGGTGATCGAAGTGATCCTGGAAACTATCATCCAATATCTATAACATCTGTTTGTAGTAGAGTTATGGAGCGTATTATATGCTCGAACATTATGAAATTTCTAGAGGATAATAATTTGCTTAGAGCAAATCAACACGGATTTCGGAAGAAAAGATCATGTGAAACACAGCTTGCCCTATTTACACATGACGTAATGAAAGTTATGGATGCAGGTTCACAAGTAGATGCAATTTTTTTAGATTTTCAGAAAGCGTTTGACTCTGTGCCACACAACCGCCTTTTAGCAAAGCTACGAGCATACGGTATATCGGATCAGCTTTGTGAATGGATAAAGGATTTTCTAACTGGTTGGTTGCAGTATGTCGTCGTTGAAGGAGAAAGTTCTTCTAGTCTAGATGTTACATCGGATGTACCTCAAGGAAGTATAATAGGACCACTTCTTTTCTTAATTTTTATAAACGATCTCGGAGACAAAGTGAAAAGCCTTTTTAGATTGTTTGCTGATGATGCGTTTATTTATAGGGAAGAAAGGAATTTGGCCGATTGCTTAGAAATTCAGCGTGATCTGGATATTATTTTGGCATGGTGCGCTGAGTGGCAACTTACGCTAAATTGTAAAAAGTGCAAGACAATGCGCATAACTAACAAAAAGAATCCAATTGTTCAGAAATACGAGTTAAACAATTCAGTTATTGATATGGTCGATTCTATGAAATATTTGGGAGTAACAGTACAAAGCAACATGAAATGGGACTTACACATTAATTCGTTGGTAGGTAGAGCTAATTCTAGGCTGCGATTCATAGGTCGAATATTGAAAAATTGTAATGAACAAACAAAGGAGATAGCGTACAAATCTCTTGTGCATCCACATTTGGACTATTGTTGTGCCATTTGGGATCCGTTTTGTAAGGGGTTGATCGAAAGTATAGAAAAAGTACAGAGAAGAGCCGCTCAATTCGTGACCGCTTGCTACAGTCCTTATGAAAGCGTCACAGAACTGATTAGTAGACTAGGCTGGGAGTCTCTGGTAGATAGACGACGCACGTTTCGTTTAAACTTATTGGTAAACATGCGTACTCCCACTTTCACTTTTGAGTGTAGTGAAATACTTCTTCCACCAACCTATTTGAGCCGGAATGACAGGAAAGTTAAGATTAGAGAAATAAGGTGCCGCAATGATTCTTATATGAATTCTTTTTTCCGTCGTACCATTAGGGATTGGAATGCAAAACAAAGAGGTTAGCTTTGGTGCTGAGCACCCTCTGCCACCCACAATTTTGTGAATTGCTGAGTATATATGTAGATGTAGATAATTTTTTTTAAAAAACTCTGGAGACCTGGGCATTATGCATACCGTGTTTTATACTGATGTGATGTATCGTAAGGCAAATAATATTACTTAAGACTGACTATTTTCTATTTTGGATTGTTTATTTAAAAATTGGTTTAAATATAAAAATGTATAACCTCGAACTATTCTTAAGACATGCTAAAATATTTTAATGTTATTTTGCCAATTAAAATATTGTTAACTGTTAATTTTTATCATTTAACATTGATTATTAATTTAATTAACAGATGTTTATTATTTAATTTATTAATGCTTTAAATAACTATGTTTTAAATATATACGGTAAAAAACTGTTGGCGCCAATCCCACTGGACCCTGCGGGATTGGTGCAAATCCACAAAAATCCCGCGGGATTGAAAACACTGCAGGATTGCAATCCTTAGTAATAATTAACAATGTGTAAAATACATTGATATTGCTTGTTCTTACCTGAGTTCAGAGTTTACAACAGATCTATGATTACTGTTGGTACCCATACTACATGTTCCAACTGGGTGATAAGATGTAAATGTTAGGTGCCTTATGTAGCAGTACCAGTATTCTTTGCTGTCAAACTGATGGTGATTGCAACCTGGTATTGGCTTGTTATTCACCTTTGCTCCCAGTGTTTTAAATGATTTAGTATTTACAAGCTTCTTGATTATTTTAATACCTAAAGAACAGAATACCAATAATCTTCACAAAAATATAGTTGGTCATACTGAAATGTAAACACATACAACACATCAATGACAAAAAACTTGAAATCACAAAGAGATAAAAAGTAACAGCATCGAACAAAATAGAGATGATCTTAATAAAGAATTCCAAAGAAAAATGTTGACAAACTAACAATAAATAAAAGAAAAAAGGCTTTAAAAGTCAAAATAATCAAAAGATTACCTACTGGTGTGTACTAGTGATAGTGGTGGTACACTATGACTGTTGAAACATTGTGTTTTATTAATGGATTCACTTGGCTAGTTACCTGAGAGAATTTTATCTCTATAAAACACTGGGAAAATCTCCAGTCTTTGCATAGTTAAAACTCTACAGGGAGGATATCATCCGCAGCATCAGGCTGTTGGAAAACTTCACAACAACAAGACTAAGCTGCTTTCAATGCTGCCCTTTCTTCAACGCTGCTGGCACTATAATGTGATGCCACATATCGCAGAGATATTTCACCCGATCACATCCACTGCGGTCGAGAGGATTCTGTGGTGAGCAGGCTCTGCAATCGTGACGGGAAGAGTTCACTCCAAGAGGTTTGAGCTGGACAAAACATCCAAGGTCCTTCTTCAGATTCATCTACACTTTTCTGGAATATTGTTCAGTGACACCTGGGAATGGGTGCTACTACTACTAACAGCAAAGTGCACCAATGAGCTATAAGTGAAAAATTTCCATAGAGCCAATGACCGTTGGCTCTCTGAACTTAGAGCTGTAATGAATCTCTCTGGTAGACAAATTAATGACATAGTAATGTGTTATCCAAAGGGTTCAGTTTCACACTGGCTCTGAAAAGGATTCATACAAAAGAAGTAATTAGTGGCATTGAGCAGGCCATCACTGCAAAGGAAATTAGGAGGGAATCTTGTAACATACTATGCAGGGCTAAGCACCAAAAGGCAAACATTTCTACATCTGAATGCATGGAACTTAAATCACTCCGAAAATATATGGATATAATTATTCTCACAGCAGATAAAGGAAATTTGACTGTCATCCTCAGCTCAGATTAATAAAAACAGAAGCTGTTGCAGTTTTTAGATGAAGCCTATAAGTGACTTACTGTGTTGACGAGGAGAATTATAAAGCTGTTGAAACAATCAGAAATATGTGCTGAAATAAGCAAGTGCCTCAAACATGAACTCTAGTTCCAATATGTTGTATGGGCTGCAAAAGATACATAAAGATGGTACCCCTTTATGTCCGATCATGAGTGCTATACGCTCGGCAAAATACCAGTTAACAAAATATCTGACAATAAGCTCTCACCACTCATAGAAAAATGGCTCCATCATATGAAGAATTCTGCAGAGTTCATCCAGATGTTGAAAGGATTTTGACTGATGACAAATGATATCTTGGTCAGTTTTAATGTCGTGTCATGTCTTACAAGCATGTCACTAACAGACACAGTGTTGCTGGTGCAACACTTTAATTACAAGGAAGTGGAACTATTCCATCACGTACTCCAGGCTACCTACATCCAGTTCAAAGGGGAGTATTACGAACAGGTTGAGTGGGTAGCTTTTGGCTCAACACGTTCTCCAGCAATAACCAATGTTTATGCAGAACTCTTTGAAAAGCAGCCGACCTGTTTCTATTGGTACATTTTGATAAGTTTGCTGTATGGCCACATGTGATCGGTAATCTACAAGAATTTTTTAGATCATCTTAATGGGCTCAATGGGAAGATTAAATTCACAATGGATGTGAAGAAGGATGGTCACCTTCCAATTTTAGACATTCTGATATAAAAGAACGTGGATGGCACAATAGGTCATTCCATATACAGAAAACCCATGCATACAAACCTCTGCCTCAACGCATGCAGACACCACCATACAATGGTACAGCAAAGTTGGGTTCACTGAGCATAATCTGTATGTGATAAAGTTAGTTTACCAGTGGAAACGCATCATCTGCATGAAACATTCCACAATAATGGTTACAGTGAGGCACTTACAGATTTGGTTTTCAGTAGAGCTGGAAGTAGAAAAATACAACAGGAAAATCCCTGCCACTTCATCTTTCATCTGTATGTGGAAAAAATTATAGCAAAGATTGGTACAATTCTAGGAAAATGTGGCATCAAAACTATTTTCCAACCACTGGCCAAGATTAAAAATACTCTGCACTCACCCATTAACAGAACATTGCCATGATCACACAGGGTATATTGCATTCCTTGCCAATGTGGACAGGTATACTTCAGACAAACCACACAATTCACAAACCATTGAAGCACCAGACATGCACACTATGTCCCCCAGGGGCATACTAACAAGTCAGCAGTTGCTGAGAACAGTATCGATATGGAACATGGCTTCGATTTCAAAGCTACAAAAATTCTCACATGCACAAGAGGTTATTGGGACAGCATTTTTTTTCTGAAGCTGTCAAAATTCATATCTCAGATGATACTCTCAACTAAGATACTGAATTACAACCAAGCAAAGTCTGCTGGAGCCCATTGATCAAGACAGTGAGACTGCAGCCAGATTTGAGGAAAGTACATGCCTCTCTGTTGGTCCAGCAGCAATCAACAGTTCCTGCTAGCAATTAACAGCTCCTACAAGCAGCCAATAGTTACCACCAGCTGGGTTAGAAGGAAAAAACATGATGTGATGCAGACTCTGTGTGTGTATATAAGCAACTCCTTTACCCATTAGAACAGATGATAAAGAGATGTACAGTACTAATATACTATAACGGAGAGGTGAGAAGTTAAGGAGGTCGGTGAGAAGAGGATATAATAAAGATAACAGACACCAAGCCATAGGGAATACTTGAAACAACTTACGAGTAACAAGAGTTTTACAATATCAAAGAAGGAGGCAAAGGATGGGTTTGTGAAGAATATTACTGGTGCAGGGAGCCCCTGATGGATGCATCTAGAAATTTCTATTGCTATTGTTAGAAAACTGAGGGGAAGAGAAGGTGTTGAGACAATTATAGATAACGATGGAGAAGAAGTTACTAATGGATTGAAAAGTAGAGATTTTAAGTAACTGGTTTGGTGAGTTCATTAGGGGCAATGAATTGAAGCATTTAAATCTGAGAACAAGCTTATCCACACAATTAGAAATAAGAAGACCAAAAAATTTCAAATTCATCCTTGAACAAAGAAAGCTGAAAAATTATAAAGGGTCTGGTGTAGATAATATTACTACAGATGTCTATAAGGTGTGACATTGTAGCTTATCTTGAAATATTATTTAAATTGAGTCTGGATATTTGGTGCTTACTAGGGAACTGGAAAAGTGTGATACCAGTACCGGTACATAAAGGAAGAGTTACAAATAAGATAAAAAATTATAGGCCAATCAGTCTGACATCAGTGGTAGGTAGATTAATGGAGAGATTGATATGCAACCACAGCAGAAATGTTTCTGACCAATGTAAGAAGTACTGAAGTTTACAACATGGATTTAGACAAGGATATTCATGAAAATCTCAGTTAGTAGCTATATGAAAGACAACGGACAAGAGACAAGTGTATAGTGTGGTACTAGATCTATCAAAAGATTTTGACACAGTGAGCCATAAAATGGTGGTAAATAAGATAAAAACTATTTTGGAGAGAAAAGTGATTTCCTGGATTGAAGAATTCCTAAAAAGTAGAAAGCAAAAACTTAGGTAGGAAATGCAGTATTAAAAGAAATGCGAGTACACAGAGTAGGTTTTTTGGCACCATTGCCTTTAGTTATTCTAATGAATGATTGTGTTGCTGGTTTACTGTCAGAAGTTAAGTTGTTTGCAGATGACAAAATGCTAGAAAACTGTGAACAGCTGCAGGCTGATCTGGACAGGGTATCCAGCTGGTTAGGTCAACATGGGATGAAGAGAAATGCAAAGAGTCAGCTTATTAGGTACACAAATAAAAAAATTAAAAAAATAAACGAAGGTTGATTATGATTGTAAAGTGAGGAAAGAATAGCTTGTTGAAGGCTGCTTGGAAAGTAAATACCTTGGCATAAAATTTGATAACAAACACAACTGGGAAGGACACACTTTACAGGTAGCAGGAAAAGATTTCAAAATATTTCACTTGTTGGAGAGGCTGACAAAGGAATTTACCAGAAAAGGAAGTGAATCAGGTTACAAAACTTTGGCTAGACTATTATTTGAATCTGATGGTATAGTATGGGACCCACATATTGCTTATCAAATACGGGAGTTGAGCAAGTGTAAAAAAAAGGGCTGCCTCTGTAATTTACTGCAGAACACAATCAGTAACTGACATGATAAAGGAGCTGTAATGGGATTCACTGAAAGACAGGAGGAGCATGAAGAGAGTAATGGGAGTGTGGATGGGAGTATTAAGAGCAATGGATGGAAGGGAAAAGATGTCCAAGGCAACTTGCTGGCACTTGATTTTAGGTGTATGGGTGTTGGAAGATTTTCTTTCATAGGTAAGGGGATCAAAGATTTGAATAAGTTACCAAGTGAAGTGATGAATAATTTACAAAAATGCCGAAATAATTTAAACTTGAAATTCGTAGAGTGCAAAATTGATGTGTAGGGGAATTGCCACTGGAATGTGCACTCCACCAAAGTTGAACTAAATTATATTGCGTCTTACAATTACTGACAATTAAATTTGTCTTTTCTTTATGGAAATAATTAGAAAGCATTTAACTTTAATGGTATTAAAATTTATGATACAATTCTTTTATTTACATGCCAAAGTTTACTTTTTCAGAGCTATTATTAATAAGTTATGTCAAACTTTAAGTTCCAACTGTTAAGCTTACTTTCGCTCTATAAAAATCTCTTGTTATTCATTTTTTATTCTGAAATGCTGTATTTAAAGTTTTTTGTTATTGCAACATTATGTGATATGTATTTGCTCATTTTTTATCCACATAAAAATCATTTCTTTCAACATTTCAAATCTTACAGTCTGCCTTGCCTGATGACATCACCAGCCATTTGTTCTTCTTGCATTCGTAAATTTATTGCTGATTTACTTCGATTGACGAATTTTCTCTGTAATAATACGTTTATTAAATATGATCGTATTCACTCTTAGAATCTGTAGTAGTGTTGCCTATAAAAGGCATCAACCCATTAGCATTCCTGCAGCACTGAACTTTCTCCCGTCTAAAACCTGATGCAAAACTTATTTTATACAGTTTAGAACTATGGCTGAAAGCCTTACTACATTACAACTGGTCAGTAATTCCTAGGATCTCTTCGATCTCCTTTTTTGAAGATTGGAATTATTTGTGCAATATTCTCTTCCAACAATTTATAGTATATATTAGACAGAAATGATTTGACTGCAGACAACTGTGATGATACTCAACTGGAAAGCAGAGCCGGATCTAGAGGGGGTCAAATGGGGGCACTTGCCCTGGGCAGCAATTTAAATGGGGAAGTAAAATAAGATCTGAAGGGGCAATAAATGGGCAAATTCATCTAGTGGTGACCTTTTTTTAGCTCTACTGTCCTGATTGGCAAACAACCAGAGGTGGCAAAATTGAAGAAATGCCCTATACTGTCACGGGTGGTAAATTCATGTTTGAAGATGTGGCAATCTCAAGTTTTTGCCCTGGCTCAGAAAATTTGTTGATCTGTCACTGTTGGGATGTTTAAGAATTTTCCTCCAAGATTGATACTTTAAGAGGTTTCTGGATAAATGCACTTCATAAGTGGCAATGAGTTAAATGGTGAGTGAAACAATGATTTTATGCTCTGTCAAGAGAACTCTGTGACACAGGCATTAAAAAATCTGTATTTAGGGTATAACAAATACATAAGATGTATTTCTTCTGTATTTACTTAAAAACTGATACTACTTTCAAAATGAAATACACTCTAAATATATTTTATGATACTTCATATAGTTATTATTATTAATCTTAACGTCCAATGGGCTGACTTGTAAGGTGTTGCTTTTTGACAAATCCTTCATCATAAATAACCCGTGTCTGTATGCCTCTTATGTTAATGAATAAATCATCAGCTTATGATACATTATTGTTTAATGACAGAAAGACATTTCACACCCACTTCCTTCATAATTCAAGTTATCAAAATATTTAAATGATTTATAAAATTATCAGTCTTAAAATAATGACCTCTGATATGTTTAATTAGCGGATCCAGGATGGAGTTTTTATTAAAATTACTATGGTACATATCAATCGTCTGGTATTCGGCAAGTCTAAATACTACTATTTTTGGATATGGCATATCCACTTATCTTTAAAAAATCTGTAGTAATATTATCCTTAAAGCCTTTTTGACCTATCTAGTTCCCTCATAAGAACTTCATGATCTGTTTCTAATTTCTTCTCTTTTTGTAACTCCACCCTGGTGCATCTTAATCTCATTTGTTGATGCTCATCAAACCATATGTCACATAAAATTATGACGATCTTGTAATTAGATAAATATATTTGTAGACTCAATTTGATTATAATCTTGGTCAATTTCTTTCTTTCGTTTGTTCACTTAAAAGTTCTCTCATATCAACAACAACTATGTTTGTGACAATCTTAATATCCAAAGATTTGCAGGTTCGTTTCTACTCAAGATTTAATCCATTTATTTTTACGCTGACATGATGTTCAAAATTTCTCATAATACAACTCTTATTATTTCAAAACTCAATGTGCTGTTAGATCAATCTTGTCTTAGTCGTTCGCTATACTCAGCAATTCCCCTAACTTCTACTTTTTCCCAAGATCATATATCCTTTCAAGCATCTCTGAGCAAACAATATTTATTAAACTTGCTATTCTTTTTTATAATTTCTTAACTTTTAATTTACAAATATTATGGCCTTTATCAGTATAAATATATAATTTTTAAAGAGATGCTATGTTACACATACACTTAATCTTTCCTGTTATTTCATTTCCTTAGTACCTTCTTTCCCAACCTAACCAGAAAATGTAAGTTACACCATTCAGTTCCCCCTCGAGCCATAATATATTTAATATATAATCTATAGTTTCTCTCCTTGCTGTCATTAATTCCTTGCCTAGTGGTTTTACATGCTTGTTTTCTTATTCTGTTATGTTCTTTTGTTACCAACCCATTTAGCCTGCTGACCTCTGCAAGATCCATGTTTTTCACAATTTTTTTTTGTTTCAGAATAAGAATTCCTTCCCACAATCTTATAATCTATTTGAACTGTTCCCATTTTCTCTTCAGTATACTGCTGACTCCTTTCACATACTGAAACTTTCCTCTTCTTTTATGGAACATCAATTTTTTTATATATAAAAGTACTCAAATAAAGTATTTAATTACACATAGATATCTCTTCCTCTGATCCCCAAATGTAGATTTAGTTTTTTCCTGAAGGCCAATCTTGCTAATTAATTTTTTCACTATTTAAAGCAACCTTAGGGAGCGTGCACAAACTACGTGGCTTGGTCTGGGGGGGGGGGCTGGCTGGAAGGCTACGCTGGGCTACGTGGGGGGAGAGGGGGTTCTGAGCCAGGCCATGTAGCTTTTCTTTCATAACATTTTTCACAGTTAAAATAAGGGACAGAACACACAACAGCATGTGGATATTTATTTCCCTCAGTTTATTATCTCTGTATGTAATTTACAATAGTGTGACATGAGAAAACAGTACAAAATGGAATCAAAAGGGAAAAAGCTACATGCTACGTGGGGGGGGGGGGGGGGGGGGGGGGGGGGTAGAGGTAAGAGCCACATAGGGTTATGTGGGGGGGGGGGGGTTCATAAGAGGCCAAAATGGAGCTACGTGGTTTATGCACACTCTCTTATCTTTGTTTTCATGAATTTGAAGAAGCAGTACAATTTGACTATCATATTTGAATTGTGGTGGTCAGGTGAATCTTTTTTTTCCCCCTGCACTGTCACCTCCCAAGAAGAATACTAATCTGTGGGTACAACTCTAAGTCATGTGAGTGGCAGTTTTCACAAATGATACTCCAGCAAGGTGTATACAACATTTACATTTATTTACAATATTACATTACAGAGAGCTAATCCTTCCATTGACTCCCTAAGCCCTTTATATGTTCAAGTCAGTTACTCCTTCCTTCTAATGCCTAAGTAGTTATCCTCTTAGCTTGCATAATCTCTGATATATCCCAGCTGCATTTCCCCAAAGTGGTTTCGTCCCACCTGTTGTACTGCATATGATGATGTATGCTGTTAGGCTGCTTCCATCACTGCTGATGCCGGTGTCCAACTCTGCTCCATGGACGCTGGTTTTGATCCTCTTCCCACACTATTTGCATGTGGTACATAGGCTTTTCGACCAATAGCTGCCTCCATGACTCTCCCATCCTTTGCCAAATGAAGTCGTTGTTCAGCTTATTCTTGCTGACTATCTGACCTACTCTGTTGGGTGTTGGCTCCTACATCGTCACATACCGATGTCTGCAAGTATTTATTCTCTCTGTTGCAACTGACTTGCTCTTGGTTTTGCTGTATGAAATCATATCTTATTCTAACCCACCTAACCCAACTAAAAGAACCCCAGGGGCCACTACAGAATATCAGAGATCTGTAATAGTCCTTGCTAACCACTACCAACTTTTCCTCTGTCTCTCATCTACACAATTCTCAGAAACCTGTTGGTAGTAGAGGGTGCTTTTCATTAAAACTAATCACCACAACTATACAATCCACAGAGAATACCTCACCATCTAGCACTCCTTATTCTACTCAGACTTTACTGCTATAACTCTTTTTGGTTTTTACATATCTTTTTCAAAATTCTATTACTCTGGTCATTATACTCCTAAACGTCATTCATATCAAAATAATCAGTAACTTTGACATTTTCTCATCAGTATACTTTCCTACTTTCATCTCAGCAGCCAGTCCTAGCCCTATGTTAAACGCAAGGGCATTTACATACTGCTATAGCCAACAACTCACTGCCTCTCCCCTTTAATTTAATGCTGGTCATGCCTACATGAAACTCCACCTAAAAATGTTGTTCAGAGTCACAATGACTAAGAAATTTTTTTTTAAATTGCTTAACGTCTCCTATAACAACTAGGTCTTTAGAGACAGGAAAGGATGGGGGGCAAGGAATGGGAAGGAATGGGAAGGAATTCGGCCATGGCCTTTTGAAGGAAGCATCCCGGCATTCACCTGGAGTGATTTGGGGAAACCATGGAAAACCCAAATCTGGATGCCCGGACGGGGATTCGAACCGCCGTCCTCCCGAATGCGAGGCCAGAACGCTAGCCGTTACACCACCACACTCGGTGACTAAGAAAAAGCCCATTCCTTTCCCATGCGTGTCTCCAGATTTAGCCATCTAACACCTGTGTTCAATTGTAATGGATCACAGTGATGCATAACCTGCATTAGTTCCAACCTGCTATGATGCGCTAACCTCAATCAGCTTTCTCATGTTACTCTCATACTACACCATATATGACTAAAATCAGTTGTTAATAAATAACACAAATACTACTGGTTTTTTTAATGCCATACGCATTTCCTCTCTCACTGAGGTGTTATCAGTGACAAATCTGCATTGAAATTTACACAATTTTTACACATTATTAAACAGTTTTTGATGTAATCCTAAAATTTTAACTTTTCTGTTTGTTTACAATAGTATTGTGAAGGACGACAGCTGCACGTCTCTGAATTTTCCCCAAAGCATGTCCACACAAGAGCCATCTGTCTAAACATTGTCAGCTAAATATAAATGGTGCACGTGACTGCAACTCAGTTGTCTGCCGCCGCTATCTTGTTTTGCTGCTGTCACAATTAGAGTTAAAAGTGCCAGTTTTGAATGTGTAATGTTTTCCATGATCTTTGTTCAGTTTATGTGTGGTGCATGAGTATTTTAGTGTTTATTGTATTTTCATGTCAATCAGACAGTGTGTGTTTATTAACTTGAACAGTGTTTGGTCTGTTACATTTATGTGATGATTATTACTGTATGTAATGTTGTAGTTTCGTAGTAGAGTGATGCTGTTGTTGATTGTGAGGATTGACATATCAGAGTTTATGTCTGATGGTGAATGATCATTTTCTATGAGATGTTTTGTGAATGTGATATGGTTACTATACCTCAAGTACTCTCATGTATTCTTTATATCTTCATAACTGCAGGGCCACATTTAAGCATAGGCTACATAGGCTGTAGCCCAGGGGCCCACACCACAAAAGGGAGCCTGTACCACAACACTGAATCCCCTGCCTGGGCCAGTAGTAAAAAAAAGGTCGCCCATTAATGTATAGCCTAGGGACCCACAGAGCCTAAATGCGGCCCTGCGTAACTGTCCAAGTGTCTGCCCTACATCAATTGCCTAAAATTTTTGACAGATAAGATAGTAAATGCCTGGGATATGGTAATTGTTCATGTGCAGGTGAGTTTTTATTTGTTTTTGTACTTAGTTTGTAACGATATAATGTTTTATAAAAAGTTCTCAGGTTTCAAGCCGCATCAAAATTGAGCCATCTGGCGATGTTTCGAAAGCTCGCACTGCTTCCATTGTCAAGCCCTGCTTAACCTGATGTTAAGCAGGGCTTGACAATGGAAGCAATGCAAGCTTTCAAAATGTTGCCAGATGGCTCAATTTTGACGCGGCTTAAAACCCGAGAAGTTTTCATCGATCATTGCTGCCGCGAGAACGTACATAGTTATCTAATATAATGTTTGTTCTCGAATCACTGCTGTGGTACTACTCAGCACATGACATGACGTTACTATGACATAGTCTTTTAGATACACTGTTTGATATTTTAAAACCAATAAGAAATGAGTTAAAACAACTATTGTTCTACACTCATCATGCAAATATAAACCTTTTGACCATGTTCTGTTTTTAATCTGTGAGGCACTGGACAACTAAGTTAACAGTTGTTTAAACAGGTTCTAAGAAACATTCAACTGACCATGGTTGCCATCTCAGAATTTGGGAGAATAAACAGTATATCCACTTATGCACCTTTTCCTAAAATTGATTCACTGACTTTGAAATAGCTAACAGTCACTACACATAAAGTTAAAATGCAATTTATTCAGAGCTTTTAAACATTCAGGCCAGTACCACACACAAATTACATTTTTAGAACAATAATGGAACTTCAATCCAGATCATGATTGCAGGATAATAATTAGAAACATTACATTATTTGATCACATTTGTCACAACACACATTCCTATAAGCAGTCAGTTAATCGTGAGGACTTCCTGATATCGGTTCATCACTCCTTCTTAAGTTGTCAGCGGATACAACTACAGTTCGGCGGCCACATGGCGACTACTACTCTCCCAGTTACTGCACGTCCGATCCAAGTGACTACTGATCAAAAACTGACTAAGTCAAACATGGCCACTTTTTCTCTTAGTCCACTTTAGCCAATTGTAAATGTCCTTCGGCCTCACATGACCCTCTGGTCTATCATGAATTTACATATAAATTCATATGGCAAAGGTTTCTTCTTACATCAGTCTTCTACTCCCTACCTTATTCCTTATACTATACCAATTTGTATTGCCTGTCTTCTAGTTTGATAACCTCTCTGCCTGGGCAGTACCCGAACCAAAACCATTTATCATTCCTTGCTTGCTTAGCTGGAGTTTCAATACTCGCATTACAAGTTGTTTGTCCGAAGAACAATTTTAATGTCTTGTATTGTGAAAATGTTAATGATTTGATGTGTGTATTTGTTGGAATATGTAACTGAGTACCATTTACTATTATTTTCAGTGTATGTGTTGAGGAAGTGTTATTCTGGTTGGTTCTCTGTGGTTGAAATTGGTTGTGTTACGAGTACTTAATCTTTGTTCTTTTCTCATTTGGTTTATGCTTTTTCTGTTTACTGTGGCAACTCCAAACATAATAATACGCCAAACACATAAACAGCATCCTAAACTGACACTTCACATTAAATAAAAACAAGACAAAACAGAAGAATTCATTTAGAACATAAAAGACATTCACATCCCAAACACTGGTATCATCTGACATTGAAACCATACTAAACAAAACATTGAATAGTCCACACAAACCTTTAAGACATACAAAAAATAAACCAGCAACTACAGAGATGAAACAAAAATGTTCCAATTTCAGTAGTATATATCATCTTTAAAATGCAGGTCTTCCTACAGGATTCCCAGTTTCATAAATATTGACCAATATGTTCATAGACCACTAAAAAAAGAAATATTGAAGAAACTAACATCCCAGGAATTATGCATGATCATATACTGGTGGAAATAAGTAGATGATATAATATGTCTCATCAATGAAACCAATAAATTGCACAAAAACATAAACAAATTATACAAAAACTTCACATTTACAATAGTTTAGGAAGAAAATGGAAACTCAGTTTCTTGGATCTCATCCTTACAAAAGATGTAACCAAACACTCATTTCAGATATAAAGAAAATCTACAGCAGCAGACCAAACAATATACACAACATCAAAGCACCCATATAGTCACAAACAAGCTATAATGTGTTTTATGCTAAATAAATTAAACTGAATTCACAAACAAAGAAAAACTAGCAAATACAATTCAACACAATAAAGTAAATAGCAACATACTGATGATGTAAAAAATAAAATATCATAAATCAAATGAAAAAAGAATAGATGGTAAATAACATAACCAAACTCTAGCCACACATATCTCACCAGACAAACATATCCACAACACAGACAGTTGGGAAAAAAAGTTACAAACCACAAGAGATACTAAAAATAAGTGTAAATGGTACTCAATGACACATTCATCAAATACACCCAACGAATCTCTAAGATTTTCAGTCAACAAGGATTCCACAGAGATCTTCATAAAGCTCAGTAGAAAAGCATATACAAATTCACTCAGACATAAACAGACATAAAGACAGTTCCAAATCAGACATAAAGAACACACGGGAACACAATGAATGTCTCAAAGAAAATGACCATTCACCAACAGACAAAAAACACAGATGTGTGACCCTGACAATCAAGAACTACAGACATAACACCCTCACTCTATACAGTAAAAAAGCAATAAAAGGTGGTAAACAGGAACTAAATGATGACATTTATTTAATTTAATTGCAATAGAGCATAGGCTCTGGTGGCAATTTTCCTACACACCCATCTTCCCCCTATCCTGCACCTACCTACATTTGCCATCTACAAATTTTATCTTTAAATTCTTTCAAAGTTTTCAGTAAATTATTCATCATTTCTCTTGGTAACTCATTCCAATCCCTGACACCCTTACCTAAAAAAGAGAATCTTCCCACACCTTTGTGCCTGAAATCGAGTGCCAGCTTGTGGTCATGGTCATATTTTCCCTTCCATGCAATATCTTTCCATGCCTCATCGCCAGTATATGCCCTGTACACTCCCATGACCCTCCTCATCCTCCTCCTGTCTTGCAATGAATCCCATTCCAGCTCCTTTATCATATCCGTCACTGATTGCATTCTGCGATAATTTCCAGAAACAAATCTAGCATCCCTTTTTTGCACCCTCTCCAACTCCTATATTTGATACGTAAAATGAGGGTCCCATACTACTGTAAGGTATCCCTCGTTATATTTTAAATATTTGGTTAGAATCGGGCCAAGTTTTGGGTTAACTTTAGTATCCGATACCACACGTAAAATCGAGTTGACAACACTTTCCATACACTAAAGTGAATAAATAATCCATAACCAATGTAAATAACGTATAAATGGCATTAAATCAACGATATTCTAATAGGAAATAGGTAACCTCATGTAAAAGTAAACTCGTAATACCAGATACGGACATTGTTTAACGAGTTATTCTGAACCAATTTAAACGAAGGAAATGATTAAAATGAGTAAATACAGTCACTAAATAAACCTTTTATCATGGTTATTAAACTTTATGGCAGAAATAAACACATAATTTAAATACAAATCAAACCTAACCAGAAAATGTTGGCATATACCAGATTTTGGTGTTTCTGAAGTGATTGTCGTCCAGTAAAGAGTGTCAAGAACTAATAATAGCCAGGCCTAGAACTATTATAAACATAACTTCACAATTAAATATAGTTTAGCAAGTATTTTAAAGAAATAGACTGGATGATTGAATAGTAGATTGAAGCAGTATGAAAATAACTCATTGTGATGGAATTTGACCATTTTAAAGCTCTAAAAGTAATCAGAATAATCCATGAGACAGTTTAGTAGAATAATTAATAGGTTTCTGATAGTTTTCAAGCATTTAATAATCACAAGAAGTAATTATGAAGAAGTTTGAACACACATTTTCCTAAGCAGTTCACATAAAAAATTTTTGGTCTTTTAAGTAATTTCAGGATTTAAAAAGTAGACAAATATAAAGGAAATAAACTAATCTTTCAGTTTTAATAGGTTTTAAGCAGTTTCAGTCCGTAAAATATGAGATATCAGTGAAGAAACAGACACCGGTAAACTGATAAAATTGTTCAACTTTTCGGAATTAATTCTAACACTTATAAACCATTTCAAAAGCGCTAAGAGCATGTAAATGATAGTAAACACACATAATTAATTTTCTAAACACATTTATAGACATTTTACTGACCTTCTGTCTGGTAATCCAATGTTGAAGTAACTTTCTACAGACACTGCACACATTATATGCTTTACACTGATTTTAAACACTGCCACACAATATAAAGTAGCTAATAAATTAAAACAGTCCTAAATAGAATCAAATCCATCTAAATCTTGTAGTTTCCAACCGTTTAAGTATTCTTAAACATAATCTGAACACGTAAAATAGAACACCCAACTTCAACATTTTATTATTCAAAAGCCTACTTTAATTCCGGGTTAAAAAGTAGATAATCTTAAAAATCCATTCTTTTAGCTTCCTACATATTAATTTCATGTCATTTAAAGCCATAGAAGAGATGTTATGAATTTTCTAAATTCACTCGACATCAAACCCACGTGTAAATAACTAAACAATTTATTGTGTCTCAGATATGGCACTTACAAAGATGAAATAAACTTTAAAATACGCAGTGTAATTTAGGCTACACTTGATAATTTTTCCGGTGTGATAATCCATAAAACTTCAGAGTTATACCATGAAACATAAATAATAATTACAACTGATTGTTAGAAATTACTGGTTTTACCCTAACTCAACGAATTTAAACAAAGTTTATATTTTGGGAGATACTAAAATCGGGAATAATATTTCAAGCCTAATTTCGAGTTAATAACTACAGCTAATTTAAAAGTAACAAAACATTGACTAACGCCGTAAGACTTCGGAAAATCAACCATTTTGACAATTTTTCTGAGAGACACAATTGACATGATATTCGGACACTAAACACTTCACCTCGAGACACACATAACTTTCCCATTTCCGCTTTTGAATCAGATTCATAATGAAGAAGTTATTAGAGTAAACAGTAGGGTATGTTTCGCAGCGGGGATGCGCACCACGGTAATACGGCCTCACGTGAGGCAAGTCTATATAAGCTTAGTGGTAGAGTCCGTACATGCGCTTGGTCTTCAGTCTGAATTACAACTCGGTGGTGAGCGCACTTTCGTGCTAGGCGCTCTCGGGAGAGCGGGCAGTCATGGGAAGTTTTGACATCATGGCATCAGGCTGGACACGAGTCTAGATGGATAGGACGCGTTAGTGGCGGCCATTTTTGAAAGTTGGAACCATCTTCATTTCGGACTCAATTTCTGGACATGTGAATTTCGAACTATCGTTTTGTTTTCCTGGGGGATTGCGGTTCTTGCTCTTGATTCTCAACCTGTGATGTTTGGTGGAGATTAATATCTGATTGCCTTGCTAACTGTGACTTGTAATATTTACGCAAAAATTTTGGAAAAATATAATTCAGTGATTTCGACTTGTGACTTTCATTTATACTTTAGTACCCTTCTTGTGGTGGGTTTAAAACTGCAAGTGGCGACTGTGGTCAAATTAAACAGTTAGCATAAATATTTTAACACGGTTACAGAACTTCTCTTTTGGACTTAGAATATTTTGGAAGCAGACTGGTTCAGGTGACTTAGCCGGTACCTAACCCCCAATACCCGCTTTGTCCCTGACACTACACTGCCATATTCGAGCAATGGTCTGACCAAAGTTTTGTAACCCAATTCCTTGACTTCTCTCGTACATCCCCTCATCACTCTCTCCAACAAGTGCAGAACTTTGAAACCTTTTCCTACCACCTGTCCTATGTGTCCTGCCCAGTTAAGTTTGTTATCAAAAGTAATTCCAAGATATTTACATATCAAGTCTTCAGCAAGCAATGCTTTCCCCACCTTATATTCAAAATTAACCTTTTGTTTTTTATTTGTGTATCTAACAAACCAAATGCTCTTTAATCTAATAAACAAACACTTATCTTATAAAAACAATAATACAATAAACACAAAGTAACTTAATTTTTTTAATTTATTGTGACACTTATACCATAAACTTAGTATGAAAACACAGATAAGAAAATAATGCAGAAAATCAGATTAGGCTTCACTGGTAAAAAAGAGAAAAAAATGTAAGAAAGTATTTCTTACCTTCATAAATAGTGTGTAAGTCCTCTGGATGTGTCAGGTATTTTGGATTAATAAGTAAATTATCCATTGGATTTTTGCTACTTAGCAACAAGTTTCCCCGGCTTTTTGGATGCAAAAGAACAGGCATAATGCTGACTACTTGATGCTCTTGAAGAGGAGCAAAATATTCATTCCACAACTGAAACCATAAAATTTACAGTAACTTCATTAGACTTTGACAAATAAATAGAGCATGAAATATTAACACATTATTAGTAATATCTATGTTCCTAAGAAGGTCAAAACAAAAACTAATATGAAAATATACTCAAAACATGGTGAAGGAGGTAGCTGAAATACTATAAACATTTATATATTTATTTATTGTCATTTCAATCCTCCAGCAACACAAAGCAAAAAAAGGTCACCCATCTGGCCCGAGGGCCCAAAATAAATTTTTTGCGCCGGGACCCTTGTTGATCTAGCTACGCCACTGTGAAGGAGGTAGCTGAAATACTATAAACATTTATATATTTATTTATTGTCATTTCAATCCTCCAGCCTACTACTTTGGCAAGTTATAAATTTACTTTCGCTATAATTTATTGTTTTCATATTGCCTTCAAGCAGTTTCCTTTTCATTTTTGTTCCAAGAAGGTTTCGACCCTCTCACAGTTAATCCTCATCTACATGTGCTAATAGTCTAGGTTTAACCCAAATTCTCAACCCATATACAAATTTAAATACATGTTAAAATTATATGTCTATCTTACTAAAATAAAAATGCTTGGATGCCTGGGAAAAGTGATGTGACTATATACCAATTAGAGCAGTAACCTTGATACAAAAAATGGTCACCTATTTTTCAACCAATAATCTATATATCTATAATGAGAAAAGCGGAGTGGTAATTCGCCGGTAGTCATTCAATTCTGTATGCAGAATAAGAAACCGAATATGAAGAAACAATCTATTACTACTTTAATATTGAAATTTATATTTTAGCGCAGAATTAATGGATCGAAACGAATGAACTATAGTAAACTGGTCGATAGGCAATTCAGTTGTTTCCAGAGATAGAGAAACCATTACCGCAATACCTCTGGTTATTATGTATAAAAAGAATCAATTACTACTATACTTACTACTATAATATGTAAATTTCTGTTGATGGAACCAATATATCCCAAAAAAAAAAAAAAAAAAAAAAAAAAAAAAAAAAAAAAAAAAAAAAAAAAAAAAAAAAAAAAAAAAATAATAATATTCAAAGAGCAAATTAAGTTCTTCTTTTTTAAAGATTTTTTTCAGGTACTCAATGCAAATCAAAATATTCATTTTTAGTATCGCAATTTTACTAATGGAAATGAACGTCCTAGGGCCACTTAAGTATTTATTTGCTGTTTGGATGTTAGTATTTTTTGTTTGTTTGTTGATATTTAGTCGATTCCATCAATGTATTGCTAATATATTGACGTTTTGAGCTTCTATTAATTAAAACTATATTCATTTTTATCCGCGTGATGAAATTAGTAATTTTAAGAGATGTGGGTAAACGAAATTCAAATCTTTCAAAGAAATGTAAGAAAACTAGGGCTATGAAAATAGCCAAAACCTAGGAGACAAATCCTCAATATTGTATATACGGATATATTAAACTGAAAATACTCCTTACAAACTGAATATTTTTACTGCTTTATCAATTCAGTGAAGTAGCTGTGGAACATAAAAGATTTTTGTTATTTTATTGCAACATTTATTACTACTATTACTAATAAAAATAGCTCTTAAATAAACTGTATGGTCGTATTGACCTGGTGACAAGACTTCTTTACGTCTCCGGAATCAGTCCCTTTCGTAGCCTCTTAACATAACCCAGTAATCCTACCGGACATAGAGGACCCACAGTTCAACACGGAATCAGAACAAAGTAAGCATTCTGGCATAATTCACATCACACACCAACCTATGCAAGAGGTGAAGGTCGAGCTAGGAACCTTTGAAAATTCTCGCCAAGACTGGAATTCAAGCTGGGGACTTTTCCATCTCCAGTTGGACACCCTAACCACTGAGAAACCAGACCTCTCAATAAAATCTTATATTACAACACTTTTCAACGCGGACGAAGTCGCGGGTAACTGCTAGTGCTTGAATAAACAGATCTTATCAATAAAGATTTAATTCTGCAAGAGACATCCATGCTTCAACAAAAAACAAATGTATGATTGTCTGGCATAGAACATGTAATTGATGGTTTACTACATATTATTATTAACAGTGACAGGGCTCATTCGATGGTGGCAATTTCCCTACAGACGTTTCTAAGAGTTCATTCATTCTCCCCTTAAAATCCATTACAGATTGAAGATTATTCTTCACTAGGTAACTCATTCCAGTCCCTCACTCTTCTTCCTACAAATGAAAACTTTACTACTCCATCAAGCTTGAAATTGATTGCTAATTTATCATCATCTTCTTCTCTTCCACATGCTTTTCCTAACTATTCCACCAATATTTATCCAGGCCGCATCACCAGTATATGCCCTGAATATGCCCAAAATTCTCTTAACCATCTTCTATGCTGCAATGGATTCCAACCAGAACCTTTAATCATTTCAGTTACTGAGTGCACCATTGGAAATTTTCACAGATAAATCTAGCCATCCTCCTTTGCACTCCCTCCATCATTAGTAATTGATACTTGGGCCCAATATCATCATCACACAATACTCTAACAAGAGGCTTAGCAAAGTTCTGTAATGCATTGTTGTCCTTTTGGTCGCCACTCCAGATTTACTTGGAAAAAGTTTAAGAGTCAGATATTATCAAATGAAAGTCCACAAATGAAATTTACTGAAGTTTATTAACTCATCAAAACACAGTATGTCTGATCACAAGTTTACATATTCTGGATTTAAAACTGACCGCTATCAAATTTCATAAGTCCCTAATTTAGATAGCAGGTTCCTCTTCAGTAAATTCTTTGCAATGATCACATCACCGTATGTAGGTCCAAAGCTAAGATTTATCCTCTTTGGTTAACTAAAATCGTCTCCAATACTCTAACAATAACCAAAAGGTTCCTTTATTAAATTTTACTTAGTCTTGACTTATCTTCACTTTCACAGTCTAACATTTTACAGGCACTGAATTTTCAAGTAGTACCACACTATCCTACTCATCTTTAACTATCACACTCAACAACTGCCACATGACATGCGTACTCTGCAATTAAGTGCAATGATAAAAGCAGGACTACATTTTTCACCACTCCTAATTATAGCTTTGCCAAAAAGTACGACATTTTTCATTGTTAGGTAATAAATTCAGTGACATGACACTATCACACGACTGCCAGTAATTTAATTATTTTTTTTGTTTGTTTGTAAATATCTAAAAGTCATTTGATTTCTCTCAAATTTCTACAGAGGGTAACCTGATTATTTTAAAACTTATTTTTTATAATGATAATTCCAAAATATAACTTCATTTCCTGAGATAATTTCCCAAACTTTATACTTCTCTGTGTGGTCTGTTGAATGTTAAATGAACACTCAAATTTTAATTAATAAGCCAAATCATGATAAAATATTATGTTACTTATGTTTTCCAAAGTTTTGCAAGCTATTTCTAAATAGGAAACCACTTAATCGTGGAAATACTTCAAATCTATGCCTTCCCTCCAAATGATGTAATTTTTTTTATCTAGAGCGAGTTACTTCTCACTTCCCTGTGGTACAAAACTATCACCTACTACCTTCTTTCAACCTTTACAAACTTTTAAAAAACTTCATTTCTCAATCAATCAACTTAAACAGTTATTTTAATTATTGGCGACAACAATCGCATTCCCTTTTATTGGATAAGCAAGTCAGAACTTCACTATAAAGTTTCTAGTTCTGTTTCATTAATATAAGATTCTTCAGATCACTTCGTATTTTAACCTTCTGAACAGAACTAACAACCATTTCAAGTATTTTCATGTGAAAAAGCTGTTACATCATTTCACTATTATCTGGATATTGGCTTTTGAGAAAGATTGCTAAATAAAATTTTCGATGTAAAACACTTTCAACAACATTTCGGTCTGTGACAAATCATTCAAAACCTACCAGGGCCAATCCTTCATCAATCATCATTCAAGTTGTCTCACTCTCTGGACCAAAAATGCCTGTAGTATCCAACAATCTAGAGAAAATTGCACCATATTCTGTCACATCATCACTAATACGTCCCAGGAACATCTTCTTGGTGTCCTTTCCAATAGATGCAATACCCTGAACCTTTCTCATACAATTATTACATTGTGCCCAGCCCATATTAGCTTACTGTCAACTGATATTCTGAAGTATTTACATTTTCCTCCTTCAATAAGCAATTACCCTTTCACTCAATAATCATAGAAAAACTTTATTTTTCTATCTGCATATGTAATATGTTTTCATGGCATTTAACTTCATCCCATGTTTATATATATCCTTTCTAGATCTCTTTGCATTTGTATACAATCCTCTCTCATCGTAATCCTATTCCACAACATTTTTCTATCAGCTAATGGCCTAATGTCTGACTGCCAACAGAATGATTCATTAGAATGGTCCAGTACACAACCCTGTGGCTCACTTATTCTCACTTACATCTTTGTTCATATTGCATTCAGTGGTGTAGCTAGCGCAGGTGACACCGGGGCGGTTATTGATGGTGTCACCCCTTGAAAACTTAAATTCAAAATTAAGTAAAATATAATATATTGTAAGTATAAAATATGATATTAATAAAATATAGAAAAATACACAAATAAACTAAAAACAATTGCTTTCACAATCTCCTCTTTTTAGCTTTAACAGCTGCAAGCTCATAAATCACATCTTCAAAATTATAAATTTGAGTTACTTCATGTTCAAGATTTTAGCCACGTGTTGATCGAAAGTGGTTTTAGATTAATTTTAACTCCTCTGAAGATTGGGCCTCAGTCTGACACTCGGTTATCATTGGATTGGTTTATGTTTTGACTGTGCTGATCAGTGTCGGTCTGCTGGATGTGCAGAAGCACATAGAGAGAATTCGGAAATTTCCCTTCCTTTACAACTAAATGTTGGTTTCATGTTATTATTTGCCTTAAACAAAAGTATTTTTTTCCCATCCATGTTCATCAAATGTTTGTAAAATGTAGCAAGAGTCCTAGCATCTTCGCATTAAAAAATCAAAGCTTTGCCAGAGTTGAAGATCAATTTTAAGACCCACAAAAATTGCATCCGAGATTCGCATTTGTAACCGAACCTCCTACACCTGAATTGCACGCCGTAACCAGTTGCAAGACTAGTCTAGAAGTACTGAAAAATATGTATTCAAACAAATAAAAGTGGATTCATGTCTTTTGATAGCAAAAATAGATGGAATAGTAAAAGTATGTTTATTTTATCATGTTTGAAAACTTATTTTTAGTTACACCTATAATCGGACTGGTGACTCAAATGGTTACTGCATGCGATTTGGAAACTGAAGGCTCCGGTTCAAATCTCGGTCTTGACTATAATTTTTGTGGGCCTTAAAATTGACATTTACCACTAGCAAAGCTTTTATCTGTTAATGTGAAGGACACTCTGTGGTTCGAATTTCACGTTAATCTGTAGGTCTTTTCAAGTTAGGTGACTACGATATAGGTGCACTGCGAGTTTCCCAATAAGAAACACTGTGACTAGAACTTTGAGATAATATGAAATTATTATTTCTACTATACAAAATCTTTACGACCTATATTTAAATTAAAATATGTTATAATCTCATTCTTCACTAACAAAAAATACTGAGTGAATCGAGAAGTACCTTTGTCAAAACAAACATGTCAAGTGCGAAATGACTGACATTTAATTGAGATTGCATTGATACTATCAATTATGGGCTGATATACTATTTTTCTACATAAAAGATCAACCAGTTAGGTGATTACGTGAGTCAGATAAAAAAGTATTTTTATCTACTTTCATACAAAAAATGTGCAAAATAAAGTGCAGTACTCTGTAATAAAGTAGGGTGTCTTTTTTTTTTTTTGGCTTACCGCTTTGCGCCTCGTCGACAGGATGGGACTGGGGGACAAGGAACAGGAAGGAATTCAGCTATGGCCTTTTTGAAGGAAGCATCCCAGCATTCGCCTGGAGTGATTTGGGGAAACCATGGAAAACCCAAATCTGGATGCCCGGAAGGGGATTCGAACCCGCGTTGTCCCAAATGCGAGGCCAGAACGTTAACCGTTCACCCACCACGCTCGGTAGTAGGGTGTCAAACCTACCTGTCATCCCCAATACTGATTCCCTGAAACAATCACTTGAAAACGTTAAAGGAGACTAAAGACTGGGTAGGAACACGGGCGAACTATGGAAAAGTGTGGATGCGAGGGCGCAAGCCATCACTCAGCCGACTGTTGTTGTGGTGATGGTACAGGCCAGTATTGGCAAAGTGAGCTCGACCTTTACATTTAGCAACTGATACACAAACTGGCGCAAATGAAAATCCCAACACTAAGACAGTGTTCTGATAAATTAAATTTGGCTCCAAGTATGCCTGCATGAAGAGTATTAAATGATTAAAAATTGAAAGTTTTATATTTAATAATATGAGAATCACAGTGCTATTTATTATGTAAATTGCATTTTTTTAGCATATAAGTGGCGAACAGTGTTGTGTAACATGACATTTTGCTGTCCACAAGTTTTTGTTGGCCAAATATGCCAAGGTGAAGAGTGACAACTCTCTACACCCAAATGTCTAACTGTGAGAGAGATTGGAGAATTAACGCGTTTTTAAAGAGTGTATCATATCGTGAAATCTCCCGAAGGATTGTCCGTAGTGCAATGTCAGTATACAGACTAGTTACACAGTGGATGAAAGAAGGCTCTAATACTCCTAGAGCAGGCATGGGTCCATACAGATGGATAACAGCACATGAAGACTATGAAATGGTGTGGGTGGCTGTTGTGGCAGATGATTGACTGCAGGCCAGATCCAAGCAGTGGTTACTGATAGTCACCCCCTCCCTCCCTCCCCCCCCCCCCCCGACGGTTGTAAACTAATTACTTGAAGGTGGGTTGCACTCTCTGGCCCCTGTGCAATATGTCCCATTAATCTAATTTCATTGCCAGCATCATCTAAACTGGTGTAATGCGAAACTCAAATGGACATGTGAATGGCGTACATTTGTGTTTAGAAACGAGTCTCGATTCTGTCTGTGGGGAAGTGATAATCGACGACATGTTCACAAACATGGTGGAGAAACAGCTTACCTGCTGTGATTTCAGAACGTCACACAAGTGCAGCCACTGGTGTCATGTTTTGACGGCAATCAGTTTCGACAGCATGACTGAGTCGGCTGTTGTTGAAGGCAATGACAGCTTATCACTACGTGGACGGAGTACAGCATCTTATTGTGATACCCTTCATGTTCACCAGCCAAATCGCATTTTGCAACAAGATAATGCCCGTCCTCATACTACAGCCATCATCACACAAGCCTTGAAAGGAGTTTCGATCACAATTTTGACAGATTTGTCCCCAATAGAGCATGTCTAGGATACCACGATTAGACAAATTAGCTCACATGGTCACCCAGCACAAATTGTGCAACAACTTACTGCAAAAGACATGCACGTATGATAAGACATACACCAAGAAGACATCCGAACACTTGTGTCAATGCCGGCAAGGATCTATGAATGTATTGATGCTCAAGTTGGCGGTATTTCTCCTTGACAACTGTATCTAAAGGTAATAACTTAGCCTGATCCATTTCCATTTGTTATCATTTCTTCTAGGTATGGCCCTGGATATATCTTCAAAGTTTCCTAAAAGTCTACCATTCATGTATGCGTGTTGTGATTTTAATTCCCGCCAGTGTAAGTATAGGGCGACCATAAGATTCTGCTATAAATTTAAAAAAGTCAAAAGCTACCCATTTGTTATTGAAACGTTAACACAGGTTGTATTTAAATGACTTCACAACCTCAGTATTTGCAGGACCAAGGGATACTAAGAGGAAAGTTAACAGAAGTGGCTTGAATGCTTGATCCCAGCAGAAGCACTTACAGACCCAGATGGGGTCCCATTGGTGCAAACCCAGCATCCATGTCCCATTGGTGCACACCCAACATCCAGGTCCCACAAGTTGTGAGACCCTGGGGGATACTGTATAGTCAGAGAAGCAACTATACTTAAGTTCCATCATAAAAATAGAAGAATAAATAAAATATAAAAACATAATTAAACGTAATTAAAAAAAACAACGTATGCCTTTGCGATATCTGCCGTCTTTACATGAAGTACTTAACAAGTGAAGTTTACTACTTGCCTAAGAAATACGTAGCTACTGACTCCTAAATATGACATTGTATGTACTGAAGACCGTCTACACTTGTAAATTTTAGATTTCTAGCACCGCTCTATAGTGTATAAATAAAGATGTTGTAAACGGATCAAATGTTTGTTCAGTTTACGATTAAAGCTCAATTTTTGTTCAGGAATATAAGTTCGACATCCCTGTCGATTTAAGGAACCCATAAGAATTTAGGTACCTGTATTCGACAGAGTAGTTACCCTTAGGAAAAAGTTTCTTCTGTAAATTTATTATGGAAAATTCTTAGAGAATCATAAACTTATTTATTTCATCGCGATCATATTTGCATATTCTCGATCAGTAGAAAGCATAGCACACTTACATGAACCTAGAGATAAAGTGCTTACTGATGTTACGATTTCGCTAGCAAGATACGCAGTTCCGACTGTTTTAAACACATGCCCTATAAAAACTGATTACCAACGACAGACGATACCATCAATGAACACTTGGACTCGTTCGGATTGACTTGAAACCTGATGGTATTGCTAGTTTAATGCAGTTTTCCGAATCATTTTATTTGCCTAAATTCGAACATGATATGATTTCATGTCGAGTATAGGTGCACTGTCGACAATAGGTAGACAGAGTATAAATCGGATAACGCGAAATGTACTCAATTTATATGTCACGAATCTGTCAGATGATAAATTCAAAAATTACTAGAAAATACTTCGAAGGCACTTGTAAATCTTAGCTAGAAAGTTAATGGAATTCTAAATAAGCAAAACAATTTTGAAGCCTAGACTACACGTATTCCGGCATACGCTTGGTTGCTTTTTTTTTTTTTTTTTTTTTTTTAAAGGAAAATCTAACATTTTTCTTGAAATAATTTTGAGGATTTACAGTTTAACTGTCTAATTACCATGATTTTAACAATTTTAGATATATATAATATATCCTTTAATTTTAAAACTTCCTCTCTTTATACAAGAAAACTTACATTATATCCATAGCAACTTCTAAGTCTAACAAACCAAACAACAGCGACGGATGGCAAGCACAACGAGTTCCTGTGGTTGTTGGAGCTACAGAGCAGTGCACTCTTTGTTTAAGTGCGTGGTGCTGCCAATAATTATACTCTACTGTAATGAAAGAGCACAGCCCCCTGGATTGTATTTGAAAAAGCGATAGATCAACTTATAAACAAATATTCAAAACATACGTGTTTCAACACCAAAGGATAAAAGAAGTCTATCAAAAAACATTTTTTTTGGTATTACACTAATTTTGATTTCTATTTTCGAAATGCGGGTGCCACCCCCAAATGGGGGCGGACCGCCCCCACTGCCCCCCCTCCCCAGCTACGCCGCTGATTGCATTATCCACTTTGACTCTTTGCTTCCTACTGCTTAAGAATTCCTCCACACAGCATGATACACATTGGCTTAACCCATTTGTCTTAACCTTATTCACAATAATTCTATAGCTCTGATACTTAAAAATCCCGTGCTATATTATACTTAGCCTCCCTTGTGTATTTCATCTGAAATATCTTTTATGTAAATTAATAAATGAGATTCACATGAATAACCTTTTTTTAAAACCATGCTGCTGACTTACAAACAACTGTATCTGGCTGTACAACTCATACCACTAAAGTAAAGTTGGTCTACATCTCTCAACTCCATTTGTCTCCCCTCTCTTATGAAACATTTGCAGCCCCCTGGAATACAGCAAGTATCTATACCAGCCACCTACAAATTTTTTTTTAAACCTACGGAGCCCTGTTACAATATCCTCTGACTAATCTTTCAATATTCTCATTTTCACTAACATCAGAATGATTCTCATCGGTTACCTCTCCATTTGTCCCTGTGTCATAACAGCCTCACTAAACCAGATCACAGTAATCCTTAGCTTCCCTGTTTTGCAATTAATTCCATATTTAGTTGTTTCATACATACTATATTATTCTGCTCCTACTTTAATCTACTATGTTCCCTTTTCACCAACCTCTTCAGCCTCCTTACATCGCTATTGAGTATGTTCCTTCCAATTTTAGTTTTTGTTTCTGACAAATATTTCTTCCCAATTTCTTTGAGCTTTCCCGGCTAACTTCTTACTGTACTAGTGCCATGCCTCCACTATCTTCCTAAAGAGTCTACATAATTATAAAATCCCAGCCTTGTTATAATTATACCCACAAATTTTCTCTTCCTTAGCTACTAATTTTATGAAACTCTTATGTCCATCAGATTATCACTTATTCCCTGTATCATGCGAGACCCCATACAATTTTCATCAGGCTTTATAATGAAAACATGCATCATATTGTGTCCCTTTGTGTGTGTGTGTGTGTTTTTTTTTTATAACTTGTGTAAACCCTCTTTCATCCACTAAATTGTTTACAAATCTGTGTTCTATTCTGTTGTTAATTCCACTTCCTTTCAAATATATTTAGATTCCTACTTATTATGAACACTTTATTCTCATCACTACACTATGAAATGTAATCATTAGGGATTGGATCTTTATCACCAAAATAATAGAGAAATATGAAGGCAAATATGACCTTAAAAATGGGTAAATATGACCTAAAAATTACAAAATATGGCCAAACATTTAAAGTTACTATACATGAAAATATGATCGATTTCACATCATTTATTTTATCTGGTAATGTCGCTTTCACATAGACAGCAGAATTTGCTCCCGTGTACTCACTGCACCATTGGGAAATTAAATTTTAAATCACTTCATTGAAGTCACTTTAATTTCACATAATTTACAGGAACTCTTTCATCTGTACCATAAAACTGTACTCAGGGTATTGTTCAAGAACACTCACGCTCATGCAATGTGGGATGTGAATGTAGAGAGAGCTGACATCTGGGACCAGGTAACCAAGAAGGAATCTGCAGGTAGAGGTGAGGAGACTGGTAACAATGCTATAGGAACTGGAAGGGCATGGATGAAAGATTGTAATTTGATCCAAGAATGAATCCCTTGGGAATCCATAGTCAAAGATTACGGGACATCCAGGACTGCTTACCATGTGGGTCATGGAAATCAGGTGCAGGATGGTGGTCCGGGGGTCTTAGAAGTAAGGGGGAAATTGGAATAGGGTTAGAGACCTTGTATGACACCTTCGAGTTTGAGGGACTTCTATGTAGACCAAGTTATTGGGATCAGTGGTGTGGGGATTGTAAGTGGAATTGTTGGAGGTGTGTGTAAGGGGTTCAATCTCATAATCATTCCTGGGTGGGGAAAGTTGAGAAGGTGAGGAAAACAAAGGGTTGATCCAACAAGTGATAGAGATGTATTAAGTTGTCTGTAGTGTAGGTTTGGAAGAATCATGACCAAAATCAAGTACCTTTAGCAGAGGAAGGAAGATCTTCACAGTTTCTTTTTGTGCTTATTTGGTTACTATATTGTTTCAGTGATTAAAGATGTTCTACAGATGATGTATAAAGCCAAGAAATCTTAGGAGAAGAATTTTTTGTAAGGAAATGAGGGAGGGGGGGGGGGGTTAATGTCAATGGGTTTTAACATCTTGTTGTAGGACTAGGTGAGCTAGTGCTAAGGGCTATTTGAAGTGGAACATGTGCGGAACAGTGCAGAGCAGTGCAGTGCAGGATGAAGTTCCTGGTATCATCCAGACACAGGAAGTTTCATTTGGTGGAATATTAAGTGAAAGGTAACAGGATGTGAAATCAGCATTTATCATGATGGGAAACATGGAAACGGTAAAGGGCAAACTCAAATAGTGACATGGGAAGAATCTACAAAGCAACATTATTAATAGTATGAAAATTAACAGATGAGCTGCCTGTTGCATAATGTTTAAAACAATCATGTGTAATCATGCTAATGCTGTCTGAGATATACTTAAACTCAGCTCTTATATATCATATTAAATGAGGAAAATAGGGTTTTGTTTTGTTTTGGAATACATAAAGTAAAAGTGAGAAAAATTAGAATACACAAGATTATTGTAGAAAACATTAAAAATTGCAGAGCAGAGGTTTGTGAAATAACCAGTTGTTTAAAAAAACAAAACAAATAAATATCAATGGAAATGAGATACTGGAACTGAAGGTGTAGGCTAATATTGCTACACAGAAGATAGACTGATGAAATAATAATAATAAAAAACATTAGTATTGTGTTTAACAGAAAACTGGTGTAAACCAAATTAAATTAATTATATTGATTTAAGTGGTAATGAAATGGCAAGTTATTACTGCTGAACAAAAATAAAATGTGGCGTCTCTTGTATATTTATAAAATCTGGTGTGAATTATAGAAATAGAACAGATCTTATGTCACTAAACGAGGATAAAATCTTTGAAGCTTGTGTAATAGAGATTATTGTAGAAGATACACCTACCAAAGCAATAATCATATGTATATATAGATCACCAAACTCAGATATTGCCATATTCTTCTCAAAATTAAAATTTATCTTAGATAAAGTGCATACTAGGAAAACTAAAATCTTAATATAGAGTGATATAAATACTAAAATTGAAGATAAGAGTACAATAGATTTGTTTAATATTCTGTATTCATGTGACATCTCCCTGGTAGAAGATGCAACAAGAATTACACCTAATTCTTAATCTACTATTGATCATGACCTAACAAACCTGGATGTGAACTACTGTGATGTAAGGGTAGAAAACTTAGGTCTATCTGACCACCATTGTCAAATTATAAATTTAAACAATGCAGTTCATGAACAACACAAGCCTAAAATGCACATCCATAGATTTCCACAACCCAAGCTACATGAATTTTTAGATGACCTATTATGCCAACCATGGGAAGAAATTTACACTGAACCAAAGCTAAATGAAAAGTTTTTAAAAAAAAAAAAAAAAAAAAAAAAAAAGTGCTACTTTTTTTCTTTAAACTAAATTTTGAAAAAAGCTCCCCAAAGTACTTTCCGATTCTGGTCAAAGTAAAAACAAAAATTTCCGAATCACTTATGAAAGATGGGTTAAGCAGCTTCCTGAGCAAATATAATATCCTTAGCACATCACAGGTTGGTTTCCAGGCAGGAAAAGGAACATGAGCAATAGCACAGTTTACTCAAAATGTATTTGAAGTTCTTGACAGAAGTGATCATACAGCAGGTCTATTCCTAGATTTTTCAAAAGCTTTTGATACTGTGCACCACAAAATCATCCTGCAAAAACTAGAAGTGATATGAATAAGGGGTAGTGTAAAATCCTGCTTCCAGTCATATCTAACAAACAGAATACAAAATAAATTGAAATCTCTGCAATTCCAGAAAACTCAAATATTTTATGTAAATTCCTGTCAGAACCAAGATGTGTAAGTATAAGCGTCCATCAGGGTAGCATACTAGGTCCCTTTATTTCTAATTTATGTAAATGATTTTATATCCAGTGTCAGTCATGGGGATAAAATTTTATTTGCATATAACAGTATCATCATCAGTGATCCCTCGATCAATGAACTCCAGGCTAAAGGAAATATTAACAAAGAGAAGAAATAGATATGCAAAACAAATATCTTTAATGTGTTATAATTTGTTTCATCTATATATTTAATCAGATAGCTAAGTCTCTTTTAATTAACTAATACCCCAAAGTATGCAACATCATAATGTTGCTTTACCGTTTCATTTATGTTCATTGCCTTTTTCATATGAGCACCACGATCATTTGACACGCCCATTGGTAGAGCCATCAACTGAATATCAGGAGAAGGAGATGATATACTGGTTTGCAACAAAGCAATAGCTTCACAACCTGGCATTGTTAAAGGACCTGAAAATAAAAAATAAAAATGCTATTCACAACAATAACAAGAAGGTAAGTTATTATTATTATCTTCATACATGATCTTTTCTAACTTTCTTCTAAATTTATTTACTGTTGTTGGTTTTTCCCCAACTTCTCCATTAATATAATGCATATTTTTTTTGTTCATGGATATGTATGTACTATGACATTCTCCAGACAGTTATAGATAGTTCATTTCCCAATAGTTTGCCAGGACAGTTCCTAATCTCTGCCTCATAAAGTACATACTGCACAAACAAAAAATATACTTAGCACACATAGAACATAGTTATGATGCAACTAAGGAAAATGGAAGCGGCAATTAGGTAACGTTCGTTGTGCACACGCGTTCCGAGCCTAATGGCCCGTTTTTCTATTTGTGAGCAAGGCAGATGCCGAAATATTGTGTAGTTGTTTGTCAGCATTAGTGTTCTCTCATCGCATCCATCCACTTTGGTATGTGGTGGGTTAATTTCCGTTTCTTTTCTTATTTATAGAACATAGTTATACATTTCACAGACAGATGGCAACACATCCATTCCCCCATCGAACTACAGTAGGCCTAGCAAGCCGTTAGTTTGACAAAGAGGCATGCTTCAAAAATACAACAGCAGACCTAACCTGTTGTTGGAAACTCATCTAGAAGAGATAGACACTGTTTCTTTATCATACATAAACTTAGTCAATTATAGGAATAGTAATTAATGAGAAACTGGTTACTGTTCCTTGACAAGATGTAACATAAAAGCACCTTTTCTGTTATTTAAATGTCTTCTTCGACATGTTTTCCAAACATTTTGGGGACAGCAGCAGAGTTTTACTGCTGCATGCCCTTGCTGACGCCAAGTATTGTATAACTACTTTCAGTTTGTACTAAGCACTAATGGGGGAAGACAAGTGATGTCATCTGTCTGTTAAATGTGTAACTATAATAGTGTGTGATAACTGTATTTTTTGTTTGTGGACTGTGTATTTTATGGGGCAGAGATTACGAACCATCCCAGCATTTGTCTTGATGGCTGCAGAAAAATGCCTAAATACAGCAGTCAGGATGGCTGGTACTTGGGGGCCTGGGCACATACCCAATCCATTGTACCTCCACAATCCAGCGTGTGGCCCCACTAAGCCACAATGGTGGGTCCCTTCACTAAATGTAAGTTACATTAATTTAACACATGTTTCAAATCATCAACCTAATTTTTAAACATTATTCATATTATTTTCCAAGTTGTTTGGTGATAAAATATCTACTATGGAGTGTGGGCAGCATATACTATTAACTTAATACTTTTTGTTCTATTGCCCACATGATTTATAATTAATACATTATTCATAAACTACATGGTGATCACAAATTGCTAGTGCAAAACTGGCAACTTGTCAATATTCGTCAAATCTTGAGTAGATTCAATCATGGTAGAATTCAATCAGCCAATTTATTTACAAGAAGCTTTTTACTAGCTGAAAGCTTTGTGCATTACAAGTAGTATGCTTTAAGTTTGATGACTCAGAAGCAGAAACAAACAGCTTCAGTTTCGTAATACTGAAGTTTTTCTTGGTGTTGAGAATAAATACAATGTTCTCAGGCGAATAGCAGAGTGAACAAGGTGTCTACACATGATATTTTGGTGATCAAAATTTCGGTTGCCATCTTCATAAGCACAACTTCCATAAGCATAATCCACCTGCCCACAGAGCAATGGGAAAACAGGGATCTGAAGTATGAGTGTGGATATTCAAACACTCAACCATCTTATTCACACATTTACCAGGTTTGGCCCCTCTGATATACACCTACTCACCAATTTAGACTTCCATCTATTTCGAAATCCAAAGAATTTAACTGGAAAACATATTTTGTCAAATGGAAAGATGATAACAGTTGCATCTGGGTATATATCAGACCTCCCAAAATCACACTTCTAGGACTGAATTCATTCATTGGACAAATATTGGAAGAAAAGAACCTCGAACCACAGCTGCACTATGCAGAAAGTTAAGTGCATTTGTGAACAGACACATTCTTTCACCGACAGGGGAGGAATTTTTATCTTGCTCTCATATTATGGATCTGTCACTGCCATTTGTTAGTGGTGACAGATTTAATGTTTCATTAAGTCTGTCTGCCACAGTGAGTCCCGTCAAAAACTGTCTATCATGGTATAAGCTTCACAGTTACTCATAAAATCCTAAGTCAGTGAGTTGCCTATTTTAAAATGTTAACAACTTAAGGTTGGAGAACATGGAGACCTAGCTCAATAATAATACAGCAGCATCTTTCACAAAATATATTAGCAGATTAGACAGTTTCTGTAGCACATTCCAAACTTATCACACAGTGGCTGTTTTCTGTTTGGGTCAAATGCAATTCTAATTTTGTATTTTTCATTCCCTCACACACTTCCAAGGTAATTTAGCCCTATAATAAATAAGAAAGATTTCGCAACTACCTTTACTGATAATTAATTTTTGGAGTCAGTATGATGTTTTTATTTTTTGTTAGGATTTTTATAGCTCATTGACAATGCGGTCATAGGTCCTGGGAGAGTACTTCACAAGGAACAGAAAGGTAATCAGCCATGTACAATATCAAGGAACTGTTCTAGCATTTGACTGAAATGATTTAGGGAAACAGAAAAATCAAAATCTGGATTACTGGGTAAGGAATCAAATCCATATCCACATGAATACTCATCCATCAGCACTGGCTATAAAATATAGCCTCATTGACGTCTGAAATAATTAAACCTTTTTTAAAATTGAATTTCAACATACAGAATGTGTAATTCATTCTTACAGCAAACATGTAAAGTATAATTATTATTTTACTCAGACACACCAACTGCCAATTTTGTCACAGTACTATAGATACTAAAGCCAGTTTGCCAAGGATCAATTCATAGTGTTCTATTAGTGTGTACATATCAACTCAACACATAGCTTTGAATTAAAGATATAAGCTTTTTTACTAATTTAAGAATAGCGTACCTGACTGTTAGTAATGTGTACCTAAATATCCTCATAGATTTTCATTAAACTACAAATCATAAAACAATATCCATTGGACCAACTGATATTATAAATAACCAGAGGTTTTAAACAAGACTGATGGATTGTGTTAGGTCCAGGTTGGTAGTTACACAGAGGCGGGTTGCCCTGAATATGTTATTTGGTTATCTTATCCAAAAGTAATAGTAATAATCATGCAAACAAATTAATAAGAGAAAATCATAAGGGTAAAAACTATTAAAAATGTATCATATAATTTATCCAATGGGATATTTTGTGTACAAAATTTTACTATTATTACTTAAGTACAGCAGTTTGATGATGGATTCGTATGTAACTCAACTGGAAAAATTGAAAGGAAAGAATAATTTTTTTTTAATATCTCGCTTAGTTCTCAATATATTGACTGTTGAAAATTAGTTACCAGTATAAGAATAGTTCTTGGTGCCTTTAGTGACATTTTTATTCTGGTCCAGGATGCATTTCAACATGACCGCAACCAGTTGTAGGAAACTAAATGCCCCATTGGGCATGTCCAAAGGGTAGTTCCTTCATGGCTTTGGCAAATTTTTTGGTCAAGGTTGCATCTCAATCTAACCACTTCAATTTTGAGGCAGTATATCTAAAAAAGTAAGCCAGATATCCAAAAATTTTATTCTTAATTTTCAGTTTGTCTCATCATGTTACATGAGAATCCATCATCAATTTGTGGCACCATGATTATCATATAATTCCCTTAAATTTATTATTTGTCAGTATTAATTGCACAATTCAAAAACTGTACTGTGCTTTGGAAATGAACTGAGGCAAAAAAAAAAAAAAAAAAAAAAAAAAAAAATCCAAATGAAGTTCATCAGTGAGGTTACTATATACATGTAATACTGCGATATTATTGAGTTCATCTTAAAACACTGTCGATCTTAGGCAACTCTCGAGTTGACATATGACCAAACAACTTTGTTCATTCGGGCAGGATGGAAAAGAAATTGTTATGAGTAGTTGAACAAATGCCAAAAAATTTGGTATGATTTGTACTTTTGAAAAATAAATAAATAAATAAATAATAACAAATTCTACTGACCTAGCCTTTTCAAAAGTTGCAGAAACATTTCTCTATCACTCAGCAATCTTTATCGGCCAAAGTCATGGTTACAGAAATTTATAATTTTTTCAACAATTGTGGCTTGTCTCAAAGTGAATCATTCTAACAATTTGAAGAAGTGGGTGATATTGTTGTTGAATCAACTATTTTATGACGAGAGTGCATGAACATTAACTTCAAGATAAGATTTTCAGGAAAAAACTCTTGAGATAAATAAACTGTTCTTGGGCTTCCAGTTACAAAAAGCTCCGTTCTTTCAAGTTTTGAGATGTTGTGACGCTTATTGATGATTTGATGGACTGATTATAATTATAAATAGCTTAGTTCTTTCGATCCAAAAAGATATTGTTTATTATATATTCTTTGGATCCACTAGGGATTACAACGAAATTGGGTAATCTCAGAAGATGCAGGTTCTTTTTAGCAATGATTATTTTAAGCATTCAATCTACTCTTCTCCACCGATAGCTAACATCTCTCGAGTATTTATCTCCGTAGCAACTTATATCATATTGCTTTTCTCTAAGAGTATATATATTATTTATTTCTATCTACTCTCAGGAAACAAAAATATAATTTTCTTATGAAATGTTTCTGTTCTGTCACAATGTCCTCACTCTAATTGGAAAATGGTATTAGAATGACCATGGTTTTGGCTCCATCATCGATCTCTCTGCCCTGGATTATGAGGGGATGAGCAGTCTGTTATATGTAAGTTAATGTTCAGCTGATCTGCTCTCTCTTTCTCTCAATCCTTTCTCTCTATTCACGTCACACACTTGTTCACTATCTAATTCCTGATGAGTAAAATACCCATCCAGAATTTCCCATGTGGTTACTGCTTCCCACCATACTCATATTATCCAACAAGCAACAGAACATTAGATTAGATTATTTCACTTTGGTCCCAAGTGAGAACAGTCTTGGAAGTATGAAACAGTTTATATAATTATAATGCCTCACAGCATTTCTCCTGTTCCAGTGTTACTGAGAATATATAATTATCATCAAAACAATAATATAACAAACACTGATTACCAGCTTGTTGCATACTGTCTCATACTAGAAAATTCTGTTTCTAGAGTAAACTACAAATATGTTACTTTCCATATTTGTCACTATATGAATGCATATTCCAGATACTCTGATTATATGCTGGATTTGAAAGACAGTAGGAATTATATGTATAGTGTTGGTATTGTAAGTGCACCTACATTTCTAAATAATTCTAAGGGTATATTTTTGCAACTCAATTACCTTCTGTGCTTGTAAAGAGTTTTCCCAGCAGGGGATGTCATAAGTGAACCTAGAATGAAATTCATTGTTTTGATATCAGCTATTTTATCTATTATCCTAAACAAGAATGTTGCAGAATTAAGTGTTTAAAATAGTTGCTGAATATGTTGTTTACAGTTGAACTCGATAACCGCATATACATCTTGGAATTTTGTGTAACTGCTATTCCTTCAAACATCACATTAAAGCTGTCCTTTGCTCATTTTTGATCCTTACAAATTAAAGTAACTATAGCTTCTCTACGTAAACTATTAATTTATTTGCACTGGACCATGTGTTAATTTTCTACAGAGTATCATATACCATATTTTCAGATTTTGTACTGATGGATCTTTTAAATATATGCTTGTATCATCTCTAAAAAGCATCACATTTTCATTATCACCTAATATGTATTAGAAATCAGTGAAGTAAGTTAAAATAGAAAAGGACCAAGAATCAACCGCTGAGGCACACCATATTTAACAATACCCCATCCTTAGTTCATGGCCCTCTCTCATATTTACGGCTTTTGCGGATACATACTGCTTTCTATTTTCAACCTCTGATTTAAACCAAAGTCCTGGCCTATCACAATTAAGTTATAATTTACCTAGAAATATCTTATGATTAACATAATCAATGATTTTAGCAAGGTAACAGAATATTACTAGGGAATTTAATTTTTTATATCCGGCTTCTAATTTGTTGTTTATAAAAGAAAATTGTAGATTCTGTCAAAACCCTTTGCTTAACATACTTTACTGAGTAGGTCATTATTATGTAGATCTGAACACATTTTTCAATAATTTGATTTTTCAAAGATGTATGAAAATTCTAATAGAAGTCATAGTTCTCAATATTTGAGAGATTACTATTCTTATAAAACGGTTTAAAGACTGAGTTCTTGAATGAGTGAGTCAGGATAGATACCTTCTCCACAAGAACTATTATAAATAAGAATGGTAACTCTACTAATGTTGGTGCTACATTTAATTCAATTTACTAATTGAAATAGAGGGCATACTCCAGTGGCCATATCTCTCCTTCCTACTTCCCTTCCGCCCCTCCCCCCTTGATCTGGCCAAGAAAAGACCCCATGCCACCAGCCCCCTATTGAATACAAGTGGCCTGTGGGAATCATGACAGGAGGAAGAACTTGTGTGCTGCCTGAATTCAAAACAGGTTTGTTAAACATGCATACTTAACCTAGAGAAGGAAAGTCAGTGTTGCCATATGTCTCAGAAATGTAGGCATTATTTTTGTTTGTGAAATGTGTAGTATATGAGGCAGAGATTCACCTAGATAAGGGCTGGAAAAATAGTGGGCTGTGGCCAACAAGGAACCTGCTAAGATATTTGTGTAGCCCACCAAAACAGTCAGAAAAATCCACCTTGAAAATTTCTTTCCAATGTGCATATTTTGCGCTAGGTATCTACACTGCGCATACGTAAAGAAATGGCCACCCTAGTAATGGTAGATTAAATTTTTAATGTGGAAAATGCAATCAGAGCAAGGGGACTCCAGCATCAACAGTTCAAATCATTTCTTGAGGATGTGGAGGCACAGTATGAAGATGTAATTTTCTACAACATTGTGAGCTGATTGAGATCAGACAAACTGCTAAAAAGAGCCTCACTATGAAGAAAATATATCATGATTTTATTACAAAAGTAGGATGTGAGGAGTGCAGTGTTTTCAGCTGATATATTTGCAAAATTAAATGAGCTGAATGTGTCATTACAGGGAAAGGGGATGTTCATACATGATACATGGATGCATTTAAAGCAAAGCTGGATCTATTTGCAAGGCAAGCCAGAGAAAGCAAGGAACTGTAGCTTGAACTTATTGACATGTAGTCAGATCATGCTGTGAAAGAAATGTTTAATGCTTTGACATTAGTTGACTATTACTAATGTTTGTTTGCTGAAAAATTTCTAAATATGAAGAAGTTTGCTGGGAAAATTTTCTCTGTATTTAGGTCTACATATGTTTGACAGCAAAGCTTTCCTTGTTTGAAGATCAACAAGAATATATTTAGACACTCTTTGACAGACATTAACTTGCAGACTGTGTTGAGAATTTCCACAAGCAATCTCACTCCTAACTTCGACAAAAAAACTCGTGATAGGGTACATCTTTTTTTTTTTGTTAAACTGATTCTAAAATGAAATATTCTAGAACCTATAGATGATATGAAATCAGCACAATAAATAAACCGAAAAAAATTGCTATTATTTTATTTTATTTACTGATTTTTACAGTACAATTTACACCTTTTCTGAAATGCAGTGTTAAATAATGAATGCAATCATTTTAAAAGGTGCATCCGTATGCTAATTTCTGTTTCAAAAAAGTGTCCTGCAAGTCAAAACAACTGCCCACCCTGGCCTAAATGACTGGTAAACTGCCTAATAACTTCAATTAGGATGGCTGGCATGCAGGAACCTGTACATGAACCAGGTCCCATTTTACCACCCTGATCAAGTGCCTTAACGCACTGAGCAATGCTGGTGGGTTACCTGTTTCTTATTATTTACTTTATTAACTTAAATCTTTTGCGTTTAATTGATTCCCCCCCCCCCCCGCCCCCCAAGTCATCTAGATTTTCCCTTAACGAACTTTAATTTTAAATTCTTTCAGTGTTTTTGGTAAATTATTAATCACTTACCTTAGTAATTTATTTAAAAAAATCAAGTGCCATTTGTGGCTATGGTCTTCTTTTATCTTCTATGCATTACTCTTAATTCTTCTGCCAACACCCTTCTGAGCCTCATCACCCACATATTCTTTGGACACTGTAACAGCCCTAATACCTGAATTTTGAATAGTATTGTACTGTGTGAAATATTTGTAGTGAGCTAAAGTTTGCTTGAAAGTGATTTGATATGTTTATTTTGTAAATTCTTGTAAATCAGTGTATATAGACTTTATTTTATGTAAGAAAATTATTTAAAGTCCATTTAATATGTTTAAGAACCGAATGGTGCAAGAGAATTTCTTAAAAGTTGGTAATTCTATGTATTAATGTAAGTTACGGTGTCTACAGGACAATTTTCTACCGTTTGAAAGGAATAACTGGGATGCGCACAAAAGGCCTAGTAGGCAATGGGTCTTCATGTAGGAGGTCTTCTCTAGGGTTATGTTGATAAATACTATCTATTATTGTACATGTATTAGGTCCTGTGCTCTTATCTGCCTCAGTGCGGACCATCACATCAGCAGATATCAGTTTTTTTGTTGTACATTGTCTATCTGGCTACTAGTACCAGGAGAAGGTGACCTATCAGGCTGAGGAAATGTTTGTTTGTTTTGGTAGTTCCTATTGTTCCTTTTACCACCTTTTCCCCTGCTAATGTATCGTATATTAGGTCCCTGTCTCCTTGATTGTGCTTGATTTGTACAATCTTGGTAGTCAGACACATATCTTTGAGCATTTCTTTGAAAATTGAATGGTTGTTGTTGTTGTTGCATATTGAATGTATTTTGTGAATGGCGTAGATTTGTCTGGTCCATGTGGCAATTTTCTGGGTCTCTATCCTGTTGTACAATATCCAACCTATACAATAGTGTTTCATCATCTTTGGCTGTTCTAATGTTGTTGAGTGTGAATTCTGTTCTCACCCACTTGGGCATTCTGCTGACAATGTCTCTGACTATTTCGGTTTCAGATACAGGGATAGTTAAATGGTAGCTCTTCGAAGCTTCTCGTGCAAAAAATTCTTGTAAAGTCTCTTTATGTGCTTGATACCTGAAACCCGTGCTTAAGCTGCGTCTGACATCATATTGTCTGTCTGTAGACCAAAAGTTATGCAAGAAATTGTCCTTGAGCTCGTCATATGTAGAACAGGCTATGATTTGTTTTTCTCCCCATGCTTTAGCTTCGTCGTGTCTGTTATCCGCGACCAGATGTTCGTCGTAGATATGCTTCAACAGCCAGAGATGAAAATAATTATATCAATCGTTCTCGTCGTCGTAAATTCCAGCGATTCTTCTCGCGGCGTTGTCGAATCTTTGTCGTAACTGTTAACTGCTTTTCCTTCCGTAGACAAGTTGCTGTTGTTGATACACTTTTTTCACTGCCGAGTCCTGTCACGGTCGCCATGTCGCGCGACTGGTGTTATAATTATAAATAACTCAGTTCTTACGCTTTTAACAGATTAACATTTATTGTTCCCAATTCTTATTCTTCTAGGAACTACATCGGTCTTAAAGTATCCGAAGAATGCAAAGTTCTTAAGCAGTGAACTGGTAACAAAGCAACCGTTCGGCCTTTACGTCGCTAACCTCTTGCTACCTCTTGATCTTCTTATTGCCATGGCAACTTACTTTTCCTTGCTATAGGAGTAAATATATCATTTTTTGTTTAATTTCATGGCACAAAAATATGATTTTCTTATGAAATTATTCTGTTCTGTCACATAATGTAAGTTACGGTGTCTACAGGACAATTTTCTACCGTTTGAAAGGATTTCTGTAAATAATTTTGTATTTAAGTATCTATAATTACCATTTCTGATCATTCTGTAATGTTATTAATTAATTTTGTATGAATTCCGATTGTTTTTAATATGTTTGATTGTTTGAGTGATTGTTTATGATCGAGAAATATCGGGCGGATGCCTTTAAGAATTATTGTAATTTCGATAGACTCTATATAAACAGATCGCCTGGACAGAGACATTCATTCCGTTATTCAGTAGTAAGTCAGTTTAGTTGACAGTGTTACAGAGAGTTTCATCCAGTTGAGTTCACAAAGATTTTATTTGCAACAACTCAGAAGTGCATCCTTGGATTGTAACTATGCTTGTGAATATCGCTGACTTGTTTGATTCAAAATAAAACAGCTCTTCAAAAAATAACCTGTTTGGTGGACTTTTTAATTAATTAATCAGTAATTAAACCACCGAAGAACCTTAATATGGCAACCGTTGACAGTGACGAGAAGTTCTTAAACATCTGTGGGATGTTTATCTTCTAAAAAGAATCTGCAGAAAATTGCAACGAATTATCGGCGATAAGCGAACATAACCTGCGAGAAAATTTCAACCGGCTACGACACGTAGAGGTTATACAGGCGACACGGATTTGACAGCAAGCGGACCTACTTCGGCCTAAGGCGGAGATTCTCCATCGGGAATCGGCTGTAATCTTCCGACGACGAGTGGATTTTCTTCGGCCTCAAAATCGTCTTCCTACAGTGAATTGTGAAAAGAGTGGTTAAGTGTTTGAAGTCAGTGTGGTGTTTAATGGTTAAATAAGTGCTTCTAAGTGAAATTTAATGTGATACAAAAGTGAGGAATAACTGTAAGTACGGCATTGAATATTCAAGTGATTTATTTTGCATGTTATTGTGTGGCAGATTGGAAAGATTTTAATTTTTCCTTAATTTTGTTTTTTATGTTGATTTTGCTAAATACTAAAAATGGCTGATAGTCAGAACCTGCAAGCTTTCCTAGAGTCTTTTGTAGCCCAATTTGACTCCAAATTTTCTGAATTTCATTTTCAATTTTATGAAATTAAGTCTCAGTTTTCCGAATTTGATAGTAAGTTTTCCAAATTGGATAACAAATTTTCAGAATTTAAAAATGAGTTGAATCTAGACGGCAAATTTTCTGAAATTAATGATAAGTTTTCTCAACTGCAACAAAACAATGATAAAACATTCTCTGATTTGACTAAATGTTTTGATGTTAAAATCGCAGAGCAATTTCAGGGTTTTAGCTCTCAATTCAAGGAGGATATTAACAATTTAGATTCGAAATTGGGGAAGGTAGTAACAGAATGTAAGGAGAAATTTGAAAAGGTTACAAAATTTTGTGAACAGAATAAGGCTGAATGTGAAAATTTAATTTATAAAGAGGTGAAGGAAGTCAGTGAAAATTGTGATAAGATGAGGGAGGAATATGTTGCTTTATTCCAAGCTAATGATGTTAAAGCTAATGAGTTAAGACAGGAAGTGTTTGGTATAGGGAAAAATGTTAATGCATTGGTAAATCAACAGGAACAGTTAGCGCGTGGATTAGAAAGTAATGTAAATCAGTTAGAAAAAAGGGTTACTGTGTTACAGGTTCAGTTAAGTCAGATTCCCTTAACAGGTAATCCAGTTATCAGTGCTGATAGTAAGGAAGAATTTGAATTCTATGATGATAGTGGGAGGCTTCACCCTATTGAATTTATAGATAATTTTGAAAGATCAGACTATTTTAATTTGTTACCCGACAATAAGAAAATTGCACTTGTGGGGAAACATCTAAAATCTTATGCTAGGACATTGGGTGATAGACAAGCTAGGGAAGTGACTGACTACAAGCTATTTAAAGAAAACTTTTTGAAACATTTTGGTCGACAAGCAGGCAGATTCAAGAAAGGAGAGAGTTAATGACTGGTAGGCCCTATAAACCTGGTAGGGAAACTCAACATGACTTTTTCCATAAATGTTGGATCCGTTGTAAGTATTTAGACCATCCTTATGGAGAGGAAGAATTCATTGATTTTATAGGAGCTAGGCTACCTCAGCAAACAAGAAATTTAATTGCCACTTTGGATGTAGTAAATGTGGATAGAGTTTCTAAATTGTTGAGACGCTTGGATGCCCAGGAGTCATTCAATGAACAACATTACCACCATCAACACCATAGGAGGGGCAGCAGGAGTCCCCCTAGAAGGGGTAATGGGTCCAGGGATGGTAGACCTAGGGGATGGGTTCGTGATAATTACACAAGGAGGAATGATAATGGGGAAGTGAGAGAACAGAACCCTCAATCTGAAAGGGAAAGGCAGCATGGGGGGCAGGCAAACTAAAGACCACCCCTGTGATGGGCCCCGCAGTGGTGGACAAGAAGGTGGGTCCAGGTACCAACTGCTATAGAGTTAATACCATTTTTATGAATAATCCCAGAGAAGATTTATTGGAAGAGGTCGAGAATAAGGATGAAGTTTTAGATAAAGTTCCCATAGTGCAAATTAATGCTTTTAATAAACAAATAGATGCTCTCATTGACACCGGGTCTCAGGTTTCTTGCCTTGCTGAGGGATTATTTAATGAAATTGAAAGCACCAATCAAATTGAAGTGTTACCCGTTAGTAGTATGACAGTTATTAATGCTACTGGTTCTCGAAGTAAGAGAATTAGGCAGGAAATGTTGATGGAAGGGTGTATGGGGACTGTAAATGTAGAAATACCCATGTATGTAGTCCCTAAGTTGAATGTTAATTGCATTTTTAGGCATGGATTGGCTTACAAAAGGTAAAGGCTTTGGTAGGCTGTGGAGAAGGTAACATACGGATTAAGTTAGACAGTGGGGAATACTGGGTTGATTTTGAGAAGACTGTTTTGGAAAGGCATACAAGAAGTAGATCATGTGAGAGTTAAATATAAGGATGCTGGTGTAGCTAGAGTTTGTGACGAACTAATTACCACAGATTTGTGTAAATGTGTTAAGGCAGAGTAGGGAGATTAATAGTCGGATTGACGGTCAGGAGATAAGCGAAGGAAAGGTTATTAATTACCCAAACAGTATGAAACTATTACCGTCAGACCAACAAGAAACTCTGAAATGTCTAATTGAAGAATATAGGGACGTATTTTCTGACAAACCAGGTCTGATCAAAATTATGAGTGCAAGCTTATTGTAAAGTCTGAAGAGCCTTTCTTATTAAGCCATATCCAATCCCTTTGACAAAAGAGATGAAGTGAATAAGGAAATAAATCGAATGTTAGAGTGGGGGGTAATAGAGAGGTCAAGGAGGTCCTTACAATAATCCCTTGGTTGTGGTAGTAAAACCGGACAATTCTGTGCGACTAGTGCTGGATGCTCGCACATTAAACAAGCATTTAGTAACAGAATGGGATCATCTCCACCTATCAGTGAGTTGTTGCACAGGTTTAAAGGTAAAAGATATATTTCGTCTATCGATCTGACTGCATCCTATTGGCAAGTCCCGCTTTCAGAAGAATCCCGGAAATACACTGCCTTTCTATTTGATGGCCGTTGTTATAATTTTCGAGTTTTACCATTTGGGTTAAATATTTCAGTGGCTACCTTTATTCGTGCTTTGGATAGTGTGTTAGGAAAGGAATTGCTTGAACAAGTAGAAATATACGTAGAAGATATTCTTATAATGTCAGAAACACTTGAGGAACATTGGGTGCTACTTAGAAAAGTTTTAGAAGCATTGAGAAAGGGGGGTATGACTATTAAGTTAAAGAAATGTACATTTTTGCAAAAAGAGGTTGAATTTTTGGACCATCGTATTACACCACAGGGGATCTTGCCTAGTAATGATAAAATAAATGCCATTAAGAATTTTCCCCGACCTAGAGATAAGAAACAACTACAGAGTTTCTTTGGATTGTGTGAATACTATAGGAGATTTCTTCAGGGACAAGCTTTAAATAGTCCAGCCTTAAGAGATTTGGTTAAAACAAGTGTCAGGTGGGTGTGGTCCTCAGAATGTGAAAGAGATTTTCAAAAAATCAAAGATGACTTATGTAATTCCAATATCCTCTATTATCCAGATTGGTATCTAGATTTTTGCCTTGCCGCAGATAGTTCTGACTACGGTTTAGGAGTACATGTCTTCCAGGAAGTGGAATCAATGGAGAACCGGATTTTAGGACTATTGCTTTTGCCAGTAGAAAACTACAGCCAGCTGAAACTAGATACACAATTACTGAACGGGAGGCCTTATCTATTTTGTGGGGTTTGACTAAGTTTAGGTACCTACTGTTAGGTAGAAAAATTATTGTATATACAGACCATAAGGCTCTTTCATTTTTATTAGAATGTAAGTAGTCCACAGTCGGTTAACCCGTTGGGCATTGGTTCTGCAGGATATAATTTAGAGATTCGGTATAGACCTGCTAGTAAAAATCAAGTTGCAGATGCTTTGTCACGTCTACCGTTAGGTCTAGATTCCGAAAAGCGATTGTCTAGGACCACAGGACTGAGGTTAGAATTGCTTATCTAAAAGGAGTACCGTATGAAACTGAGGTTAAGTATTCCTTGAGACAAATCAAAGAGGAACAGGACAAAGATGTAGCTATAGCAGAAGTAAAAACTAATCTCGATAGCCCAGAACACAGAGATAAGCTCCAGAAATATTATACTTTGCATGAGGGAGTATTGTTTAGAAGGACTAGTGAAGATGAAGATGGTTGGAAGTTATGGCTTCCAGAAAGTTTGGTTGAAAAAATTGTTTGGCATCACCACTATAGTTATGGGCATTATGGGCCATCCAAGTTTTACCGAGTGTTAAGGGAAGATACATATTTCTATAATATGAGAAAGAAGATTTCCAAGCTATTAAAATCTTGTCAAGTGTGTCAAAAATAAAAAATAGATAGTGTTAAACGAGTGGGGAAAATGCAAAATATCATCCCAAGTAGTGTATTGGAATTAGTTTCTGCTGATGTTCTTGGCCCGCTACCCATGTCTCGGGGAGGGGTGACCCAAGTTTTAGTTTTATTTGATGTTTTTTTCCAAATTAGTTTAAACTTTACCCCTGTAAAGAAGTCTACAGCTAAAATTTTGGTTAGAAAAGTGATTGATGAATATTGTCATAAGGTAGGTAAACCTAAGAGGGTGCTTTCGGACAATGCCCCGCAATTCACTAGTAAAGTGTGGACAGAAAAACTTGAACAAGAAGGGATAGAGGTTATACATACTTCTGCTTATCATCCAGCAGGAAATCCCGTATGAACGCCTAATGAGGGAAATAGGACGTTGGTTTTAGGACATATTGTACAGACCAACACAGTAAGTGGGCATGTGAAGTAGAAAATTTTGAAAATGTAATTACTCTATACCTAGTGATACAACTGAAATACCACCCATTGAGCTGATGTTTAAGAAACCGGCTAACAGATTAATTCGAGAATGTGTTAGTTTTCCAAATAGAAAGAGTTTCAACTATGATGAAAAGGTAGCTTTAGCTCTTAAAAATTTAAAGGAGAAGGCAACAAGGAGAAAGAAAAAGCATGATGAAGGTCAGAAGTGTATAGAATATAAAGTGGGTGATTTGGTGTTAGTTGAAGTTCATAGTAAGTCATCAGCTTTACGACAAGAGACTCGTAAGTTTAACCGTTTGTTTGAAGGCCCTTTCAGGATAGAGACTATACCAAAGGAAAAACTCTTATGAGCTAATTGACCCTGAGAGTGGTAAATGTAAGGGGGTGTATAATGTTGAAGCCCTAAAAACCCTTTTATGAATAAGTGGTCACTTATGAAATGTGCCCCAATATATATGTAAATATCTGATTCTGTAAATAAGTTTGTGAATTAATGTATGTAGATAGTTTGTGTGAGTACTTAAGTTCAGATGCAGATGTAAGCATTTCAATGTATAATTTGTGACAGTTTTGTGTAGAAACTTTTGATGTTTTCATGATGTTGTGACTTTCTACATTGTGGTGACAAATTATCAGCTGTAAAATGTAAATAGACTGTTGTCATAAACACGCAGACATCAAGTGTGTAATTTGGAGTGAAAATAATTGTAACTTAAGGTGATGGCATTGAACGTTTGTTGTGTAAAAACAGTAAATGATAAAATGATTGGATCTGAGAAAAGACAATTATTGTAACCAAAATCAGTGTCATGGACTATGTGCAGATGTTGTATGTAATGAAGAATTGTATTTGTTCATTGTAAAGTCATTATGGTTGATTGATTGTAATCTGTTCGTGTCTGCATTATGTGTACATTCAACCTGCTTAGATTCATGACGGATTCAATCAATTTTATCTGTGTAAAATTAAGTGAATCCTGGGGAGGGGTTGTAACAGCCCTAATACCTGAATTTTGAATAGTATTGTACTGTGTGAAATATTTGTAGTGAGCTAAAGTTTGCTTGAAAGTGATTTGATATGTTTATTTTGTAAATTCTTGTAAATCAGTGTATATAGACTTTATTTTATGTAAGAAAATTATTTAAAGTCCATTTAATATGTTTAAGAACCGAATGGTGCAAGAGAATTTCTTAAAAGTTTGGTAATCTATGTATTAATGTAAGTTACGGTGTCTACAGGACAATGTTCTACCGTTTTGAAAGGATTTCTGTAAATAATTTTGTATTTAAGTATCTATAATTACCATTTCTGATCATTCTGTAATGTTATTAATTAATTTTGTATGAATTCCGATTGTTTTTAATATGTTTGATTGTTTGAGTGATTGTTTATGATCGAGAAATATCGGGCGGATGCCTTTAAGAATTATTGTAATTTCGATAGACTCTATATAAACAGATCGCCTGGACAGAGACATTCATTCCGTTATTCAGTTAGTAAGTCAGTTTAGTTGACAGTGTTACAGAGAGTTTCATCCAGTTGAGTTCACAAAGATTTTATTTGCAACAACTCAGAAGTGCATCCTTGGATTGTAAACTATGCTTGTGAATATCGCTGACTTGTTTGATTCAAAATAAAACAGCTCTTCAAAAAATAACCTGTTTGGTGGACTTTTTAATTAATTAATCAGTAATTAAACCACCGAAGAACCTTAATAACACTCACAGTACTTTATTGATACTCTTCCTATCTTCCAATGAATCCCAATCCAGCTCCTTTATAATATCAGTTACTGATTGTGTTCTGTACTAATTCCACAGACAAATCCCATTAGATCTGTAAAAGTAACGATGTATTCATTACTGAGTAATGGGTTCACCATCTGACTCGAAGTACCGAATCGTTACTCACAAATTAATTTCGTTACTCGCATTTTTCGTTACTCGAATTTGTCATATAGTTACAAACACGTTACAGCTCCCGCAGGTAACTAATTTTGACAACGTGAAGACTAATTTTGTAGTTTTCATTTTGTTTAACATTTACAGTGTATAATTTGTAAATAGAAAATTTATATGGATAATATGAGATAGTTACTGCTTTTTTCATTGATCGTCACTACTGTGGTTTATTGATTTCAAACATTTATTAAATTTGTTTATTTTAAGATTTGATATCTTTTATTTTATTTTATAGCATAATTTAAATTATAAAAAGAGTTGTCTAATAGTTTGTAATATACATCTCTGCACATGTTTTGTTCTAATAATATTTAATTAAATTGCAATAGAGTGCACGCTTCGGTGGCAATTTCCCTACACACTCCTCTTCCTCTATTTCCTGCATACACCTACATTTGCCCTCTACAAATTTTAACTTTAACTTCTTTAAACGTTTTTGGTAAATTATTCATAATTTCTCGTGGTAACTTATTCCAATCCCTGATACCCTTACCTAAAAAAGAGAATCTTCCTATACCCTTGTGCCTGAAATCAAGTGCCAGCTTGTGGTCATGGTCATCTTTTCCCTTCCAAGCCTTACTTTTAATTCTTACACCAATATCTTTTCCATGCCTCATCATCAACATACGCCTTGTTCACTGCCATGACCTTCTTCACCCTCCTCCTGTCTCCCAATGAATCCCATTCCAGCTCTTTTATCATATCTGTAACTGATAGCATTCTGCAATAATTTCCAGAAACATATCCAGCAGCCCTTTTTTGCAGTTCCAGAATTCCATAAAGAAACAACAATGTACAATGACTTCATTCCTTTTGCCTGGTGCTAGTTATTGTATTATTACCCAGGATCCATGTGATCAGTGCGGTATTGGCTTTAATGTTGTATTTGTTAAATACATGTCCCATTATCGTATCAGGCTTTTATGCAGGGTTTTGAGTCGGCTACTTTTTTTTTTTCTTAAAAAAAAAAACATCATTAGTTATTGTCACTAGATATGTCACAGTCAGGTGAAAGGTCAGGTCTATTATTTTTTTAATTGCAAACAGGTGTTTGCTTCGAAATTAGCTTATTCTCTCGTATATAATATTCATTACAGTAAATCAAGTGTACAGTCATAGGTTTTCCATAAGATCCGCGTGTTAATTACTTTAAGTTTATTCCAATGAACAACTTACCTAAACTTATTTTACTTAAACTTTACCAAGTACGAACAAAGTCCTTCCATATGGGACACGACTTGATGCAAATGCGAAGCTGCATGCTAGTTTGTATTGTACCAAAAGTAACGAAACGATACGATAGTAACGTAGTTAACCCGTACGCGACGCGACTCGATGCAATGCTTCGTGCTAGCGCTCGATTGTACCGAAAGTAACGGGTACTGATTGGTTTAGTAATGAATAAATACAGGTACAGCTTTTCTCATTACTTTTACAGCTCTACACCCCATCTAACAGTATTTGATACCCAAAATCAGGGTTTCCTATTACACCACCATATCCCATCAATAGTCTGACCAGAGTTTTGTAACCTAATTCCCCCACTTCCCTAGTACATCCCCTTATTACTTTATCCAATAAATGCAGCATTTTGTTACCATTTTATACAGCTCATCCAATGCATCCTTCTAAATTGAGTTTATTATTAAATGTTATGACAAGATATTGGCACTTTAATTCTTCAAAAGTTCCATACCTTATTATTATACACAATATTTATTTTTTATCTGTGTACCTGATGAGTCGACTCCTCTCAGCATTTATCTTAATTCCATGTTGAACTCTACTCACTTAGTATCCTGTTCAGGTCACCTTGCAACTATTCACAGTATTCTCCTGTTCTTATCCTATTACATACCATTATGTCATCTGCAAATAACCTGATTTCTGACATTTCAATGAAGAACAGCTATGGTCCCGATTAGGGATTGCAATCCAGCAAAGCGGGATCCCGCAATCCCACGGGATCCCGCATCATTAGACAGTATGGCGGATCCCGCACAAAAATAAGCGGATCCACAATCCGCAAAATCCGGCGGAAATGCGTGTCAGTCTACGTGACTCGCTGCCCTCGGTGAGTTATGGTACACATTTAGTACGATTTTCTAACTATATAATCATTTTTTAAGTGTCGCACACATTATCTGAACTACACGGTTACAGCTTTTTATTCACGGTTTCATTATTCCCATTTTCTGTATTTGCAGATAAAGTAATTGCGACAATTTCCTAATTTGCGGCTGAAAATTTGATTATTCGTTGATATGAAACTAATGTTATCGTAATTTTAATGATCGCGTAATTATTTATTTAACAGGTATCAAATAGAAATTGTATATCCGTTGACTTATTGTTGTTTTGGCCACTGCCTCAATGCGTTTATTTAAAGAAAGCCACCTGCTTACATGTGCCGCTCAGGCTTTCGCTTAATCCCTCTTCTCCTAGTTATTATTTCGACTAAAGGTAAAAAAAAGTTATAATGAAATTTTCATAGGTGTATCGAAGAATTCTGTTGTAGGAACACCTCCGCCGTCTTCCTCACGTGTGTAATTTCATGTGTTTTCAATGAAATCCGGAGATACAACCTATGAGGACTTCACTGCAATCATTCGCCGTGAAAGTCCCCTTTCTTACTAAAAAATAATAATTTCCACTCTAAAAACGTAGTTACGCCACATACGTAAATCTGAAATACCTGACAGTTTACGTGTTGGTGAGTAGTTTCTTTTAATAACATTGAATCAACTGTAACATCAATCAAGGAAGCAGGAGATATAATAATGAATCACGCAAAAAAAGGCCAAGTCTCGTGTTTGTGCAGTGACAAAATGTTATGAGATCTTGTTCTGAGCCAAGTCTACACTTTTCAGAGTATGTTCACTTCACTTTGTGAAATGGAATGCTTTTCTCGGTGTTATGGAACGTTTATTTATAATTTAAAAAACAAAACAACTCTGGTAACTTGGCCATTAAGCAAATCATATTTTTAAACTTATGTGATGTATTGTAAGGCAGATAATATGACCTAAGACTCAATAATTTCCATTTTATTATTTATTTAAAAATTGGTTTAGATTAAAAAATAAAAATGAAAAACCTCGAAATACACTTAAGACACGCTAAAAAGTTGTAATGTCATTATGTCATTTTACCAATCAAAATGTTGTTAACTGTTAATTTTTATCATTTAACATTAAAAATTATTTATTAATTTAATTATTATTTAATTTATTAATGTTTTAAGTTACTATCTTTTAAATATATTCGTTATAAAAACTGTTTGTACCAATCCCGCGCGGATCCCGCGGGATTGAAAACACTGCGGGATTGCAATCCCTAGTCCCGATACAAAACCCTGTAGCACTACCACATTCAATTCCACCCCTTTTGATACTGTATTTCCTACACTAATGCTTTGCTTTCTACGTTTTAAGGATTCCTTTTTTCATCCAATGGTTTCCACCTCATGTAACATCATTTTCATGGCTTGCTTCAAAGGGGTAATGCTCTGGCCTTTCATTTGGAAGGACGCTGGTTCAAATCCCCATCTGCACATCCAGATTTGGGTTTCCCAAATCATTCCAACCGAATGCCATGATTCTTCCTTCAAAAGGCCATGACTGTATTTCTTCCCGTTCCTTGTCTTGAGTCCTTTTTCACCTCTAATGAACTTGAAATGAATGAGCCAAGCCATAAGCAAAAAATTCAAAGTATCTAGTGCTGCACTATCAAATTGACCTCCCTTGTCCATTTATTATGATTATTATTATTAATTTTAATTGAAAAGGAACTAAATGTAATATCTTGTACATAGCCCAGCAACTGAGGTTCATATGAGTAAACTTGCCTGAAGCCATGCTGTGAATTTGCATATCAGTTTCTATCTTCACAGGATTTCTGATGTGATTGCATATCATTCTCTCCATCATACTAATTGGCCTCTAATTTTCAACCTTATTGTCGCTCCTCCTTTATGGACTGGAACTTGTAAGGAAAAACATGCTATACCGGGGTGAGTGTAGGTTTAGGTACCTTAATTGAATGTTGACTTGAAGAAAGTTCCCTTAATTTATATCTATACTGTTAATGACCATGTGTTAGCCTGGATACCTCAACTGTAAAGTTTATCGGCCGCCACAAAGCTTATTTGAACCAAAAGCTGAGGAAAGGTTACTGTCCACTATTAAAGCATGTCAAACTTCACTTTGATGAAAAATTAGAAATTTATTAAACAGTCACATTTTTAAAATAACAGTTACAGTTGAGTAGGCAATCGAACTAAACGTTTCCAAGCAAACTGCAGATTATGAAGAGGAGAATTCACTGACCGACATTATAGTTGTTAACACACGACTCTGGTAAGAAAAATCATCATGGCTGCCACACGTTCCTGGCCTGGCTCATCGGTTTCCGGCTACCACCATGGACTAACTGACACACACAAAACCTACCAGCGCAGGTTCACTATGCACAACGTTTGCAGGTTACAGACCCTGACCTTGCTACCACGTCACTCTTTATACCCCCAGCCAAATGATCTATGTGTATGGATGCTTTCCAAAAATAGTGTGAAAAGGTGTGATTATAGAATGTGTTTTAAAATTAACTGTGTGTAGCCTGGCCTTCAAGGTTTATAAAAAGTATTTAATGAAAACTCTCAAATGATTAGCTTTCTTGTAAATGAATTTAGTTTACAGGTGCATTGGTTAAAAGTTTCCGAAAATTAATTAGTGATTCCACAATTTATTTCTTAATTTAAGCAATTTTTCGGCGACCCTGCTGAATTGGAAATTATTGTGTTAAAATTGTTGTCACTGTGTTCTATGTTAATTCCTGATTCCAGAAGTGTAAATTTTATTAAGATTGGTGGTGTAATAGCAAAGTTATTAGTTTGACAAAAATCGGGTTTGAAATCTGTTTAGCAGATACTTGGCTTTTAGTTATAACTATTCAAGTGTTGTTTATATTGAAAAAGTGTTATTAGCTGAACTTTCTTTGAATTTAACTACTTGTTTTAACTGTGGTTTTATTTACTGAAATGGCTTAGTTTAATCGCAAATGAATTTTGAATATGGCCACGTTGTGATTAATGACGAAATAACTTCAAATTTATTTAACATCTGTTCTAATGCATGGAATATTCTGAAATTTTAATATGTTATACCAGATTTTACGTTCTTTCAGGAAATCTACTTTTTAGTTCGAGAAATTATCAAAAAACATACGATTAAAAATATTGAAAGTGTGCTCAATGGAGTGTTTAAAATTTTATTTGCTTTATTTACATGGTCTAAAACTACTGAATATTAGTGAATTTAGCTTTCTTTCGAACTACTTGTATTATTATTATAAAATTACTTTACTGCTTCGAAAAGTGTTGGGAATTACTGAAATTATCATGTAACAAAAATCGATTGTTTACAAATTAGATAATAATGGATTACCCTATTCCAGGTTAGTTTAAAGGTTCTTTACTATTATAAAATGTTTATTTAGCACTTGTATTATGTGTTGAGTGACCTAACTGTTTCTAGATCGGTTTATTTACTGAGTTAGCTTGCAGTATCAGCTTCTGCTTGAAACGGTTTTTCATATCCTGTGATTGCAAACTGAAAAATTTAATAATTATTATAAAGCTTACTCCCTCCCTTATGCTATGTAGCTAGGAAAACTAGAATTTATCCAAATTCTAGTTGCTTACAAACTACTATCCATGTTTCCAATCATCTGGAAAGCACCAAGACTCCAGACTCGATCCAAATAATATTTCAAGATAAGATACAATTCTGTATTCTGCTCACACAGGAATAAAATTATGTCATACCAAAATCTGGGTGAACAAAGCTTTACAATACGCATCCACCCTGGAGTGAAAGTCTTGCATTGTTTATATGAAATTAGGAGTAAGTTAGAAACATTTTAAGTTAGTAGAGAAATACAACTTAAAAAGTTGTCACAAAATACTTCCTCCAGTGTTTTAACATGTCATTTGCTTTCTCTCTTTCCACTGACAGATGTATTCTCTCTTGCTTTTTTACTCATCTTTTCTTGATCTCTACTGTCTCTGTGTTCATTCAAATATTTCTTCTTTCTTTAACCAGTCTGCTTCCTTTTCCCCTTATATCTTTATTCTGTATTATATCTATCAGTATGTTTGCTGTTATTGCTCTTAACATTTTCATTTCACTCCTTTCTAACAATTCCTTTGCTTTTACAGTGTCAGCCTTGGCTTCTGCACCACAAATCAATACAGATCTTACCGTGACTTAAATTTTAACTTTGATTTTTACAGACCTATTTTTACTACACCATATGAGATTTTTAAACCAATCTAATACTAAAAGAGCAGAGGTCTTTCCAGTCTATCAATTTCACAAACAATTCTTTAGCATCAAACTGAAACACTTCTTCAGTGGGAGGAATGAGAATTTTTAATACAACAGACTAATAGTCTTAGTGTCTTAAGTGTTTTAAGTGTTTTATTTTTTATTTCTTTTAGTATTTAAAAAGCTGAATAATAACAACAAAAATCATAACATTTAGCTATCAAAAAATTTCATTAATCATTACATTTATTGTATTTTTGTTTCCAGTTTTGTTTCAAGAATTATTGTTAGGATATTAATGAAACTAAGGAAAAAGGAAACAGCTTTAGGCACTATAAATTACAAGGAAAGAGAAAATGACACATCACTCACTAGAGTTGAAGGCTGTGACGAATGAAAAAGATATATGACGAATACTAGAAAACACAATATTTCAGTTTTACACCTTATTCATGCTGTAGGAACTGAGTCATGTGGTTCAGGAAGTGTACACACACTAATGTTTACCACATGACTGAGTGTATGTCTCCCGACATATCGATAATGCACTCAGTCATGTGTTAAACTTCAGCGTGTGCACATTTCCCGAACCACATATCTTGGTTTCTACAGCATTAATGAGGCGTGAAACCAAAATATTGTGTATTCTAGTGTTCATCATATATATGGGTTGTAAAAAATACAGCAACCAGTCAAAACATATTGTGACTGGTTGCTGTATTTTTTACAACCCATATTTGACGTCACAGTCGTGGAAGTTCCACCAATCCATCATGGATAAAATAGTATTCATCATATAAGTTTTTCACTTTCACGCAGCCTTCAACTCTGGTGAGTGATGAGTCAATTTTTAGGAAATTAAGAAATTGACATTCAAAGAGGCTAGAGGAAGATAACATAGTGTAACAATACTGGTAGCAGGCCTGCAAAGAACTGCAGCAAATGAGAAGCATGATTAGTTTAACATAATTTTTTCATCAGTCAACCATCTTTTCCTTCATTAGATAAAAGAATTTTCACAGTGGATTTTTTTTTTATTTTAACCATAGTTCCATTGCTATTATTTTTTTTTTATGAATTTACTTCCATTCTTTTCATTAAATTATAGCACATAAGAAACATAAAAATAATCAAAGCTGGTACAATTTTATAAGATATTCTACTTGCCACCACCATTCCTGAAGTATTCCCACAGAGCCAATGGTGAAGCGATGTCAAACACAGAAAGTGACAGGGACCTGTTTATCAAAACCAAATCAAGCCCTGTAGTTATATGGTCCTGGAGATTTTCTCCAACAGGCAGGTCTATTACTGCATCAATCTAATACAAAAAAGAAAAAAAGAAATAGCATATTCTGAAGAAAAAATCATTAATAATTTTAATAAAATAGAGGATATTTATGATGTTTCAGTTCATAAAGGTTACTTCTGAAATGTTACTTTATGTTTGGGTACTGATGAAAATTTTTTAAGTAATTAACTTATTGAAGAGGTCATTTTTATATCTAACTGGCTGACCTGGCAATGCTTTGCTATTGCTGGACTTGACATACAGATTAAACGAATGCATTTGAAAGTTTGTGTTTAGTAAAAATTAGATATTGGTAGATTATGGTAATGGTCTTGGATATGCAATGTTTTTGATGATTCCAATATATGTATATATATATATAATCTGAGTTTGTTTTGGAGATATACGCTAAACAGAGAAAAGTTGCACGCATAAATCAGTCTTAAGAGGGGTGAAACGGGAGAGCGGGTGCAGTTTTGTAAACTAAATATAAACATCATTTTCACTTATTTTACAGGATATGTGTGCATAATAATCAGATCACATGAGTTATTTTTAAAAAAAAATCAGCAATTCATAACACAGAGAGAAACCAATGTGTATAAAATGTTCTCAGTCCTCCCACTGGAGGAGCATGTCTGTTTGATGCTCTCAGACTTCATCTTCCCGCAAAGTGTCATGCTATCAGAGTGGCTGTCCTTATGTAGCCCCACTTTGCAACAGTTGCCAGAGTTGTCAAGGTCATGTGTGCTGATTGACTCTTGGTGCAGAGGTGGCAGTGTAAGAAGGCTGGGGTGGCAAGTTGGGCAGTGAGGCGGGAGGCACAGTAGGGATATGCGCATTGAAAGGGATCAGCTGGAGGTCGGAGTTCTGTGATGATCTTGATGCTTCTGTCCCTTCCCTCTTAACTGACCAGTAACAGGGTTTCATCCTGAATTAAGTTGTGCCTCTGTTCACAATGTCTTCCATGAGATGAATTTCCACAGCCATCTTAATCATGTTGTCCCTGTATCCATTTGTGTAGTCTAGATCTCAAAGTCAAATCCGTGTCTTTTCTCTATGCTATGCACAGCTTCCCATCGACTTTATCACTTGTCGCACACATACAAATCTAGTGTGTTCCATTTAGTGCTGATACACAGATCAAACTGTATGTCCAATGTACTGCTGCCCACTTTCACAAAGGATGGAATAAATACCAGGCTGTAAGAGAACTAAGCCATCCTTTATACTGTGATGTAAATATCTTTTCTTCCTGAGTGAACAGTAGAATGCCTTCATGACAGATTTGTCTAACAATCTGGCGATTTTTGTTGAAGTTGCCCCAGCATATGGTAAAAAGGCAAGTTGTTCTGGCTCTTGGTTCATAGCCTTCCTCTCGTATTTCTAGCAAAAGACCATATTGATCTGTGGCTATGCTGTATCCATTCATGCAGATTGTATGCCACAAATGATTTAGTACCTCAGGAAGACTTTCAAAGTAAGAGATGACTCTGGTTCAGTGCACTAAGTTTTATAACACTGCACTGTACTGCACGATGATGATAGCTGAGCGCACTGAGGTATAGATTGCTGTGTGTTGGATTCCTATACACTCCGTGTCCTAGTGTACCATCTGAACTCTTTCTGAACAAAATGTCTAGAAATCCCCCACTTCACCTACATTGTAAACTTGGTATAAGGAAATCATCTAGTATTTCTCTCTCATGCAGCCAAAGTATTATCCACATACCAATAAAAGGAAGCCAATTGCAGTTCTGCACTTTCCAGTGCCAAGTTCTCAAAATGTTCCATGAACATTAAAGTGATGCCACCAGCAACTGTTTCCTGGCATTTACTACAAAAGGACAGTCACTCTGGGAGCCTGATGCTCTGCCGGGAGATGACTTTGGAGAACAACTTTGAAATATTGCATCAAATTGACACACTCCCCTGTAGGAGGCCCAAGAACATTTTATACAGAAACCATCTGTTTTAAAAAGTGAAATGAATATTCACTACAGTCGGTAGACTTGGCTCAAAACAATATCTCATAACTTTTAACAGTAAACAACCACAAGATGTGGTCCTATTTTTACAGGAACTATTTATGTTCAAATTTCTTTTTGTAGGTTGATTGATTATTATGATTTGCATTTACTTCCTGGTTCTAATTTCTTCACATTGGTAACTATTTGTTGCATTACCTGATCTCAGTACTTACCTTTTCTCTGTTGTACATATTAATATTATTATTAGGATCAGCACCATGTAGTTGGATATCACAAATGAGTCACTGATTTTCTAAAGCATCACACACGTGATTTTATAAAATTCTCACCTATATGTTACACAATCTCCTCCCAAAACTCTTTGTTGGGTTAATCCCATTAAACATGTCCATAGTGTGTGTCTATTCCACTTGTAGGATACTTTGTGACATAGTAATTAAGATATTAAATACCTACACTGTCATTCCATGCAAGTGATATTACAGTATTATAAGTGTCGAACAAATGGTCTGGAAGCTCAGTGGTTAAAACACATTCAAACTTAGAGTCTGTGGTTTAATTGCCACTATGACCATGAATCATTATGGGGTTTCCTTTGTTCATGTGCAAGCCAGGACATTTTAACATCTTTAATGAGTCATTGAAATACTTTTACATTCTGATGCTGCCATACACTCAGTATGGTTGATTCAAATTAAATGCCTTCCTTGACAATATCCATCAGCACATGTACAGTGCAGATAGATGAATATAATCTAATTGCAAACAATTGATACATGCTGGTAGATGTTGAAACAACCCTGCTCGTGCTTCTGACAGATGGCCCTTTACCTGTTTATGCAAACAAGCGGATCGTTCCTTCCTTCTTCTCTTCTCTCTCTCTTCTCCAAACAAACTCAATTACGTATTTATCTCTTTCTAATACAGTTCTAATTCTGAATTTCAATAATGGGTACTATTGTTACAAAATATAATATGTACATCCACTTAATTCCATTTATTTTTCAACTTCTTGCAATCAGACCAAAAACATAAAAATCTTCACAATGTACTTTTTTAAATAACCACATCCTCAAATCAACTGCCAAACTCTCATTCTGCCCATTCACATAAGCAGAGGCATGCAGCCTTAGCCCCCCATCCATATCCTATCTACGCCATACTATTCACTACTGCTTACTCTCGCAACGCCTTCTCTTTGATAACTTTGCGACAGACAGCCAGCTAGCAAGCCCCTTCTTGCCGTACAACAACAATCAATTCCATGAGCAACCCAAACAATGATTTATCATTAATTGAAGGAAATAATTCAGGAGAGAAAAAAGAACTGATTTAGATATGACAAACACTACAATATGAATTGTCACAATTAACAGAGGATGGGGTTGGCTGGTCATATGTGGCATATATGTCACATTCCCGCCGCTTAAATTAACGAACTTCTTTAACTTGAGAAAAAATGAAGCAATAAAAAAAAAAATTATACAGGATTGGTGAACAATACCTCAGCCCCTTCATTTAAGCTTCCAACCACTCCTTCACACACACTCAAAAACAAGCAATCATACTCAAACAAAACCAACACATCGAAATTAGAACAAATATCATTCCCAAATCAATATAAAGCACAAAATAATCTTCATCAAATTCAAGAAAATTAGAAAATAATTATCAAATTTGGTACAGAATAGACATACAATTAGAAAACCATCAATCACATTCATAAACAAAATCATAAAAATTAGAATAAACAAAATCATTACAACATAAAGTACACAGTGGTAGACCACCATCAATCGTGGAAACCAAAAAATTCAGTAGCAAATACCAAGTTACTTAAATTTACAAAAATTTACATATTTACAGTTTGCTTACATTTTGATGTACACATCTTGTTTGTGTTCTTGGGTATGGTAACTTTTACTAATCATATATATTATTTCTATAAGATATTTTTTTTTTTTTTGTCACAAGCCATTCTCTCCCTTCATACTAAACCAAAATCTATGAATGAGGTGTCATTTTAAAGCGTAAGATCTCCAATTTGATCACATCATATTTTAAGAAAGGATTTTTTTGGAATTCAACCCTTATAGGACACAAAACTCAATATGACATTTTAGTTTTTCCTGGCGTATTGTTGAAATAAATAATTCTCGGGTTTTCTGCCGGTTAATTGATTTATTTAATTCATTTAATGACATTTCGTCAATTGCCATCGTTGCCTTCATCAGGTTAACTCTTAAATACAAAGACAAGACTGTGACTGACTTGCGAGCCAGTCCTGGCTCCTATAAATAGCCTGTTGCCGAGGGAAGCTTCCCGCTGCTCTTTGATTAATCTCCCTGAATTCCTAACTGAAATTGATAAATGAGGTATAATTTTAAAGGTAAAGAACTCTGCTTTGGTGACATCATGTATTAAGGCAGGAATTTTTCGGAATTCAACCCTTAAAGGGCAAAAGTATCAATATTTCTGCAACACATTTTTGTGTCACGAGACATTTATCTCCCTTGATATCTAACTGATTTAGATAAATAAGGTGTCACTTTAAAGATTAAGATCTCCGCCATGGTCACATCATATTTTAGGAAATGAATTTAGGAATTTGGCCCTTAGAGGACAAAATTATCATTATATCTATAACGCATTTTTTTTTGTCACGAGCTAATTATCTCTCTTGATATCTAGCTGAACTCGAGAAATGAGTAATTATTTTAAAGATTATGGTTTCCGCTTAGGTCAAATAATATTTTAAGAAAAGAATTTTTCAGAATTCAACCCATAAAGGACAAATTTATCATTATTTCCATTACATTTTTTTTGTCACAAGCCAATTTGTCTCCCTTGTTATCTAATCAAACTCGAGAAATTATATATTATTTTAAAGATTATGGTTTCCACTTAGTTCAAATCTATCTTTTTTTTAAAAAAATTTTTTTTGGAATTCGATCCTTAAAGAGCAAAAGTATCAATATTTTTACAATGCATTTTTTTTGTCACGAGCCATATATCTCCTTCAACATCTAACAGATATGAAAAATGAAGTATAATTTTAAACATCAAGATCTCCACCGAGGTCACATCACATTTTAAGAAAGGAATTTTTCAGCATTTGACACTTAAATGGCAAAATTATCATTATTTCTAGAACATATTTTTTTTTTTTTTGGTGAGCTATTTATCTCCCTTGATAACAAACCAAAACCGAGAAATGAGGTTTTATTTTAGAGATAAGGTCTCTGCTTTGGTCAAATCATAATTTAAGAACAGAATTTTTCCAAATTCAACTCATAAAGGGCAAAAGTATCAATATTTGTACAATGGGTTTTTGTGTCATGAAGAATTTATCTCCTTCGATATCTAACCGATGTAGATAAATGAAGTATAATTCTAAAGAGTAAAGTCTCCACCAAGGTCACATCATATTTTAAGAAAGGAATTTTTTGGCATTTGACACTTAAAGGGCAAAATTATAATTATTTCTATAACATATTTTTTTTTGTCACAAGCTATTTATCTCCCTTGATATTTAACTGAAATAGATAAATGAGCTGTCATATTTAAGATTAAGGTCTCTGTTTTGGTCTTAAGAACGAAAGTTTTTGGAATCCAGCCCTTGAAGGGCAAAAGTAATAATTGTGAAAGTCGCTCATGTGAGACAGTTCAGAGCCTAGCCCCTAGGCAGCAGTAGCACATATCATAGAGATATTAATAAACTGCTTCCATGGCATCGACTTTTTTATGTACCTATAACACTAAACAAATAAGCAATTGAAACAAATGAGGTGGTTCATCTTTCATCCTATTACAAAAACCCCCAACCTTACTATTCATTGTATTCGTGAAATTTTCGCACGGGTCATCTAGTACCCTAAAAACTCCTGATTTACTGAAATGAAGTCTTCACAGGTGTACCGCCAGATAGTGTTTCGAAAACACGATATTTCAATGACTAGCTCCGTCGTCATCATCAGGTGTCGAGACGTCTGCACAGGTCGGGTGACCGACGGATACTGAGACAGCCCAGGTGCCGCACCTCCTTATATAGACCAACAGCTCTCTCCGACGCCCGGCAGTGAGTGCGCGGGGCTACAGGTGTTCATTGTGGGCCGAGGAAGTTAGTATTGGGCCGTTTTTTGGCGGTTCCTGAACATGCGTGCCACGCTCTCTGCATAAAGATGCTAAGGCTGGTTTCCATGCCTCGCTAAGACATAGCCCACTATCTCTGTTGTAGGCATCAGCCAATCGAATTTCAATCACTTTTTTGACTATGGAATCCCAAAAGTATGAGGTCCTAGCCAATATTGTAACGTTGTTAAAGTCAACCCTGTGGCCATGGTTGTACACATGCTCGGCGATCGCTGACTTGCCATACTGTCCCAGGCGAAGACGGCGTTTGTGTTCTTCACACCGGTTTTGTACAGTGCAGATGGTTTGACCGATGTAGCACTTTCCACACTCACACGAGATGCTGTAAATTCCAGAAACTCTGAGGCCAAGATCATTCTTAACTGAGTGGAGGTAGTCCCGAATTTTAGCAGGTGGTCGGTAAAAACATTTTATTCCATGCCGTGCGAGAATTCTGCCAATTTTCCCCGAGGTGTTTCCAGCGAAAGGCAGAAAAGCGATGGCCTGAGGTGTTTCTACCTGTTGGGCTGGATTTTTTCCTGGGTTGCGATCAATTTCTCTTTTTATCTGCCTCTCGGTGTAACCATTCTGACTGAAGACAGTTCTTAGATGTTCCAGTTCCAGTGGTAGGCTTTCTTTGTCAGAAATCGCCCTAGGCCTGTGTACAAGAGTATTTAGAACAGTTTCACGTTTCACTTGTGGCTCCCAAATATTGGTCCTTGTGGGTTGCTTTTCTGTATACACTATGTCTTAGTGTTCCGTCCGGCTTTCCTTCAATTAGAATGTCGAGGAAAGGTAGGCAGCCGTCCTTTTCCAGTTCCATTGTGAAATTTATGCTGGGATGAATTCCATTGAGATGTTCTAAGAACTCATATAAAGCCTTGATGCTATGGGGCCACATGACAAACGTGTTATTGACATAGTGGAAAAACCATGCCGGTTTGAGAACCACACTTTCCAGAGCTTTTTCTTCGAAATACTCCATGTATTGGTTGGCGACTACAGGAGAAAGTGGTGATCCCATGGCAATGCCGTCCACTTGCTCGTAGTATTCCCCTAAGTAAGTGAAATATGTAAACATCAGCACATGTCTGAAAAGTTCCACAATGGCTGGTTCAAATTGTTGGCATATCAGTTCCAGCGTGTCCTTCAACAGGACGCTGGTGAATAATGAAACAAAGTCGAAGCCCACCATTATGTCCGAGTCATTCAGTTTCATGGTCTTGATGATCTTGACAAATTCCGTAGAATTCTTGACACGGTGGTCGCAATGGCCAACCGAAAGACTCAAAAGACGGGTCAGATATTTTGCCAGGGGATAAGTCCAAGCTCCAATATTGCTGATGATTGGTCGCCGTGGTACGCTTTCTTTGTGTATCTTTGGCAGACCATATAGCCGAGGTGGTCTTGCAGCATGAGGTCTGAGTTTCTTGTTGATCTCTGCAGAAAATTCGGCTTTCTTCAATAATTTTTTTTTTTTTAACTGCTTTATGTCTATTTTTAACATCGAGGTCTTTAGAGACGGAAAAAGGATGGGGGGCAAGGATGGGGGCAAGGAATGGGAAGGAATTCGGCCATGGCCTTTTGAAGGAAGCATCCCGGCATTTGCCTGGAGTGATTTGGGGAAACCATGGAAAACCCAAATCTGGATGCCCGGACGGGGATTCGAACCACCGTCCTCCCGAATGCGAGGCGAGAACGCTAACCGTTACACCGCCCCGCTCGGTTTTCTTCAATAAAGCCATAGTCTTCCTCTCAATCATGCTGGTAGGATCGTTGTCTAGAGGGCGATAGCAAGGATCATCAAGGATGTTCCTCATCTTCCCCTTGTACTGTTCTGCTGTAAGCAGTACCATAGCATTTCCTTTGTCCACCGATAAGACAACAACTTCGTTGTTCTGACGCAAGGCACAAAGCACTTCCCGCTCCTCCCTCGTTATGTTGGTCCTAGAGGGTTTTGCTTTATCCAAGACTCGGCATATCTCTCTGCGGATCTCCACCACTGTCTCTGCTGGGAGGGTGCGAACTGCCTGTTCGACTGAGCTTATGATGTCAAGAATTGGGACACGTCTTGGCACTGGAGCGAAGTTGAGTCCTTTGGATAAGACAGAAATGGTGGCGTCGTCAAATTGCAATCTGCTCAGGTTCACCACTGTGCGACTCACATCAGGACATTCCCTGGGATGCTGAGTTCCCCCCAGACAGTTGTATTTAGACATATGTCTAGCTGTTGGCTCTCCCGCTCCAGATTTTCTTGAGCTGATACCTACAACAGAGATAGTGGATTATGACTTAGCAAGGCATGGAAACCAGCCTTAGCAACTCTACACAGAGAGTGTGGCACGCATGTTCAGCATCCGCCATAAACGACCCAATACTAACTTTCTCGGCCCGCAACGGACACCTGTAGCACTCACTGACTGCACGGGCATCGGAAAGTGCCGTTGTCCTATATAAGGAGGTGCGGCACCTGGGCTGTCTCAGTATCCAACGGTCAGCCGACCTGTGCAGATGTCTCGACACCTGTTGAAGACAACAGAGCTAGTCGTCGAAATATCGTGTTTTCAAAACACTATCCGGCGCTACACCCGTGAAGACTTAATTTCAAGCACATGCTGAAAAGTCTCCGTTCTTACTTCCTGATTTACTTTTTTTTTTTTTGTATTTTCAATTCTTCTTTATTTTAGTACAAATAGTAACTGCCTAACTTTTTGTTTCAAATATTTGTTTGATACACCATACAAGATTTCTATGTTTATACATGTGGAACAGCTGTTTGTGAGCCTGTGACCTACTTTTGGCTCTATCATACAAGGCATTGTTGTTAACTCAAGCACGGGTTAGCCTACCCAACGCACAGTTAGAACTGACTGTCAACTTCGACAGACACAATTCACACTAGTACTCATGGCATTACAAATGTAATCAACACTACACATATTTTTTACATGGATACAGTCATTTAGTTTGAATATGTCACCATTTGAGAAAATTTTCACAACAGTTTGGTTAGATATCACTTCAAACATAACAGTTAGCTTTCCAGCAACAAATATGTTGTTAGAATGAAAACAAGCATGGAAACTTCAGCATAAAAAGGTCAATATCATGATTAGTTACAAAATCAGGATTTACTTCACTGTTACACTTGATAGTATCATCTTCACCATCAGTTACAGTGATATCAAAGTTAGTCACATTCATTAAATTATTTTTTCTGTCAAATCCATTTTTCATCTCATCATTAACATTATTACACAAATAACTACTGCTTTCATCGCTTTGACCACTTGTTACTACAAATATCTCTACATTAATTGAACTACACATATTAATATCACAGATTTTACCGTTGATACCTTCATTACACATTTAATCTGCTATAAAAGGCTCTCGGCTTTCACAAACATCAACTCTTACTGAATTCGTTACAACGCTACTCTCACTAGTACTAATATCATTATTTAAATAAGAAAAGAAAGGGAAATTAACCCACCACATACCAAAGTGGACGGATGCAATGAGAGAACACTAATGCTGACAAACAACCACACAATATATCGGCATCTGCCTTGCTCACAAATAGAAAAATGGGCCATTAGGCTCGGAACGTGTGTGCACAACGAACGTTACCTAATGAGTGTGTAAGTGCGGGTGAAGTGGGGGGGGGGGGAGAACCAGATATTGGCAATTTAATTGTGAGGCCATTAGGGGGAATATTGAGGTTAAGACAAGCTTTTAAGAAGAGGATGTGTGACTGTAATTTGGCTAGTTGGAAGGCATGTCCTCGGAATGCAGCAAGGTATTTTAATACAAGAGACATTTTGTTTATGGTGTGGAAAGCTTAAAAGCTTGTCTTAACCTCAATATTCCCCCTAATGGCCTCACAATTAAATTGCCAATATCTGGTTGCCCCCCCCCCCCAACTTCACCAGCACTTACACACATTCCGGTACAGGCAGTCCTTAGCCTTGACTGCCCTAGTGCTGCAACAATACAGTGACCTGGCCAACCAACACTCCAGACATCTTATATCTCTAAATAAAATACTGCTGCTGTCAACCCCACATGTCCTTCCTCACCTTCAACATATTTTGCAAAAGGCTGTAGAATCTATGGATAGGCATGCTCAAAATCATCTAGGCAAATTGTCCACTCTGTATCTTTCCGATCTCAAAGCAGGACAACCTCTCCCCTGCAAATTACCAGGACACAAACCCAGGTGTCAACCACCCCTCATTTCCTCACAACCATCTATTGCTCAGCTACTCAACATACCTCTACCACCTCCCTTAAAACCCACACCTCACCCAGTCAGGACGAATCAAGCTGCCAAACCCAAACTGGCAGTTATTAATCTGTCCTCTTCTCCGCTCTCAGAACCACAAATCTCAGTACTCTCCAAGGGTCTCACTTTCTCACCCACCCCCAAATTTGATCAGACCTCCCTAGTACGTGACTCCTTAGCTTTCTGCCGCACACTCCGCTGGAGATATCACTTTGCCTCAAAGAGCAACAATATTGACAGTCAGAATGACCTGGAGCCCAGTCTCTAAACGTTCCAACCACCCTCAATTCTTGATCCACCACCTCTCCCACAAAACCACCCTCTCCAATTGTTTCAAGATCTTGTTTCCACCAGTTTGGCTTCTCCTAGTTTCGCAAAATCACCACCCTGTGGCACCAACCTGACTCGTACAGAAACCAGGGCCATCAGGGAACTCTCCTCTGTTCCAGACTTGATCATTCTACCGGAAGACAAGGGCTCAACTACGGTGGTCATGAACCGTTGTGACTATGTCAGTGAAGCACTGCGTCAGCTGTCTGATACCAACACTTACCGCCCCCTCAACCATGATCCCACACCTGCAGTGAATGATAGAATAAAAGTGTATATACAGGTTAGTGGACCCCTCCAAGGACTCACTCCCCATTCTGTCTCACTCCTCACTCCAAAAAAGCCACGCACACCTTCACTATACCTCCTTCCCAAGATTCATAAGCCTGGCAACCCAGGACGTCCCATAGTTTCTGCATATGGCTCACCCACTGAGCGTATCTCTGCCCTGGTTGACCAGCATCTACAGCCCATTGTCAGCCAGCTTCCCTCCCACATCAAGGACACCCGACACTTCCTCTCTCGACTGGCTACAGTACCCACACCTCTTCCCCCTGACTCCCTTCTAGTGACGGTAGATGTGACTTCCTTATACACAAATATTCCCCATTGCCATGGGCTCAGTGCCTTGGAACATTTTCTAGACCAGCGTCCGCCCAATAGCCTCCCCACCAGATCTTTCCTGCTCACCTTGGCGGAACTAATACTAAACAACAACTTTTTCTCATTTGAGGGGAAAATCTATCACCAAGTGAGTGGCACTGCCATGGGCACTCGTATGGCTCCCTCATACGCTAACCTCTACCTAGGCCGCCTAGAAGAATCATTCATAACTTCAGCCCATCTGAAACCCCTCTTGTGGGTCAGATTCATTGATGATATTTTCATAATCTGGACCCACGGAGAAGACAACCTACTCAGTTTCCTCAATAAACTTAACACTGTCAGCTCCTTGAAATTTACATGGACTTACTCCCATACACAGGCCACTTTCCTGGATGTCGAACTTTCCCTCACGAATGGCTATATACACACAGCTGTCCATATCAAACCCACCAACCTACAACAGTACCTTCATTATGACAGCTGCCACCCTCATCACATCAAACGTTCCCTCCCCTACAGCCTAGGCATTCGAGGCAGTCACATTTGTTCCAATCAACAAGCCCTTCAACAATATGCCAGCAATATCTCTGAAGCCCTGATTTCCCGCAATTACCCGCTAATTTTAGTTCACAAACAGGTTTCTCGTGCCACATCACAACCTATCAACAATCCACAATCCTCTAAAACCCACCATAGCCCTGTTTTGATCACCCGTTACTTCTCAGGCTTAGAATCCGTCAACCGAGTCTTGAGACAAGGTTACGACTTCCTTCGAGCCTGCCCTGAGATGAGAAACCTCCTTCCTAAAATCCTCCCTCACCCACCCAGAGCCTGCTTCAGCAGACCTCCTAACCTCAACCAACTCTTGGTCCATAAGCACGGGGTCCCCCATTCTGCAAGACAGCCTCAAGGTTCATTTCCTTGCAACAGATCCCGTTGCAAATTATGCAGTATGCACCCGCCTTCCACCACCTTTACCAACCCCGTAACTGGGGAAAGCTTTCCCATCACAGGATTTGCCACTTGCACATCCTCCCACCTCATATACCAACTCACTTGTAACCATTGCCCAGCCTCCTACATCGGACTCACAACCAATCCACTAGCCATTAGAATGAATGGACACCGACAATCAGTACATACCAAGAACCCTGACCACCCTGTATCTCATCATGCCACTATACATGGCACCAATGATTTTAATACCTGTTTCTCGGTCCGCGCCATCAGAGTCCTCCCAGATAAAAGCAGTATTTCAGAACTTCGAAGGTGGGAACTGGCCTATCAGTACCAACAATCTCCAGGTCAAAATTTAAGATAGCACCAATTTTCCTCCCACCCATCCCCCTCACTTCCACCTTCCCTCATAGAACCACCGCTCACCAGAGCCTATCTTTATAGATTGTGATTTCGAGTTTTAGTTTCAACTTAATTTTTTTTTTTTTACCCACTTGTGTCCTACTTGATTAATTGAGGTATACTACCCTTCCACGACAGGACCGTGTACAGTTTTGCTTTATCCGTTTTCCAGCCTGTACTCTTCTACCCCCTCCCTCACTTCCTGCCATGATGTATTTCCCCCACCATGAGCCACCGAAATTGTGGCTCACGCAGTTGGCTGCCGGCAGCGCTTGCGTGCAGCCATCTCACTTCTACTGAGGAAGAGCCATGCTCGAAAATTTTATTCTTTGTATGTTCGTGTTTTTTTCATGTACCAACGCCGCTGGATTCCCCTTCTTTGGTAAGCGGTGGTTTATTATCCTATCCAATATATATATATATGTCACACATTAGTACATACATCATAGAATATGAGATGAATGAGAACTTGCACAAGGTCAGAGAAACTCAAATCCATCACTAAACACTACTGAAGGTAGAAAATGTTGTATATTAGGCAACTCCTAAGTCTGTATTATATGAATGACACCTGAACCAGACGTTCTGGGTTGCTACCTTACTCTCTGGCATTAATACTAGTCATCAAAAATATTGGGTACTCATGTTTGTTGTGCTATTCTTGTCACAGGCTTCCTACCATCAGCTGTTGAATGCAAAAGGCTTACTTTCACGACATCTATTTAATTTATGTTATTAATCATTATTATAGACAAAAATAATATATTTTATTGGGAATAAACCAAAACACATGCCCAAGCACTCATGCACACGTATATGTTTATGTACACATTTAAATTTTTCTTTTCTCTAACAGTTAATTAGGAATCTTAATATTAGGAGTGTGAAGAATAAGAATAAGTAGTATGTGATTATCAGAGGTAGTGTTTGAAATATTACTTACCTTATTTTTTTGCAAGCTTTCCTTAGGACCTATGCCAGACAACATTAATAATTTTGCTGAACCAAGAGTTCCTGCTGATACAATAACAGCTCTTCGGGCCTTCACTCTGTACTTCTTGTTGTAATATTCATATTTCACTCCAGAAGCTTCATATCTTTCTCTTAACAGAATCTGAAAATAACAAAAGTAAATTTAATTTTTCCATGAAAATGGTGGAGGACCTAGATGCAAGAGTGGAACTGCTGGAAGAGATGAACTGATTTTACAGACCATTAAAAACATTATTTACCTAGTTAGCATTGAGTTCATTATTAATATTTTTATGAATAAAGATATACCAACTTGTAATATATCTATAACTTTGTCAAAACCATTTAGAAAGATACCTATTATTGGTAATCTATACAAGTAAACAAGTTTTATTAACACTTTCTTCATAGCAAAGCACCCTATAGCTTATTTTAAAAACACTATTGTAAAAGATGATATATTTTGTAATTATAAGCTGATGCCAGAGGTCTGAATGAATTGATAAATAGAGGCCAACCATGTTGAAAATTGCTCGATCTTTCACTGGTTCTTAGAGATGATAGTCAGTGGCAATTTGCTCCATGATGCCTAGTACAAACTTCACTTGTTGATCATGAAATTCGGGTCACAACAAATGAAGCAAATAATGCCTCTGTAAGTAAAGTTTTCACCAGTTTTAATGATGTGAAACTGTGGCAAGTTAGTAAACAAGGGCATATCATGATGTAGAGGAATCCTTAGTGTTGTTTTAATGTAGTATAACCTTGACATCAGTTTGTAATTATTGTTTATTTTGCTATGACTGTTTTTGGGTAACATTGGAAGTTGCTTTCAGTGTGTCTGAATGGTTTATTCTGCAATCAACAATATTTTCAGAGAGTACTCCGATGTCTAATCCTAGACTGGTACCGACCATTGTCACAAACTTTTGAAGAATAATACAACAGTTTTAAAATCTCAACCAAAGTCTACAGTGCACATTATTTATGAACAATACCTTTATCTCTTGCAGTATCACAAGGTATTGGTGAACAGGAAGGCGAATCTTTAAAGGCACTAGTTCATGGTTAGAGTTTACAAATACTTATGCATACCCCAGCATAAGGCTTTCTTTTAACAAACTAAACAGATATGAAGGTTAGATTAGATGATATGTTTTAAATGGACAGGAATTAAAATCGAATTAATAGAAAGGTATTTAGCGGAATCTACCATTCTAAGGAAAGTGCCATTAATTGTATATTCAAAGCTAAATGGTGTCACCTTTTTACTTACACGCATGACTTGGCACTTTTAGCATTTAACTCCAACTGCCAATCTTTACACCACGCAATTATTTTCATAATATCGTCTTGTAACAAAGCGCAATCATCCTTGGTTGTGATTTCATGATAAATAATAGCATCATCAGCAAATAACCTTTTCATCCCCCTTATTATGTTGCACAAATCATTAATGTATATGAGAAACAACAGAGGTCCTATCACGCTTCCCTGAGGAACCCCGGACCTCACTTCAGTAACTGATGAATGCTCACCGTCGAGAACTACACACTGTGTTCTGCCCTCCAGAAAGTCAGCAACCCAGTCGCATATTTGTCTAGATATGCCGTAACTGCGAAGTTTCTTAAGTAACCTTGTGTGAGGCACAGTGTCGAAAGCTTTTTTAAAGTCTAATAGAACTAAATCAACCTGGGATTGCTCATCTATAATATGGCTCAAGTCGTGAATTAAAAGAGCAAGTTGTGTTTCGCAGCATCGGCCTTTTCTGAATCCATGTTGATTTGGGTTTAATAGCTCACCTTCATCCAAAAATTGCATGACATTTCAAAAATATGGAAATTAAATGCAGCATTTACAAAAAAATGAAATCAGTAGGGCTATAACCTCTTCCCACAATCCATAAACATATTATGAATTTGTAAGATCGAAGTTTTTCATGGTGTTGTAAATAATTAAATTCTCAGCCTTCCAGCCATGTAAAAAATTTCGCGGACCAAGAATTCTTTTTTTCTCTTTTGGAAGCTGAGCTATGTTAACGTGGAATATAAGGAGGTACAATAGCTCTCTTTATCAGTTATCATATAAGGAAAAATCCACTCAATAATAAATGTGTGGCTCTTATGAGGATTTGAAAAACTCTGATAAGTGTTAGCAGCTATACTTTGACACTGACTGTGACATCTAGTTTCATGTTCACCGTGACCTGCTTGTCATGATTATATCCATTACATCAGTCTTCTTCATTAGTCATCTTCACTGTGATCTTCATCCACAATGCTTTTCATCTTCACTGAAACCTGCTTGGCATGTTTTTACCCTTAGCCCTTTATCAACAAGATGGGACTTCATCAATGTGGACAACCTATGCAGATGATTCTAGACATCCCTAGAATTCACTGATTGTTGTTTAATCTGCTGTATAAGTGGAATAACTCGTGGGAATGAGGGCATGAGTAATTTGTGAAGATATATGAGGTGTCTGGAATGTTGGTTAACCAGATTAATTTCGTAAAGCCATGTTGCAAATGGTGGGAAAAAATAATAAAAATATAATATATATAAATACCATACACCAAGAAATGTTTACACTGATTTCAAGTAGGATGAATTGGCTACAATTAGGGTTGAAAAGTATGCTGATGAATGCAAGAGCAATAAATGGATGGGATGGTAATAAAATTATATTGTCCCCCACAAACTCACCCTGCCCTACATGCCTTTCGCTACCAACAGTCTTTGGCCCTTACTCACCTTGTTCTGCAACAATATACCATTCTGGCTAACCAACATTCTGGAAACCTCATATCCCTACACAAAATACTCATGTTATCATTCCCACAAGTCATTACAGTTTTGCAGCATATTTTACAGCAAGCAGTTAACTCCAGCAGTATGCATGCCCAGAAACATTTACAGAAGTTATCCAAATTGCTGAAGTCCCATCTTGTACTAGGGCAGTTTCTTCCACACCAACCAATGGTCTACCAATCAAAATCACAGCCTCCTCTGATTTCCTCAAAACCGTCCATTGCCCAGCTCCTCAACATACCTCAACCTCCCCCTTTAAAACCTGTACCTCGCTCTCTGCACCAAAGTCCTACTCCCAAGCCTAAACTGTCAGTTATAAACCTATCCTCATCACCATTATCTGAATCCCAGCTCTCTGTACTCTCCAAAGGACTCACCTTCTCACCCACCCCCACATTTGACCATGCCAAACTAGTCCGTGACTCTCTCTCGGTCTGCCGTACACTCCGCTGGCGGTATCACTATGCCACTAATAGCAGTGAACAGGGATATCAGGACAACCTAGAACCAAGTCTAGAGAAATTCAAACCATCATCCACACTTGACCCTCCACCTCTTCCCCAGAATCATCCCCTCCAAATTTTTGAAGATTTCCTTTCCACCAGTTTGGCCTCTCCCACTTTCCTTAAATCTTTAGCAAACACCGATAATCTTAGCCCAGCTGAAACCCGTGCCAGAAAACAACTCTCCAGCAATTCAGAACTCATTATCCTTCCAGCTGACAAGGGCTCAACCACTGTAGTCATGAACAGGAATTACTATGTGGCTGAAGCTCTTCGTCAGCTATCAGACACCAAAACCTACTGCTGCCTGTCGGAAGATCCAACTCCTGTTGTCAACAAAAAAATTCAAGAATATGTACAGTTTAGTGGACCTCTCCAAGGCCTCACCCCACAATCCATTTCGCTTCTCACTCTTCAAAATCCATGTACACCCACCCTTTATCTATTGCCCAAAATCCATAAACCTGGCAATCCAGGACGCCCTATCGTTGCAGCCTATGGATCGCCAACTGAGCGCATCTCTGCCTTGGTTGACCAGTACCTACAGCCCATTGTTAATCAGCTCCCTTCTCATATAAAGGACACCCAGCACTTTCTCTTCCGGCTTTCTACCTTACCCACACCTCTTCCTTCCGACTCAATACTGGTTACCATTGATGTCATGTCCTTGTATACAAACATTCCACACTGGCATGGCCTCAGGGCCATGGAACACTTTCTGGACCAGCGCCCTCCCAACAGCCTTCCCATGACATCCTTCCTCATCAAATTAGCCCACCTTATCCTTAATAATAACTACTTCTCCTTCGAAGGCAACATCTATCACCAAACCTGCAGAACTGCCATGGGTACCCGCATGGCCCCCTCTTATGCTAATCTGTTCATGGGCCGGCTGGAACAGACATTTCTGGAGGAATTCCCTCTCAAACCCCTCATTTGGCTTCGTTTCATTGATGACATATTTATGATTTAGACGCATGGAGAAAATGAACTGCTAAATTTCCTGAACCATCTCAATAACTTTAGCATGCTGAAATTCACTTGGTCCTACTCCCACACCCAGGCCACATTCTTGGATGTTGATTTGTCCCTATCCAATGGCTATCTCAACTCTTCAGTTCACATCAAACCAACCAATCTTCAACAGTATCTCCATTTCGACAGTTGCCACCCATACCACACCAAACGTTCACTCCCCTACAGCCTTGGCATTCGAGGTAGTCGCATATGCTCTAACCAACAGTCTCTCATGGATTATTCAAACAGTATTTCAGAAGCATTAATATCTCGCAACTACCCTCCAGCTTTGGTTAACAAACAGCTTTCACGTGCTACATCACAACTGAATCAGCCAATCAATCATCCCAGACCCGCAAAAACCAACCACAATCCAGTCTTGGTCACACAGTACTACCCAGGCCTCGAATCCATCAACAGAGTCCTCCGGCAGGGCTATGATTTCTTACAAACATGCCCTGAAATGAGATCCATTCTTCCTAAAATCCTCCCTGCCCCTCCTAAAACTTGTTTCAGCAGACCTCCTAACCTCAGCGAACTTCTAGTCCACAAACACAGTCTTCCTCTTCCTAACAGTCAACCCCAAGGCTCTTTCCCATGTAATAGACCACGCTGCAAGATCAGGGCCGGCGCTAGGGATTTTGGACCCGGGGTAAAAGGGGCGACCTTTTTTTTAGCTCTACAAAATGGCCAGGCGACAATGGGCGTATTTTGGCTTCATGGCCTGAGGGCTCCTATAGTCGGTGATCGGGGCCCCCATCAGCCGGCGGGGCCCGGGTACTTTTGACCCGCTTACCCTCCCCTAACGCCGGCCCTGTGCAAGATGTGTGACATACACCATGCTTCCACCACTTTCATCAACCTGGTCACAGGGGAAAGCTTCCCTATCATAGGACACGCCACCTGTGAAACCACGCATGTAATATACCAGTTAACATGCAACCACTGCCTGGCTTCATATATAGGTTTGACCACAAATGCACTCTCCATAAGAATGAATGGCCACTTGGCACAAGGCAACCACCTGGTCTCAACTTAAGATAATACCCGGTCATTTTTAATTATATTTTTTATTTTATTTTTTTTATTTTTATTATTTTTTTATTCCTCTCCTTTCCACTACCTATATTGAACCACCACTAACCTGAGGTGATGTTTAATTCACAAATGTTATTATTATATATATATTTTTATTTGTATAATATTTTTTTTTTTAAATATATACTATATTTTGATCTTCCCACCAACCAGAAATTAGTTTGGATATTAATTTTTGCTCGGGTATGAGCTCTGATTCACTTCCCCTCTACTTTTCCTATGTTTGAATTTTCCCCCACCATTTTCTCGATCGGCGGTCTTTCCGTGAGGCTGTCTCCGGGTGCACCCACCTCTAATAATGTTCTCTTGTTGAAGAAGGGTTTTTTCCCGAAAATTTCTTTATTATTTGTGTTTGTGTCTTTTCTGTGTGTTCGCGCCCCACATCCATCATCTAAAGGTAAGTGGTGGCTCATTTCCCTATCCTAATTTGATTCCTTTCCGCTACTTAGCGTCTTTTTTTCATTGTTATTATATATATATATATATATATTTATGGCCAAGAATGTAGGTTAGAAATGAACTATTTGCATCCAACTCGTAGAAAATTTGTCACCAAAATCGGAAGCGTGAGTGCCTGAAATGAGGAATAGACAGGAGTTTAAAAAAATCACTTTGGATGTAGCAAAAGATTATAATAAACAGAATTTATGCATGGAAACAAGTCGAAGGAGTGTATCGGAGCACTAGGAGTACACATTCATACCATGAACAACAACAATGATCTAATGAACGTAGTGAGGTTATATACTAGAATTTCATAATTTGTTGTAAAACAGAAAAATAAGAATAAGAGGGCGAACTAAGAGATCAGAAAGTTCGGAAACAAAGGCTGAGGAACTCAGAAAATAAAAAAATAAAAATAGTCAAACAAAGGACAAAACAGAAGAGTGCCGGGATGGTAATATGATAAGCAATGAAATAATAGGCACTATCATTCTGGTGAAGAATTAATCTTGAGAAAGGTGATTTCATTGGTGATAAGAAGAAGCTTTAGTAATGAAAAAGTATTTGCAAAATTTTTATGAATTGTTTTCTTGGTGAGTCAAATGTATGATCCAAGAACTACTAAGCGTGTTTAGGAATGAATGAGAAGAGTGCGTGCTTTCAGTCTAAATTTATCGGAGATATAATCTGTAGTCTTAAAGGATCAAAGTACCAATAGCAAACTTTCATAAAGGTTGGGAGTTGGAGCAAGAGTGTCCTACAAATTATTAAATGCATATGCTTAAAATAAGAAAGTGCATTTTCATTTCATTTACCACTTAATGTTGGTTGACGGCCATCAGAGAAAGAATCCAAAAATAGTGAGTGCGCAGAAACTTTAAAGATTCACAGTGACTAAATTCGGATGATAGGTTTTTTTTCCGAAAAATGGTTTATTTTAATTACTGCATGTATGTTGAAAATGGGAGAAAATAATTATTTTTTAAAAAATTAGCCTTTAATTAATTAAATGAAAAGGCAACACTTTTACATGTTAAGTGTACTTACAAGTGTTGTTCTTACATTAGTACAGTATGTACGTACCATACTGTAAATAAGTCATTGCTTGCTGAACATCTCGGTCAAAGTAACCTGTTTGACTGTATTCATCAGTTTTCAGACAGCCAAGTTGCGCAACCGCTTGATAGTGGGAAGTTATATATTGGTACATTTGGGCTGACGCTCTATGCAGTTTCAAGGCCGGCAAATGCTTGATTAGTTGATGGTCCCATGTCTGCTTCAACTTCGACATTAAGGTCATCTACTTCCTCAACACTTTCTTCTCTCACACTTTCAATAAATTCATCATCATTTAGAATTCCATACCCCGAGCCTGACGAATCACACACCACCAACTCTCCTCAATCTTCAGCACTAATTTCTGAACACCCAGGAATTTTCAAAAGAATGTTTCTTAATTAAAAAAGCGATTTGGATATTCGGAGTTCAGATAATTGGAGTTCTACTGTAATTAAATACAAATTACAAAAATATTAAACCAAAATTCTATACAGTAACTGCTGGTTTGAGCTGGAATAGAGCAAGAGAAGTAAAACAAGTAAAAGGAGGGAAAGATGGGTTATTAAGAAAGGTAAGAGAGCTGATGATAGGAGGTGCAAAAGTAAAGTAGAGGGTTATTTGAGGAGGTGAAAATATCAGCAAGAAACAGGGAGAAAATTGGTCACTACCATCCTGGTGGCATTTTCCTGTACTTCTAAAAATCAAGGTGAAAATCTGGAAGATTAAACCAGGAATCAACCAGGAGTCAACGAGCAGCCAGGCCAAACATCAACACTTACCCACCAGGCTAGTATGTTTGACAATTTTTTTTTAATTGTATTAAATCTTTGTCTGAAGACAAGAAAGACACAGGAATGTTTTGGAAATATTAATGGTGCATTAAACAAATCAGCTACAAGAGAAATCTCAAAGTTAGGGACACTTAAAATAATTTTTCTGTATAATTATGTGTGGAGTTATGGAGAACGTAACAAGGAAAAATGTAAAAGAATACAATTCACCCATGCAAGATATAGATTTATCAACATTTACCTTTGTAGCAACAGAATTTGTTATAATCTTAAGATTTTTTCGCTTTTGGAACAGGTATGCACTGTCTGCACTGCATCTCTTCCCCATAATCATTGTTGCCTGGGTTTTCATAAAACCTATTGGAAAAAATACAAAAAAAAAAACAACATATAATGTTTCTCATAGTCATTTTGATCTTAATTTTCATTGTTAATTAAATTTCACATTTCCTTCACCTGTTGCATCTTTCTGGTTGAGGTCTTTTACTGGAAAACCCAAATCATCAGCTGCTCCCAGAAAAGCTGATGCCAAGGGTGTTGTGAAAGGGAGGTCATCTATCTGTACAGGCCCATGTACAGAATGAAAGTCTGCTATTTTGAAAAGGCATCTTCATTACAAAAACAAAAAAATACAGCAACAGATAACATATACCAAATAAAAACAAAATTGTCCTCCCAGATGCAGTACAGATATTTTTAAGGTACTACTTCTCACTTGCTTCAAACTGATTTTGTTTTATATCTGTTTCAAGAAGAACAGAAGTATTACACATGTGATTTCCATGAAATAAAGTTCTCTATCAACAGTAGTGCCCTATAAATTAGTAAATTAATAACTCACAGATAAGCTGCAAACTAAAACCTAGTCTGTATTTATAATTTTTAACGACGGCAGAGTTTGTTGCAAACTTACCATCATAACTGTCAACAATATAATATAGCAGATGGTGTTTGTGATTCAGTGACAGATTATTTAGGAAACAGATCCACCGTGCCGCAGATGGGCTAGTATAAGGAGGAAAATATGTAAGCTAATTTTGACACTGAGCTGCTAATAAGATGGCATCTGGAAATATGTAAAGACTTTTTGACTTGCTAGTTGGCTGCTGAACAAAAATGCTGTCTGTTCATGATAAACATTCATGTATTCCAGTAGAAGCCATCCATGTGACTCTGTGATATGTTCTGGGAGTTTCAATTAAGATTTTTGTATAACAACATAACATATCTCCACAAGGAAAATCGGTGAGGACATGGGTCATTTAGTATTTTATATTTTCTACAGTTATTTCTCATCCCCTTGTATCAATTCTTTTTGAAAATGTCTTGTTCACTTGTTCAACTGTAACATTATTATTTTTTAATTATTATCTCATGCTCTATTCCATTTTTTCTCCTTTTTTTTACATTTTTTTCATTTCATATAATTATGTGTTTTTCAACAATACTTTGTAGTCAGTAACGAACTGATAGGATTTACATCTACAATAATAGTCTACAGTTCAGCTCTGATGTATGTTATGTTCTTGAAAAGTATGAAACACTTACATGAAAACAAGATGTTTTTAAAAGTAAAGTGTTATATAAAACACAGCTGGCACTATTTGCTTATCACTTACATGAAAACAATTATTTTCTTTTTTCAGAAGAGATTAAAAAAAAACATAGTTGGTTCTATTTTCTCATAATGTAATAAACATTTCTTACAATATTACAAAAAACAAAACAAAAACTGACAATATACCTCACAGCTGCCTCTTAGTGATGATTTGAGAGACCAGAATATATCAACAGTTTTGAGAATGAATCACGAGGTGATAATCATTTGAAACAGTCAAATTTTGTTGTTAATCACATAAAAAGATGTTAAAAATCACTCTGCACAACTTGCAGTCCAATTCATAATAGCAACTGACAGCAGAACTTATTGCTTGGCTCCTTACAACAGCCGGGCAAAAATGGCACTAAGAACTTGCTGAGAACATATTGGTTCATAACACTGATAAATAAAAATAAAAAAACCACACAGTCAAACTCACTGTTTGGCTTATTTCAACAGCTAGGCACAGTATGGCACTTATTTATTTATTTTTCATATGATGCTGCATTACATTTACGACACTCAACAATAATTATACCGTAATCATTGAACAACTGTCTTTCAAAATAAACATACATACATACACACATAGTTGAGTGGACAATGCCTGCAGCCAGCAGGTGACGAGGCCATTACAACAGAATTGCCAGTCACAACCACTACAACATGACATCGAGGTGCTCCGCCCAGACCACCGCCTCCGGCATAGCCAAATTTAAGCCAGACTACCAGGAAAGGTATGCACTGGGCAATCCTGCATATTGTGTGACACAGTTTGTGAAACCTCACTGAAATCACAGTATGGAGAATCTGTCCAGACCCAAGTGTGGAGAGTTGATGCAGTTCTTCCCGTACGACATTTAATATGATTTAATTTACACCAAATTGACCGTGGTTAGTTGAATACTGGTAGTTTTGAGCAGGGATTTCTAATTTGTTCTATGCCCTGTGGTATTGATGATGCCTAATCCACTGTCCAGCTATCTGTAAGGCTGATGGAATTAGATGTTAGACTGACAGCAGTCTTCCAGGCAGGGCAACATGACTTCAGCCGTGTTGTGTATTCTCTAATATCTCCATGGATGAGAAGAGACTCGTTACTCTGATAACATATCATAAGAATGTCTCCAGGTGTGCATGGAAGAGTATGGGTCAAAGACTATGCCCACCATGCTCTTCCAGTAGCAACTTGGCAGGATAGGTCGAAAATCATAATAATGTGACCTTGGATTGACGCCACTTCTGAGATCCCACAGACAGACACAAGTGAAAAAATTATTCACCCAAAAACTTTTCTGCTGGTTTCATCTGAGATCAAGAGCTCATGTTCCATTGTTCCCTGTGACTTTCTATTGCTTATAATTTGCTAAATATCTTCTCGGGTCTCACATTTCTAGGATACGAAGAAAAAAAAACAAAATTAATCATGCACATTAAAAATACAACTTAGTGAAGTGCCACCTGTCATTTATCTGTGACCCATGTAAATTTTTCACTGATTTATTTTGTATTCTTCTCTTTGTCAGAATATACAATTTTGAGGAAAAAGCTTTTGAACACCACTGAGAGACTTCTATGTTTGTATTTGAAAGCATTAATTCTTCCCATGATATTTAAGCATATTCTCCAGGTCAAAATAGCTGCAATTTGGACTGCCACTGCTAGGTGGTTTTTCACAATTATAATTAATTGCAATGCACTATTCAATGTTGGAAAACAGAGCAAGATGCAGAATAGCTCAACAAAACAATTACAATAAAGATTTATGTAAGGGACCAACTAACTACATGTTGCTTCACCAGTTTTCCTTTGAAAGGGACTGTTATGAGCAATATTACACTGTAAGGCGAAAACTTTTGCCTTGGGGTGAGGCATAAAGCTTTGTCTCAGCTTTGACCGTAGATTACCTTGGATAATGTTCAGTTCTGTCTTTGCTATATTGAAAATGTAGCCACTTAGTTAAAATAATCCCAACTAAGAAAAGGTATTTGCAAATAATGTTCAGGAGTCTGTTGTTGGTTAAAATCATTATATTCTTGAAAGATCTTGCAAAGACATTAACTGAACAGGCATCAGACAAATTCACTGAAGTCCAATTAACCGATTCGAGCCAGACCACACCCCAAAGTTCAAAGTACAATTAATAATCGCTTGAAACTATACAAAAGTTCGTCACATGATTCTACTATTTAACTGGTTTGTAAACGACTGACACTTAGGTAATCCCGAGGCCCCACATGAAGTAATACTACTTCACTGCTACATTGTAATAATCTTAAATACGCGAACCTATACTGTGGCAAAATAAAAGCTTGCTGGGTAGTGCTTGATATGAACTTGCTGGCCTGCTGAGCTACATGTTGTCGCGTTCACGATTTCTGAAAGACTCCTGATCGGGGTACTGTGCGAGTCTACATCCTGTCGCACTAACGGTCTCTCGAAGACTGGGTCGAGGGAAGGTTCTAGGCAGGTATTAGTGCTCACACAGAATGTGGGAATGCCAGTCACTTCCGTGTCTCATGAGAATCTTCCGATAACTGATCAGTTTCATACAAGCTTACATCAGCTCTGTTGACCTTGAATATTAGAAATTTTTCTATCATTTTGAAATTTTGAGTGTCGCTAGATATTGTAACAAATGTCAACTTTAATTCTTATAAAAAATTCTGTAACTTTGATAGTCTAGCCATAAATTTAATTATATTGATACGATTCCTAAAAACTGTTATAACTTTCGTAATTTTGCAATTATTAAACTGAAATAAATTTTATTTTACTCCCAAAGGGTTGCTCTTTTGTTTACTATTATTGGAGTGATGAAATAAAATTCATAATCTAGAAACAATATATAACTAATTAACATTTCAGAAGTTATTAAAGTTATAATCCAGGCGAATGCTCAAGGCTGATGCAACAGAAAATACTATCTTAAAACTGTGAAAATCTGCTTTCTGGCTTGAATTAACATAGAAACTGACTTTAGAAATGATATGCAATATTATCCAATCTAACTCGCAGTTCTGAGAACAAATTTTGTGATGTAGTTACAAAATTTATAAGATACCTGACAACACCTCAAACCATTCACAGAGCTGTAGAAACCTCCAACATAAAAAAGTAACTAGAACTAAGAAAACTCCTTACATGATGTTTAGGTTTTATGCTGCTTGGGAATAATAACTTGAGCCATGGTAACACATAAGCAACATAATACTATTGAAAGGCACTTAATTTATCATCAAAAATTAAATTCCTCATGTTTTGTGTTGTAATATGAAATATCAGTTGTGATTCTGGTGAAGGATAATATTTCTGCTCAAAAATTCAAACATCAATTATCTTCATTCACACACCAAGAACTACAAAAACAAAGCTTTAGGCAAATGATAATAATTATTACATTTGTGATTCTTCAACCGGATCTTGTTTGACAAGGCAACTTCAATGAACCACAGACCTTGCCATTCAAAAAGAATGCATAAGAAAATTAAACACTCACACATATAAAAATCTACATTTTTAAAGACAAATAAAAGAACTAATTACCCTGGTACAAAAATTTCTCCTTGGTTAAACATGACAAATTTTTTTGTCTATTTTCTAATAAGCATAAATACCTACACTAATGTTTAAAAACCACAGAAGTGAATTACTAGCTTCTCCCACTTATATACACAGAAATTCTTTACACAAGATTTTGAACATGATTTGTTTGTTGGCCTACTTTAATTGATATCTGAATTCTTTTATAAATTGTTAAGGCCCAACCACAATTCCCCAAGAAAAGTTACACATGAAGTTTTATTTATTGGCATTAATGTCTTTCTTCTAGCATATTGGCATTTTCCTCAAATCCCATATTTCTTAGAGTTTGAATACAGCCACATTCACATACTACTGCTGTAATTTCTATATTCAGTATTTAATCATGAGCAGCTCTAGAAGTGGTGGCAGTGTGACATGTCACTTCCTACTAATGAAGAATAATTAATAAATAAAAAATAAATGTAGTGAAAAGGAAAGAAACATATTTAAAAATGAGGCATTCTCTGACATACAATTATTTATGACAGCTAGGAGAAATAGTAAGCACCACAATAATGAATTATACTTCTACTATTACTACTGCTATTACTATTACTCCACGATTCACTAAAAGTGTGTGGCAGAGGGTGCATTGCACCTATCCGGGAAGGTAATGGTTTGGAAGGGATATACGGGATATGGCAGGAGGCGCCCATGGGATATTGTGAGGAACCATCCCAGCATTCGCATGGAGCGATCTGGGGAAACCATGGAAAACTTCGCTGCCTCAGAGACAGATAGACAGCTCAAATCACGAATGCATACTGGAAGCCTAACTGAAATTTGGAAGTTACAACTTGTGACGACTTCTTTCTGTTTCAGGGTGTATATTTTTATTTAGTAACATTGTCAGCAGAGTGCAGCAGCAGCTGCAATTTTCATATTGAAAAATTTATCAAGGAAAACTTTTTGTAAATATCTCAGTGATACGGTAAAAAAGAACCAGTTTTTTTTGGAAGAGAAAAAAATGCATGACTAAGTAAGTTATACAGGACCAGAATTAAGAGCTTTTTCTGGTGCCGTTCCATTCTTATCATTCATTTTTGAAAAATTATCTAAATGATACATTTCAAGAAATAACAAAATTGTTAAAACTGTTGATAACAACACTATGTCAACATCAGAAGTCAAGACTTATTGATTTATTTTTTAACAAAAAGAATCGAAAAATAAACTTTTGGTACAGCTTGGTCTAGTGACTCTTAACATTTTTTGTTTACTGTTATTTAATATGTATTTCAATCTTCAACCATATCATTGAATACGATGTTTCTTCACAAATTACTGCTTAATGTTCAATCCATCAATATAGTAAGTAACTGAAGATTAAACCAAAGTCTCTTAACGTTATTGCATATCCTTGTTATATTGCTTTGAATTTTTATTGGGAGGAGGGGAGAACAATCACTGGATATTTTTTGCTATATATTACTCTAAGTAATAAGCCTGTACAGGGCCGGATTAAGACAGCGCGGGGCCTGTAGCAAATGTGAAGAAGAGGCCCTTGATTTTTGCCGTCCGGGTGAAAATTGTAGAGCTAAAAAAAAAGGTCGCCCATCTAGCCTAGGTGCGGGGCCCCCCTAGTAGGCACGAGGCCCCCTAGAAGGCGCAAGGCTCGTAGCATTTGCTACCTCCTGCTACGTGGTTAATCCGGTACTGGGCCTGTAGTGATTCAACTACATTCCATAGAAGCTTTGTTAAAGTGATGAGGCAATGCTGTTTCTTAGTTCCTTCAAAGGAGTATTATGAATGCACATTATTGAAAACAACTCTCAAGCCAAATGTGTTCCACTGTTGGAAACGGTGTGCCACAGCCGTCATGGTCATGAAAGACAGTGGCTGTGTCCTGTTCGCAGTGCCAGATTAAGAAAGAAAGGAGTGGAAATTTGCCCCTCCAAATCCATCAACTGGGCTCCGGACCTCACCGCCATTTGAACTAACTTCAATCGAGTGAACGCCAAAACAGCCAAAGTCTATGTCACTGTAGCCACTTCAGTCAGCAAAATCAGTAGGCAGAGTTCAGACAGTTGTTTAGCAGAGGGAAAATTCAGCCGAAGTCAGTTCCATTGTAATCTTAACCTAAGGGAGCCCTTAAAAATCAGGTGCCCCAAGCTAGTGCCTAGTCGTGCCTATTGGGTAATTCAAAACTGCTTGTTTGCCAACTCGTGAAATTTTCACTAACCAATCACTGTTTACCTTCTGAATAATTCTAAGGAATTTTTTTTAGTGATTTCTACAATTTCAAAATCATTTCTTAAAGCCAGCAGTAAGCAGGTACTGAAACATTCGCACATTGAAAAATTTTAAGTTGCAAGATTCTTGGTCAACTCCAAGCTGGTACCTTTCACTTCAACAATAAAGATCGCTAATCCGTCGAAAAATATCAATGTTGTCACTACCTGAGTGAAACAATTCTGCTGCCATTGATCCCACTTAAAAATTTGAACTACTTCATTTTGTGATAGTACTAGTCTGAAAATTTATTAAAATTTATTACAGGATAAAAATTTTAATTGAAATCAGACTCATAATTGTCAGCAATAAACAAGGAAGGCAAAATGCCATGGGCCCCCAGCTGGAAGCGCCCCCCACCCTCACCTGAAGGAGCACCGGCCAGAGGTGACCTATTACCCCTTCTTCAACAGCTTCAGCCCACTGTCTCCACCCAGATAGTAGCAGGAGGAAAAAAAAGAAAAAAAGTCGTCCATATATTTGGTGATGAATTTGCCACCGGCCACAACAGTATAGATACACCTCTGGCAAGAAATTTCCACAGATAAATTAACAATAAAGTGTTCCTTAAAAAAAACTTACTTTCATTTCTGTAAATCCCACGCTGATCTTCTGATCTTTTAAAATATGGCAGCACATCAGCATAATGCCAACCAATATTTCCCTGATCTCCCCAATTATCATAGTCATGTGGATGACCACGGACATACATTTCATAATTTAGTCTACTGGAGCCGCCTAATATTTTTCCCATAGGCCAGTAACTAATCTGGAAATATGAACAACAATAAATGGTACTTAGATAGTTATTTTGTAATAACTTTGTTGTTAGAAATGTTCTACAGTTGTTGCACAAATAATTTAAATTGAACAATCTTCGTAAGTAGAGAGCATCGAAATAAAATTTATCAGTCATATCTTAACATTGTAAAGTGAATTTATGTAGCATTATGCTACTTATATGAATATCACAACATAACTAGGTGTATTAATAACACTAGAGATAACTAATATAATAGTTATAAAGATATTACAGTATTATAGAGAAAATATAAATAACATTTTGATATATCTGTATAGATATAAAAATAACACTATGTACATTTTTACCACCATTGACAATGCCCCATAACATGTCAGGAAAAATTAATAAAAACAATTGTTAATACACAATGTTCAATTTAAATTACTATTACATTGAATTACAATTTTACTCAAGTTTATCATTGTAACTTTAAAAATTCTGCTGCCTGTATTTACTAATTTTTCTTGTCAGTATTTTTATGTAATTTATTTATTGTCACTGTACTACTTAGTTTATTTTGTAATTTGTGTGTTCTCATTGAAAGATTTAAATGCTGTCATCACAGTTCAATTTTATTATTATTATTTTTAACAAAACTTCTCTGTTCGCAGTGGAGAGAAATTTCCTTTAACTGCGCATATTAAAGATTAAAATACTTTAATATTCACTGAAAACCATATGATGACATCAGACAGTATATTTACATATAAAGAAGTTGCCATTATTACCCACTAATACATGCACCAGTATTTTTAGTTGTTTTTATGTAAATGAACTGCTTTCTGTTTTATATATATATATATATATATATATATATATACACATATCTTAGCTTGATGTAGATGGTTTTAATTGAATTTAATTGCGATGGAGCACATGCTCCAAAAATAATTTCCCTACGCACACATTTTTCCCCTTTCCTGTATCCACATACTTTTGCCCTTTACAAATTTCAACTTTAAATTCTTTCAACGTTGTTGGTAAATTATTCATCAATTCTCTTGGTACCTTATTCTGATCCTGACTTGCTTATCTACATAAGAAAATTTTTCCACAACCTTGTGCCTGAAATCAAATGTCAGCTTGTGGTCATGGTCATCTTTTCCCTTCCATGCATTATTCTTAATTCTTACACCAACATCTTTCCACATTTCAGCAATATCTCCAGACCCTCTTTGCCTTCCTCGTGTCTTTCAATAAATCCCATTCCATCTCTTTTATCAGATTGATTACTGATTCTGTTCTGCAGTTATTTACAGAGACAAATCTTGAAGCCCTTTTTGGCACCACCTCAACTATTGTTTTTGATAACATGGGTCCCATACTGCAACACCATATTTAAGCAATAGTCTGACCAATTTTGTAACCCAGTTGCTTTACTTCTCTGGTACATCCACTCATCACTCTGTCCAACAATTGAAGGATTTTTAAATCATTTCTTACTACCTGTCCAATGTGTCCTGCTTAGTTGAGCTTGTTATGAAATGTGATGCCAAGAAGTTTACATTTCAAGTTTTCAACAAGCAATTCTTTACCAACCTTATAATCATAACCAACCTTTAGTTTTTCTATCAGTATAATTAATAAGCTGACTCTTCTTTGATTTTTCTTCATTCCATGTTTACCAACCCAGCTATATATCCTCTCCTGCTCACCCTGCAGCTGTTAGCAGTTATCTACCATTTAGATCCTATTAGATAAAGTTGTGTCAGCTGCAAACAAACTAACCTCTGACAGTAAACCATCAACACAATCCTTCATTAGACTAATTAGTAGCAATGGTCCCAATATGCTACCATATGGCTATCCCATTTTCACTTACACGTCTTTTCATAATGCATTTCCTACCGTAACATTTTTTTCTACCTTTTAAGAGTTCCTCTACCCAGCAAATCACTTTCTCAACCAATTCAATACTTTTCACCTTATTTGGTACCTTTTTATGGCTCCCTCTGTCAAAAGCCTTTGAAAGATCTAGTGCTACACTATCAACTTGTCCTTCCTTGTCCATTTCATCCGAAATATCTTGCATTATGTCCTACTAACTGAGATTCCCACGAAATTTCCCTACCTAAAGCCATGTTGCTGACTTGAAAACCACTTAAACTATTCATTTATATTTCTGATGTTGTTGCATATCAATCTCATGATTAATTTACCTACCACTGATGTCAAACTGATTGGCCTATAATTTTCAACTTTTTTTGTCACCCCTCCTTTATGTACCGGTACTACTATAGCACTTTCCCAATCCTCTGGTAAGTAGCAAGTATCCAGACTCAATTTAAATAATATTTCAATATGAGGTACAATGTCACATCCTGCTATCTTTAATATATCCACATAACATTATCTATATCAGTCCCTTTATGTTTTTTTCAGCTTTCTTAGTTCTTCATGATGTCCTCAAGATGAATTTCAAATTTTTTAGTTTGTCAGTACCAGATCTAGGGGGGAGGGGGGGGGGAGGGCACAAACCGGGGTGCTTATCCCATGTGGCAAATTCAGGAAGGCAGCAAAATCACGTTTGAAGGGGCAATTAATCGCGAATTTGTGTGGTGGCGACCTTTTTTTAGTCTTGCTGTTCCGTGCGGCAACCAGCAACGGGGCGGCAAAATCGACAAACAGCTCTGTACTGCTGCAATCTCAAGATTCTGCCCCACCTTGGAAAATCAATAGATCCACCGCTGCTACTTGTGCGGTTGAGCTCGTTCTCTGATTTCTGAATCATTGTCCATAATGATCTCACTAAACCAGTTACTTAAAACCTCTACCTTTTTCAGATCCTCAGTAACTTCTTCTCCATCCTTATCTGTAATTGTCTCAACACTCTCCCCCTCCTCTAACATAGGGGAGGGGGGTGTTGGGGACAATTATAGGTAAGGTGGTTAAATTATACTCTGATTGCTGTTGCAGTGCAAAAAGAAATATTGAAATGACTTTTATATCGTGGTGCAGGGAATATATCCATGTGCGAATAATATTGTTTATTTAAATGCATTTGATGTAGATGGTTTCATTATATTTTCTGATCACTGTTATAGTAAGAAGAGAAATATGGAATCACGTTTGTATTGTGATACAGTGAATGCAATAATGCACATGCGATAAAAGCTTTCATTTTCATGCAGAAATATTACATTTCTCTTTACAGCAGATGAATTGAGCTATTTAAGCTTTTAAGGATTATTTAAGTTATAAACTACAAATCTGCGTTCAACCCATTATTTTTGATGGGTTTAGAAGCTAGTTATTAACAGAATTTTTATACATTGAGGCATGCACAAATATTTTTAGTGGCTATATTTATTTATTTATTTATTTTAATAATCAGCTCTACCTGTCATTTTTGAAGCGCTTAAAATCTACTTGTCAACGAAATTTCATAGTAAGAATAGCAATCGGATAATTTTTCCAAGATGTTCTCTGATCTAAAACTCTAAAGACAAAGCACTCAATAAGGCTAGATGCAATAGTCTATAATTTAGTGATGAGTGCTTTGAATTTTTAATAATTGTTATTTGTTTATGAGAATAATCTGGACAAAGTTCCCATTTACTATACAGCTGCAATATAATATCGATCTTCGGCTTGAGTGCGAAAGAAACATAAAAAATACACAGGTTTAAGCAAATAGAAGTTTCACTTCTTGGGTATGTACACACTAAAGCACGAAACAAATTTTTTTTTAATGATCCTCCGTTAAGTTGTTGTCTTTTATTGGCTTCTTGGATATGTGGGGAGTTTTTTTTTATTGTAATTTGGTTGATGATGGCCTAGTTACTCCTGTATTTTTATTATTTTCTATAAAACATTTTAGTTTAAACAAAATATTATTACATTCTCTTTTTACTCTTTGAGGTATCAGTGGGAAGTGTAGGAAAATAACATGAAGGAAAGAAAAGAGAGGAGACAAATACTGCTAAAACTGTGAAGCCTGCTGTAAACTCTTGGATCCTATTGCTCAAGAGCAGCGGCCATATTATTTTTCCGAAAACACCGCACTTTCAGCATTGCGTTTGCTGCTATCAGTATTTCATTCACTATTATTTCAAAGTTTTTACAGTGATAGCTTGTGTTGCATACAGCTGCACAAAGGGGAAAACTCGAATATCATTTCATAAGTTAGTTACATTGTAATTACTGTTCTTGAAATTTTTTATACAATATCTGCAAGAGTAAAGCCTTTCATTATAGATTTAGAATGCCTGTTAAAAAATTTAATTCATAGCTTTCAATAGGAAGATATTATTCTCAAATATTTGTTGGCTAGCATAAACAACCAGCATATCTTACATTTTGGACATAATTTGCTAGCCTTGTTCTAAACGAGTGTTGAAAGTCTAATTTAAGCTTCTGACTTGTGATGTAGTATGCTAACAAGATAAATTCACTGATGCTGTTGTGCGAATTTATATAGGCCTATATACTACTGGTACAATACCTTCTGAGTAAGCCTACAGAAAGTGACTATTACTATTAGTATGAAGCAAACAACATAAGTTTCAGTCCAAGTTAACATTACAATTTAGGGATTGCAATCCCGCATTTGCGGATTGCAGGAATGCTTAATGCCCTGGTATCCGCCACAGTTTTTAAAGTGTCAACTAATTAAATAATAAATGCATATTTATTGAATTAATAAATCATCTTTAAGGTTAAATAATATAAATCAACAGTTAACAATTTTTTAACTAGCAAAATAGGCACAAGGGTGTGGGAAGATTCTCTTTTTTAGGTAAGGGTGTCAAGAGAAATGATGAATAATTTACCGAGAACTTTGAAGGAATTTAAAGATAAAATTTGTAGAGGGCAAATGTAGGTGGGTGCAGGATAGGGGGAAGATTGGTGTGTAGGGATATTGCCACCGGAGCCTGTGCTCCATTGCAATTAAATTAAATAAAAAAAAAAATTAAATTAACATTAATCTAAAAATTTCTATCCTACCTTAAATTTACTTTGTGCTTTTGTTTTAAATCTAATTCTAGTTATTATTAGTAAATAATCAAATATTCAGATCACATTACATGTGTGGTGACACAGGGTTTTTAGTAAAATATTAAGGCAGTTGTGATTTCACGCAACGCGAGCTTCAAGCAGGTCGGTTGCAACAGTAAAAAGAAACAAACTCTGTCAGAGGAATGTGGTGAGTAGGATGCAACACAACTTGAGTAGGTCAGACAGTCAGCAAATTAATCAGAGCAATGACATCATTTTGCAAAAGGATGGGAGGACACGGGAGACAGTTATTGGCTGAAAAGCCTCCCCACCATCAGGAGGAAGTGGGCGAATGACGAACAAAATGCGAGTGCAGGAGCGAGAAGGAGGTCAGTCGGTGCTATAATATTTGAAGTTGTCTTAGAATCTTCTGAGCATCTCGGGGACTTAATGGGTCCTAGGGTCGAGTGCAATTGGAGACAGTCAGGTGGAGAGAGATGGTCGCAGCTTAATCATCACAACGACGATTATAGCGAAGCAGGTGGGAAATAACTATGTTGGAAATGTAGAATGGGACTTGCATATTATGGCAGTTAACAAAATAATGGGCTCTGACATTAGTTGCAATAAATAATGGATATGAAATGGAACTGAAAGAGTCAATTCGAGTACTACAGACGACTATGTACCTTTGTAAATAAATGTGAATATTGTATATACCTTGCTGGAGTATCTTCTACTACTCACATGACTTAGTGTCATACCCACATATTTATGTATCTCTTGGGAAGGGGCAGTGTGAAAGCAAAAAGATTCGCCAGACCACCACACATGCATTGCAGTAAATGACATCGATCTAGAAACTGCCATATGGCCAGGGGACGAGAATGCCATTTCTGCCTCCTCGCTTGTTGGTTTGATTGGAATGATTATAAATAAAAGACTTTGTCAAAAGCTTAACAACTTTCCGCACTTTTTGAGATAATTATATCTGGGAATTGCTTCAGTAGTTGGATGATACAGCGTTACAATCTCGATTTATGCTTCGATTGTCCTAAGTATTTGTCATCTACGTCTGAGTCAGTCATAGTTGTTTCTGTGCGTTCGACTTCTCTTTTAGTAGGTTTTTGTTTTGTATAATACGTCAATGGCCAATTGTGTACTGTTTGAAAAAGCGCAATTGCGGGCACTAAGGCTGACGGTCACCAACTTCTGCCACTGAGATTTGTTCCGTCAGATCTCATTATTACTAATAATTTTATTTGCAATTCAGCTAAAATTCCAGTAGCAATTCCCCCAGTCCAGTACCGGATTAGCACATAGCAAGAGTTAGCAAATGCTACTGGCTCTGTGCCTTCTGGGGGCCCCGCACCTACTGGGGGGCCTCCTCCTAAGGCCATATGGACAACCTTTTTTTTTCCTCTACCATTGCCCTACACGGCGAAAACCAAGGGCCTCTTCTTAAGTCATCTAATTACCCATTTTTATTTTATTTATAATTTTCTTTTATTAATGTTGTGTTAAATTCCTCCCCCATTTACTTTTCCGATTTACAAATTTTAATTTTAAATTCAGTAAGTGCGTTTGGTAAATTAATTCATCACTTTACTTGGTAATTTGTTGCAATCCCTGACACCCTTACCAACAAAAGAAAATTTTCCCCACTCCCTTATCCATGAAATAGAGCGCTAGCTTGTGGCCATGGTCACTTCCCCCTCCCCCCTCCCCATGCACTATTCCTAATTCTTTGACCAATATCCCTCCAAGCACCATCACCAACATATGCCCTGTGCATTCCCAGCACTCTCTTCACCCTCCTCCTTCCCTCCCAATCCAGCTCCTTTACCATATCAGTTACTGACTGGGTCCTGTAATAATTTGCACAAACAAATCTAACTGCTCTTTTTTTAACACCACCCAATTCCTGTATTTAATAACCAAAAAGTGTTAACCAAACTACACCACCGTATTCAACCGATGGTCTGACCAAAGTTTTGTAACCCAGTTCTCTAACTTCTCTCATACATCCTCTCATCATCCTCTCCAATAAATGAAGGATTTTGTAAACTTTTCCAGGCACCTTTCCAATGTGCTCTGACCAGTTGACTTTGTTATCAAACATTATGCCAAGATATTTACAATTGAACCTTCTTGTGCCAATAACATGAGTTTAGACAACGAGTCCAAAGCTTGTCAGCATTAAATGGGTATTCTAAGCAAGCCAAGAGTAAAACGTGTTTCTTTGGGGTGAACATAAACGTTCAAATAATGGTGATTTTTTGAGACATCCACTCAGCAAAACTCAACGAAAACCTTATATCTTATAATATTAGCAGAATTATAAAGTTGAAATCCACTTTTTAAAAACAGATATCTCAAATCTGATGAGGTACAGAAACAATTAATGGTAAAAACATTTTTGCAAAGTATTCTGGAAACCATTTATTCCATATTTTTTTTCTTTTTGAAATAGCTGTCAATAGTTTTAACATTCTTTTTGAATTATTTCTACTTCCTTCTCTGAAACAATTCCAATTGTACCATTGTGTACGATTTGGAAGCTAATTTTGCAATAGGATGATATAATTCATATCATAGTGGTATATACAACGAAAATATACAGGTGTTCTTATAAAAACTTATAAGTGAATCTATTTATCTATAAATCATGAGAGATTACAAACAAACATTTGTTGCCGCGAATCAAATGTGAAGGCTACGGGTAAACAAGGTAATACAATAGGTAGAGACTGCGATGGGCCGGAGGACGGGGAGACAAGGACACATATTCTCCACATTTTGCGGGATCCTGCGAGATTGCGAGATCTCATTGCTGGATTGCAAACCCTAAATTCGTGAAACAGTAAATCTATTATTGAATATTACACATACGTTAGTACAATAGCAGTTCATACTGAAGGTATATGATGAATTTGTGATAATTTATGCTATGCAAACTAGGAATCCTGATGTTGGCAATGTTGTTGTTACTCAAAATGTAGTTCATGATGAATTTAATGTGTTGAGGTGTGTCTGCATAGTTTGATTTAGTAGTGGCAACATTGGTTCAGAATGTGGTAGGTTGAAGTGGACCTGGACCAGAATGTTCTTGTTATAGTATAATGCACTAGGAAAGATGTTTAGCTTTTGTTTGTGACTATATGGGGGAAATAGTTCTATTTCAGCGTACACAATGCATTAAAAAATTTATTAGCAGCTTCCTTTCTTAAATTCTAATGATCCAAGATAATAACAATTAAGGTATTTGTGAATGTGACCACTTAAGACTTCATTGTTGGAAAATGAAAATTAAAAACTAGAAGAAATTATCCATTCCACACCGTTCTATAACATTCCTAGTGTTTCTTGAAAAATGCAACATGACGATTTCCCCTCCCCACTTCTCTCCTCCCGGCTTCAATTTGGTGCATGGTGGAGGTTTCTTGCATCATCACCCTCTCTTTTCTTTGCTCCTTTGAAAATACACAAGCATTTGTTTTCAATCTTAACACTTACTAACTGAAAGTTGAAAGCTACCTACCTCCACCTCACAGAAATTTCAATTAAATTTTTGATTGCTGGTATCGATATCCAGTTTGTCCTTTATGATTTCAGCAATTTACTGACTGAATACTAAAGATTAGTAGAAAAATAATGCATCTCCTAAAGAACCATGTACAATGTCAGTGATAAGATAAGCAGAAGTGATTTTGTAACAAATCTGTGTAGGATATGGAACTTTATCTTTCTGAGTGACCTGTATTAATTGTGAGCTTTTTTTCTGGCTTTGCGCCTCATCAACGTCATTAGAGGTGGGTAAGAACTGGAGAAACTACCTGGAAGGAATTTAGCCATGGCCTTTTTGAAGCACCCATTTGCCTGGAGTGATTTGAAATAATGGAAAACAAAAATATGGATAACCGGATGGGAATTCAAACAGCATCATCCTGAATGCGACACAAGATCATTATAACTCATCCACCACACTCGGTGTTGGCGTGTTATTCATTTCTGTACTTAGGTCTGCTGTATATCACCACTGAAATGGAATAGTTTAGAATTGTCTTAGGAAGATGAGGAAAGAACACATGATAACAACATTCTAAAAAAGATATAATTAAACCTTAAAATTGGAGTGAGGGAAAACAACACTATTAATGGTTAATTGTCCGTCAAATGGGGATGTTAAGCCTGGCTTCCACTAGTATCTTTCGGAAGAGTATGTCTGATTGGGATGGCACTGGATTTTACCCTCTCCCTTCTTTCGTCCCTCATGCACGAACAATATCACACTGGGGAAGGTACAGGAAACCATCCCAGTTCCACTTCCCAAATGTTGCCAAAGAGAGGTAACATCCTCCATGGTAACCGCCAATGCTCGGATAAGGGCAAGGTGCTCGTAAAGGGGACTGTAAACGATCAAATTTATTTATTTAATTTTTTGTCAAACTTCACGTTTTCATCAAACAATAGCCTAAATTCTCAAACCAAACATCAAGCAAATTTGTCAAACTTGCCCGTAGTTCTGGTTTTATCATTATCAGTACATGCCGCAACGAGTAATAATATTTGGCGTTGAATGTAGCACTGCATATTAAAAAGAAGAAGGAGAGAGAGAAAGAAACATATACTATGGTAGAGAATGTTTGAAATTAGAGAAAAATATACACACCAAAATTTATTAGGAGAAATAATACGCACATAACCAGATGATTACACTCAGAGGTGGCCTTAACCATTGCGAGGCCCCAGGAGGCAGGCGTAAGGCCCTTGTCCTTTGTGCAAAATATGTGAACCCAAAGTAGGTATTTCTTATGATTGATGAATGGGAGAAGAGGATACCATGAGAAGGGACTTGCTGTTCAGACGAGCTAGAGTGTAGACGTGCTGTCCGACACACTCTCCTAGCTGTTGGTCAATTGTCGGAGCTAGATGCTTTCTGGCTCAGATGTTGCCGGAAACAAAGTGTCTCACCTGGTAGAGGCCATCAGCAGATGCACTAGCGCGGAGGGGTCTGTGGATTTGCATCCAACTGTGACACAGCGTGTAACACTTCGTCAAGCAGATGCAGCAATGGTAATGTACCAACACAAAGGACAATGGTTCCATAGGGTTTTAACGAGGCTTACAAAACCTGTAAGCGGTCCCTGAGATTAGGCTCTCTGCTCTAATTATGACAATATTTACTGAGCTAACCAACTTTCCATATTCATTAACTTCGAACTTTTAAGCATGTTGATCATTATTATAACTAATTCAAATGGTGCTTTTCACTTTAATTGGCACCCCTGGGAATTTTTGTAAATGTTAACTTTAATTTGTTGGCCTGCGACGCCACTTTATTGTATATCAACTGAAAAATCAAAATCTGTTTATGTTTGCATTTATCCAGCAAATTGTAAACGCCGGGTATTGCTTGTTTATTTTCTTTGAATATCTCCTGTATAATGTAACATTAAATATGCCCGACCTTGTATAAGCCAGTATAAATTGAATATTTTGTGTAGCTTGAATTCTTGCAGCATTCAAGATTCTAGTTCATCACTTACCCAAATTAGAAATTTAATATTCATATTCCCGATAAAATATCAACATGATGGTATCCCCCCCCCCCCTTCTCCGAACAAAATGGGTGCCACAGTGTGGAAGATCCCCGGCTAAAATCCCGGTCTCGTTTGCAACTTTTACGTATCTTTTACATGCTTTAAAATTGAATTTTATCTCTGGCAAAGCATTGATTTGTTAATGTGAAATGAAAGGACACTTTGTGGTTGGAATTCCAAGTTAAAGTGTAAGTTTCCTTTTTCTGGTAGGATTACCAGAGTAAGTTAGGTGGCTACAAGAGAGGTGCACTGCGCAGCCGGTAACAAGCTCTGTGACTAAGTCTTTGAGACCACACGAAATTATTATACAGCATTTTTAGTCTATATTTAAATTAAAATATACAATGATCTCATTCTTTATTTAAAAAAATATCTAATGAATCAAAAGTAACCATGAACTGAAGAAACACGTCACGTGCGAAATGATTGACATTTCATTGTGACTGCGTTCAGAAACGCGAGAATCTTTCAAACTAGTATCGTGTGCGTAAGTCTTTCAATGATAGTTTGTGAATTCGTTTGAATTTCAGAGAGGTGATAACAGGGCCGCATTTAGGTTTCATGTGGTACGGTGCGAACCCCTGTCGGCAACTTATGGGCGACCTTGCGGCCCTGGGTGATTAGGTGAGTCAGGTCAGGTAAAGAAAGTATTTTAACGTACTTTATTACTTTTGTGGTTTATAAAGTAGGCTTACGCAACTAACTTTTACGGAAATTTTTGAACATTGATTCCGTGAAACACCGCGTGAAAACTTTAAAGAAAACTAAAGTAGGAACATGTCCGTTACACGGACGACCTACGGCCAACTGTGAACACGAGAGCGGCGAGCCGTCACTCCGCAGACTGTCAGCGCGGAACAGTATCGGTCAGGTGTGCCTCGAAGTAACAGCTGCTAGCAAGAGTTGACTAACGAAATGAAACACGGGAATTCCCCGAGTGTAAATCGAAAACACGATGAAAGTAAGAAAACCGAGCATTCGAGTGAGTGAGTGAGTTTAAAACAGTAATGAATTTTTCAATCATGTTTTATAGTAAAATAACAATTATTTAATTAATTTTGATGTCATTAATTTTACTTTTAAACAAATGCTATATTGAATAAATGTAACTTTATTTAGGAACTTTTTACTATCAAGTATATAATTTCCTAAGCTCACTCACTCACTCACCTCGATAGCTATTGGCTGGAGAACTGTGTCACGTGTCAGCCTTTGCTCGCAAATCAACAGCCACCAGAGATATCATTACAAGAAATTCGAGGTTGTGCCCATGGAGGAAGGAAATATATGGAGGAGAAGTGACGTTAAATTGGTGAAGCAGGTTCGCGCATGAGCAGTGGTGGCAGCGGCGATATTGCGCTTCCAATCAATTGCGATGTTCCCAGTATATACCGAAAACTAAGCAAGATATCGAAAAATTTTATTCTTTATTTTCGATTTGTCTCGTCGTGTTACATAAGAATCGATCATTAAATTTGAATTTTGCGAAATTTTTCTTCTCCATTTCAACTCAAGACACCTCACTTTTGATACAGTATATCTCTAGAACTAGGTGAGATATCGAAAATTTTATTCTTTATTTTTCATTTGTTTAGTCTTTTTAAATAAGAATCCATCATCAAATTTGACTATGACCAATTTTTTCTTCTGAATTTCAACCAAAACCATTTCACATTTGGGACAGAATATCTCGAAAACTAAGCAGGATATCAAAAAAATTTATTCTTCATTTTTTATTTGTCATATCGAGTTACATAATAATCCATCACCAGATTGCGGCGTCACGTTTATCCTAGAGTCCCCTTGAGGTTTTTGTGCATATTCCCCCGTGTCTGTATGGAAGCGCCCATGCCCCCTCCACTCCGGCCATGCCCCCCCACTCCTCCTCCGCCCTGCTTCACTTCAATGCGTGGTGAAGGTCTCTAGCGTCGTCTCCATATATTTCCTTCCTCCATGGTTGTGCCCACAATTTAATAACTAAGCAACTGTTACCAAATAAATTACCACAATACATTTATTATGTTTGCTTTTCGTTGCATTTCATAGTTAAAAACATATCGATAAACTTTACGGCTAAAAAACGTGGAACTCATTTTCAGTAACATGTTGCTAATGAAAGTATCATAAAAATCTTTTAAAAGCTTAAATTACCCATGGTCTCTGCTGTAACCGCGAATACCTAATTGTAATTCCGGCCTAGGCTAAATTTCAATTTAATTAAAGCTTTCGATAATGTTGTTGATTGACCAAAGTTTATACATTACGATTTATTTGCTTTTTACGTATTTTACTGACAACTTTCGTTAATTCTCTTTGTTCATTTTCGCTGAACGTTAGTTATTATGTTGTTTAAACAGGACTTCCATTGCTTTAGAAGCAAACAGGAATTCTTCAAATTTTGCAGAGTTATCTTTAAAGGTTAAATACAAAACAAGTTTGTATTTCACAAAGTTCGAGTCTACGACCTTTGAAACAATTATATGATAGTGCAATCTTCCCTGTGCGTGTTTAATAACTACGTCTATTAATACTTCTGAGTTCTTTAATGTTCAAGGGATTCTATTATCCCTAAGAGTGAAAAACAGATCAAGTTCGTATCTGGTCAGATCAGGTCAACCTGTCATAATCTTTGACGCTAAATATTGCAACTATTCTAGAACCGTGAAGATACGCAAAAAACTGTCACGGGCTTGCACTAGTCTACTATATAATTTCGTAAGGTCATCCACTCACCTCTATAGCTATTGGCTGATGAATGGTGTCACGTGTCAGCCTTCGCTCGCAAAACAGCGACCAGATATACCATCAGTAGAAATTCGTGGTTATGTCTACAATTTAATAGCTAAGCAACTACTACCAAATTAATAACTATAATACATTCATTAAGTTTGCTTTTCATAGCGTTCCGTAGTTTTAAAAAATATCGATAAATTTTACGGCTGAAAAACGTTGATCTGCTTTTCAATAACATGTTACTAATGAAAGCAACTTGAAAAAAAAAAGTTTAAAAAAATTAAATTACTCATGGTCTCTACTGTAACCATGAATGCCAATTGTAATTCCGACTTACTTTTAATTAAATTGATGCTGTCACTAATGTTGTTGCTTGACCAAAGTTTATGCATTACCGTTCAATTGCTTTTCACGCATTTTACTGACAACTTCCGTTAATGGTCTTTATAAATGTTCGCTGTAAGTGAATTATTAGGTTATTTAAAGTGCACATCAGATCAAATAAGTTACGGAATCGATTATTGTGGGAATTCATTTCTTCAGAATTGCTAAACTATTTAATAATCTATAATCTGTATTAAGTTCTATGGCCGTTACAGACACTATGACCAAAGAAATATGACTTTTTAATTTTATGAATGTTGGTCCAGCCTCAATTTAAAAAAAACTAGGTGATGCTTTCGAAACAATTGTGTACGCCCTTTAAACAAAAGAGAAATTCTTCAAATTTTGCAGAGTGAAATTTTAGGGTCAAATACAAGTCAAGGAATTGTATTTCAGCAAGTCAAGTCTACCAACCACGACCTTGAAACAATTATACAATAGCGCGATCGTCTCTGTTCGTGTTGAATATTTCGTTTAATACTTCTGAGTTCTTCAAGCTCAAGAGATTTTATTCACCCTTAGGATGGATTGCAGGCCAAGTTCGTGACGATACGCAAAAAATTGTCACGGGCTTACACTAGTTGACATATACCTTACTATGAACTAACCAACGTTTATTATTGTTGTAACTAATAGCTAAGGATAAAATAAAAATTTTAAATATAAATTTTTCTATAGTCGGGTTGTTGCGCGAGGCACCCCCTAAGGCCGCCCCGAACACATTACACTACATTCCTGCGTATGAACCCTCAAACTTTTGAAGAATTACTATCATTACTATGTCATCGCAATGAAAAAATTGATGACGTTATGCGCAAATCTACACCAGATTATTAGTAACTCTGAGTTACCTAGCTAGTGACGTTGGTTTTGAAAATTTAAAATTTCCAGCCTGCATTGCACCTGGTACACTGATAAGTGAGTTAAATTATCACTGAAATTTGCGAAACATTCCGTCAAAATTTACGTCGAACACGTAGATTGTTTGACAAACGCGTGAAACAACGGCGCAGACAATCAATAACTTGACAAACATGTAAAATTTGATCGTTTACAGCAGTGTTTCCCAACCTTTTTTGCGTCATGTCCCACTTTTAATATTTTTTTTGCCCCCCCTACCTAATTTTTAATTTAAAAAAATATTTTGCTAACATCAAACGAAACTATACCTAATAATTATTTACAGCATTGTTTTAAGAATTTGCTTTTTTGCTATATTTTGTATCTATATCTAGCATTGCATTTAAATAAACCGAAGAGAAAGCGGGTAAAGTCGTATTAAGTCAATTTCTAAATTGCCCCCCCTGAAAAAACCAAATTGCCTCCTGTGGGGCGTGGGCCCCACGTTGGGAAACACTGGTTTACAGGGTTCTTGAGAAGTATAAATGTTCCACAATGGTGAAATAGGGAGGGGGAGGGGGAATTCAGCGAAATCTCACCAGGGAGGGGGGTTCGACGGAAATCGCACGAATTTCTTAAAGAACATCAGAGCTAAAAAAAAAGTTTTACAAACGAGTTCGATCACGACGTTAGGCGAGTATAACCGTCCTAGAAAACAGGAGAGCTTAAAAAAAATTCTCGAAAAACAACGAGGTCGGTCAGCCGCGTTAGGGGGTGTGCTCAAGATCTCACCTCACCATAGGGCGGAGGGGGTGGGGGGAACCCCACCAAATCTCACCGCGGGGGGAAGGGGAGTGTTGTGTTCCAGATTTCCAGAAAAGCGCCTCAAGTAATTAATGGACGCCCCAATACAGGCAGAGCCGGTCTTAGAGAGTTTTCAGAATTTATCGAGGTTGTAAATTGGCGCCCTTTTAAAGGGCGTCCATAAATTACGTGAGGTGAAATCGGGGGGGGGGGGGTCCTGCGAAATCTCACCAAGGGGGAAGGGGGAGGTCAACGGAAATCTCACGTGAGGTTTTGGAAATTTTTGTTGGACTAGAGCTAAAAAAAAAAATCTACAAATGACGGGAAAATCGATTTTAGGGGGCTATTTCGTCGAAAAGTAGAGGTGTAACCAGCTTTGGATGGGTGCGAGGGCGACTTCTAGGGGAGGGGGGGGGGTTCCCCGGTCCAGATCACACCAGAGGAGAGGGAGGGTGGTCAGACCAGATCTCACGAAGTCTCACCAGAGGGGTGTGTGGGATCCGGAAATCCGGAAAAACACCTCACGTAGTTTATGGATGCCCCCTAGTTAACGATAAATCAATTTAATTAAATGTTTTTATTTATTAAACATGAATTACTTAAACTTACAATCTTTAATAACAGAGACCCATTATGAATCATCATGATATCACTGGATTACAATCAACTTTTATGGGTAATTTACAACTACGCTAAGTAATATAAACAACAAAGGACCAAAATATTTTTTCCAATAAAATTGGCGAATTACTATTTTCGATGGGAGACAAGAAAAATTATCCGACATTTATGTTTCGAGCGTATTTTTCTGCACTATCGTTAAAGAATCTCAGATGAATGTCGTTAAATACATTTTGCTTTTTACCCCTCTTTTACAGATTTAGCAGGACTGAAAAATTTCTCGTAAATTAGGTTCCAAAAACATATTTTTTCATTTTTCCATTTTCATAAGGGAAAATCTATAAACTACGAATAAAGTAGGTAGAGGAGAAGGCCCAAAGACGGGCTAGGTTCTAAATACGGGCTACTTGCTAAAAGTGGGGGAAGGAGTCTGTGCGCAGGAGTGAAAATGGCACCTAAAGGAACAATAAGTAGTGGGGGAATAGTAGTGAGTAGAGATGGGCAAACAGCTTTTTTTTTTCAGTAATACGTCATTCAATTATTGCTTCTTTTTTCTAACCGCTATAAATAGCCTACAGTTTTTTTTTCGACGTAATATATGTGGACACGATACTAAAATCTCAGGTCAGAAACATTCTTCTCTTGTTGAAAATAGCCGGATGTCACCAAAATAGCGACCACGCCCCCAAAAGTAGCGAAATAGCCGTTACATCACGAAAAACTGCTTATTAGTGACCACAGTGGCGTAGCTAGCGTGGGTGACACCCGGGGCGGATATCGATGGTGTCACCCCTTGAAAACTTAAATCCAAAATTGAGTATATTATATCATCTTTTAGGTGTAAAATATGATATTAATAAAACATAATTAAATAAAAATTTATTGTTATTTAAAAATAATAGTTAATAAAATTGTAAGATTAACAACATTTAAAAGATATACAAATGAAATAAAAACAATTGCTTTCTAGCATTAACAACTGCAAACCCGTAAATCACATTTTCGAATTAAAAATTTGATTTACTTCATGTTCAATAATCAATATGGCAAGATTTTAGCCACGTGTTGATCACTGGTGATCGAAAGTGGTTTTAGTTTAATTTTAACTCCTCTGAAGATCGGGCCTCACTTGCCTGATACTGTTCCGCACCGTCACCGCACCGACACGTTTCTTACTATTGGCGCTCACTCGGTCGAAGTTTGTCCAAAGGGCACGGCATGTCGTCCGAAACCCGGCCATCATTGGATTGGTTTATTTATGTTTTGACGTTGTGGACCAGTGTCGGCCTGCTGGATGTGGAGAAACGCATAGAGAGAGTTCGGAAATTTCCCTTCCCTTACGACCAAATGTTGTTTTCATGTTATTGTTGGTCTTAAAACAAGTGTCTTTTTTTCATCCATGTTCATAAGATGTTCTTAACATGTAGGAATTATTCTAGTATCTTCCCATTAATAAATCAAAACATTTCCAGAGTTGAAGATCAATTTTAAGACCCACAAAAATTGCAGCCGAGATCTGCATTTGTAACGGGGACCTTCCACACCCGAATCGCACGCCGTAACCATACGCCAGACTAATCTAGAAGTACTGAAAAATATGTATTCAAACACACAAAAGTTGATTCGTGTTTTTTGATAGCAAAAATAGATGGTATAGAAAAAAAGTATATTCATTGTATCATGTTTACAAACTTATTTTTCATTACACCTACATTCGGACTGGTGACTCAAATGACTGCGTGCGGTTTGGATACTGAAGGTCCCGGTTCAAATCCCGGACTCGACTGTAATTTTTGTGGGCCAAAAAATTGACATTTACCTCTGACAATGCTTTTATCTGTTAATACGAGGATTCTAGGACGCTCCGTGTTCGAATTTCATGTTAATCTGTAGTTCTCCTTTCGAAGTTAGGTGACTACTATATAGGTGCACTGCGAGTTTCCTAATAAGAAACTCTGACTAGAACTTTGAGATAACATGAAATTATTATATTTATTATACAAAATCTTTACGACTTAAATTAAAATATGTTATAACCTCATTCTTTGCTAAAAAAAAAAAAAAAGAATGAATCGAATAGAATCTCAAGCAAAACAAACACGTCAAGTGCGAAGTGATTGACATTTCATTGCGATTGCGTTGAAATATGCGAGAATCTTTCATTCCGGTACAGTGTGGTAATGATTTGTTAATACTGCGCTGCAGGGCCGGATTAAGACAGTGCGGGGCCCGTAGCAAATGTGAAGAAGAGGCCCTTGATTTTTGCCGTCCTGGGGAAAATTGTGGAGCTAAAAACAAAAAAGGTCGCCCATCTAGCCTAGGTGCGGGGCCCCCCAAGGAGGCGCGAGGCCCCCTAGAAGGCACGAGGCCCGTGGCATTTGCTACCTCCTGCTACGTGGTTAATCCGGTACTGCTGCGCTGGGATACTATTTTTGTACATAAAAGATCAACCAGATAGGTGATTACATGAGTCGGATAAAAAAGTATTTTAATGTACTTTCGTACCAAAACTGTGCAAAATAAAGTAAAGGTGTCAAACCTACCTGTCATCCCCAACACTAATTCCCTGTAACAATCACTTGAAAACGTTAAAGGAGACTAAAGACCGGGTAGGAACATGGGCGAGCTATGGAAAATTGTGGACGCGAGGGGGCGAGCTGCCACTCGGCCGACTGTCGTTGCGGTGACGATACAGACCAGTATTGGCAAAATAGAGCTCGACCTTTACACGTAGCAACTGGTACACACAATGGCGCAAATTAAAATCCCAACACCCATACGATGTTGTGATAAATGAATGAAATTTGGCCCCAAGTATGCCCACATGAAGAGTATTAAATTATTTAAAATTGAAAGTTTTACATATAATAATAAGAGAATTACGGTGCTATCTATTATGTAAATTGCTATTTTTTTAATATTCTTTTAACGCACTAGTGGCGTACAGTGTGGTGTAACATGACACTTTTTTGTCCACGAGTTCTTGTTGGCTAAGTATGCCCAGGCGAAGAGTGACAACTCTATACACTCAAATGTCTAACTGTGAGAGAGGTCGGAGAATTGACGTGTTTTAAAAAGGTGCATCATATCGTGAAATCTCCCAAAGGATTGGCCGTAGTGCATTGTCAGTATACAGACTTGTTACACAGTGATGAAAGAAAGCTCTAATACTCCAGGTCTATACTGATGGATTACAGCACGTGAAGACCGCTAAATTGTGTGGGTGGCTGCTGCTGGCAAATGGTTGACTGCAGGCCAGATCCAAACAGTGGTTACAGAGAGAGTCACCCCCCTCCCCGTACGATTGAAAACCAATTGCTTGAAGCTGGAGTACGCTCTCCGAACCCTATGCAATGTGTCCCATTAATCTGATTTCATTGCCAGCATCATCTAACCTGGCGTAATGCAAAACATAAAAGGACATGTGAATGGCGTACATTTGTGTTTAGAGACGAGTCTCGATTCTGTCTGTGGCAAAGTGATAATTCACGACATGTTCGGAGGCGTATTGGAAAACGGCTTACCTGCTGTGATTTCAGAACATCACACAAGTGCAGTCACCGGTGTCATTTTTTGGCGGCAATCAGTTTCGACAGCATGACTAAGTCGGCTGTTGTTGAAGGCACAATGACAGCCCACCACTATGTGGACAGGGTACTGCATCTTATTGTGATACCCTTCATGTTCACCATTCAAATCGCATCTTACCACAAGATTATGCCCGTCCTCATATTGCGGCCATCGTTACACAAGCCTTCCAAGGAGTTTCGATCACAATTTGAACAGCACAATCCCCAGATTTGTCCCCAATAGAGCATGTCTGGGATACCAGGAGTAGACACATTTGATCACATGGTGACCCAGCACAACTGCGCAACAACTGACTGCAAAAGACATGCAGGCGTAAAGGGAAATACCCCAAGAAGACATTCGAAACACTTGTTGATTCAATGTCGGCAAGAATCCACGAATGTATTGGTGCTCAAGATGGACGCATTTCTCACTGACAACTGTATCTAAAGGTAATAACTTATCCTGAGCCATTTCCATTTGCTATAATTTCTTCTGGGTATGGCCCTGGATATATCTTCAAAGTTTCCTAAAATTCTACCATTCCTGTATGCACGGTGAGATTCTAATTTTTGCCAGTGTAACTATAGGGCGACCATAATATTCCGCTATAAATTTTTTTAAATCGAAAACTACCCAATCATTTGTTGTTGAAACGTTAACATAGGTTGTATTTAAATGACTTCGCAAGGGATATCGAGAGGAAAGTTAACAGAAGTGGCTTGATCCAAGTAGAAGCAATTCCAGACCCAGATGGGGTTCCATCGGTGCCAACCCAGAATCCGGATCCCACAAGTCGTAAGACCCAGGGAGAGACTGTATAGTCAGAGAAGCAACTCTACATTAAGTTCCTTCATAAAAATAGAACAATAAATGCAATATAAAAACAACGAAATGTTTTTTCAAAAAAAACTGCTTAGATAATATAAGAACATGCCTTTGCGATATCTGCCGTTTTTACATGAAGTACTTCACAAGTGAAGTATTTTACTATCTGCCTAAGATACACGTAGCTACAGACTTCTAAATATGACATTGTATGTACTGAAGACCGTCTTCAAGTGTTAATTTTACATTTCTAGCGCCGCTCTGTAGCATATAAATAAAAATGTTGTAAACGGCTTAAATGTTCGCTCAGTTTGATCAGGAACAAAAGTTTGACATCCCTGTCGATTTAAGGAATACACCTGTATTCGACAGAGGGGTTACCCATAATACAAATTTTCTTCTTCTCTAAATTTATTATGGAAAGTTCATAGAGAATCATACGCTTATTTATTTCATCGCGATCATATTTGCATATTCTCGATCAGAAGAAAGCATAGCAAACTTACATGAACCTAGAATTTAAGTGCTTACTAATGTTACGATTTCGCAAGCAAGATACGCGGTTCCGACTTTTTTATTATTTATTTATTTAAATGGCTTTCGGCTTTATCAGCCAACCAGCCAAGTTCTTTGCGTTTTATGACAATTCACATTTCATTACTTTACAGTTCTATTTACATAGTTTAACAATTTACATTTCATTTCCTTTACAGTTTTAAATATATATAATTTACATTACAGTTCTATACACAACAGTTACGGTTACAAAAACTGATTACCAACGACGGACGATACCATCAACGAACACTGGACCCGTTCAGATTGATTTGAAACCTGACAGTTTTGCTAGTTTAATGCACAGTTTTTACTAGCATAAATTCGAACATGATACGATTTCATATCGAATATAGGAGCACTGTCGACAATAGGCAGGTACGCAGTGTAAATCGGATAACGCGACATGTACTCAGTTTGTACATCACGAATCTGTCAGATAATAAATTCAAAAATTACTAGAAAAACTTCAAAGCACTTGTAAATCTTAGCTTGAAAGCTAATGGAGTTCTAAATAAGCAAAACAATTTTAAAACCTGGACTACGCGTATTCCGATATACGCTTGGTTTTCATTTCCAAATTTTCTCTAAATTTAACTGTCTAATTACTATGATTTTAGCAATTATATATAAACTTTAATTTTAAAACTTCCTCTTTTTATACAAGAAAACTTACATTATATCCACCGCCACTTCTAACAAATCAAACAACAGTGACGGGCGGCATGCACAACAATGAACGATTTCTTGTGATTGTTGGAGCAACAGAGCGATGCTCTCTTTGTTTAAGCGCACGGTATTGCCTATAACGAATGAGCACAGCCGCCTGGATCGCATTTGAAAAAGCGCTAGATCAACCTAAAAACAAATATTCATAACAATAAAAGTAGACGTGTTTCGACACCAAAGGATAAAAGAAGTTTATTATTATTATTTTTGTCACACTAATTTCGATTACTATTTTCGAAATGTGGGTGTCACCCCCAAACGGGTGACACCCGGGGCGGACCGCCCCCACCGCCCCCCCTAGCTACGCCACTGAGTGACCACGCCCTCAAAAGTAGCGGAATAGCGATAAGTCATCAAAAGCGGCTTCTTAACAATTGTTGCTTCCAGAATAACTGTCAGAGACATTATATACGCCTTCGACTTGTGTTTATGTTTTTTATTTAGTAAGTGGAAGTGATACCTTTGTAAATTAATATCGAATTTAAACAATTAGACCAGCTTCAGCGGTTTGTGTTAACGTGAGCAAATAGGAGCAAATGAAGTATAAGTGATTTAGGGACGTACGATGCATAAAAATAATCTGAAATGGGCAGTTTTTATTACATGTTAATATATTTTTCTGTTTGAAACTAATGAATCTGTGGTAGGAATTTTACGAACATATGCAACACTATAACAAATATAGCGCTACGAATTGTCTACTCGTAAAGAAAAGGAAATTAACTTTGCTGAAAGTAAACAATTTTTTCAGCCTGGCCATTAATTCGCTTCAAGTTTTGTGTGGCTGTAGTGATTTGTATTTTATATAAGGAGTAAATGTGTTCCAATAACAGACCAGCTGCAATTTAAATATGTTGTTACAAACGTACATAAAAGTAATCTGAAATGTAAATATGGTTTGCTAATTGAAACTAATTAACTTGTGGGTATAGTGAAGCAAATATGGCAATGTTACATATCCGTTAAGATTCTGTAAATGAATCGATCGGAAATTAAACATTAGTGTGGGATGAAGTTTTTTATGGCAGTGTAAACATTTATTTCGCTCTGGAAGAAAATGTAAAGATGTTTGGTGCATATTTTCCATATAGAGTTTTTCCTGAATTTGAATAACTGATTGCAGAAAGTTTATATGTTGTATGCTATTTTCTTGCACCCTTTCATCAGCAATCAGTTGCAGCTTTACTGTTATATACAAGGTCTATACCAAAAGTAGAAGGACTGATTAAAAAAAATATATATATTGAAGATATGTTTACAATTCCTTAATCCTCTTCGAAATAGCACCTTTGGGCAGCTACACACCTAGAATTACGCTGCTGCCATTGGCCGTATGCCTTCTGGAAGTCAGATTCGGGGACGCTGTTGAGAGCAATCGTCGATGCTGCTTGAACGTCCTGGATCGAGTCAAACCGCTGTCCCTTCAGCTGCCTTTTCATCCGTTTGAGTAAAAAAAGTCAGATTGAGCCAAATCAAGACTGTAGGCGGGGTGCAGCAACGCGGCAATGTCGAATCGGGCCAACAGTTGCCTCATGACGGAGCGCCTTGGCACGGTGCATTGTCGTGATGCAGAGTCCAGTTGGCGGAGATTACTGGTCGGACGCGATTCACTCGGTCTCTCAGGCGAGCCTGCACTTGCACGTAAAAGTTTCGAATTGGCAGTTTCCCCAGGGGAAACGAAATCCTTATGAATCACCCCGCGACGGTCAAAAAACACTATCAGAATTGTCTTGATCTCTGATTTGTTGCCGGGAGGCCGTTGAAGGCAACTTTTGGCCCAATTCGGCGTTGCCACGTTGCTGCACCCCGCCTACAGTCCCAATTTGGCTCCAACCGACTTTTTTTTTTTTTATTCCCACTGACGAAAAGGCAGCTGAAGGGACAGCGGTTTGACTCGATTCAGGACGTTCAAGCAGCATCGATGAGGGCTCTCAACAGCGTCCCCGAATCTGACTCCCAGAAGGCGTACGGCAAATCGCAGCAGCGTAATTCTAAGTGTGTAGCTGCCCAAGGGTGCTATTTCGAAGAGGGTTAAGGAATTGTAAACATATCTTCAATAATTTTTTTTTTTTTTTTAATCAGTCCTACAACTTTTGGTATACACCATGTATATGTGTGGGGCAGTTTTTCTCTTAATTTGAAGCGTGAAAATTATATTGTGACATGCGTTTCCAGCACAGCGACCGTAAGAATATTATACTTTCACAACACTGTTTTTTGTGTATAATTGAGCATACAAATGTGTCACCTATCTCAATATGTTTTAATTTATGTAGCAGCAGAGCTAGTTTTCTGTAACAGTATAAACATATTTTTTGTAGCCAAACTCTAACTTGACACTTTCAAACTAGCGCTTTTCGATGGTTTCTCCATCTGTTGGTCGCTATTGCAATTAATAATGGGAAATAGTAGAAGAAGCACTTTGCAACGGTGCACAGTGTGTTATTTTCTAAATCTAGAGGGACAAAAGTCAATTTTGACACTAGTCTACACAGGCAAAACAGTTATTTATATTTAAAGTAGACAAACTATATTATTAGTAACAAAGGTTTATTTTACGCCAATCTGCGCATAACAATAGACAAAATAATTTGAACAATGGGCTTCCTGTGACCCACCGATCAAGTGCTCCACTCGGCCGCGCCATTCGACTGAGTTTGGTCGATGATTAGGCTGTTTTTCTGTGTGGTATTAGTAATTTGTGTGTTTTGGTAAGTTTCAAGATAAGTTTACGCATTATTTTTCCGTAATACGTTTTTAAAACTGAATCATGAGCATCATTCAAACAGAGCTAGATTATCATATATATTATTTCTATAAGGTTTTTTTGTCACAAGCCGTTATCTTCCTTCATACTTATCCGAAATCAATGAATGAGGTGTCATTTTAAAACATATGGTCTCCACTTTGGTCACATCATATTTTAAGAAATGAAGTTTTCGGAATTCGACACTTAAAGGGCAAAAATGTCAATATTTATAAAATGCTGTTTTCTGTGTTACGAAGTCATTTATCTCTCTGGATACCTGTCTGAAATCGTTTAATGAAGTATCATTTTAAAGATTAAGATCTCCGCTTTAGTGACGTCATCAATTAAGACAGAAATTTTTAGGAATTCGACCCTTAAAGGGCAAAAGTATCAATAATTTTGCAATGCGTTTTTGTGTCACGAGTGATTTTTTCTCCCTTAATATCTAACTGATATGGATAAATTAGGTATCATATTCACGAATAAGGTCTCCGCCGTGGTAACATTATATTTTAAGAAAGGAATTTTTCGTAATTCGATCCTTAAAGGCCAAAATGTCAATTTTTCGAAAATACGTTTCTTGTATCTCGAGCCAATTATCTCCCTGGATATTAAATCAACATCGATAAATGAAGTAGGATTATGAGGAGTAATGTGTCAGCTTTGTGACACCATATTTTAAGAAAGAATGATTTTTGGAATTCAACCCTTAAAGGGAAAAAGTATAAATTTTTCTATAACGCATTTTTGTGTCACGAGCGAATTATCTCCCTTGATATCTAACCGATATAGATAAATGAGATATCATATTAAAGACTAAGGTCTCCGCCATGGTAACATTATATTTTTAGAAAAGAATTTTTCGTAATTCGAACCTTGCATTTTTTGTGTCTCGAGCCATTTATCTCCCTTGATATCTAACCAAAATCGATAAATGAAGTAGGATTATAAGGAGTTATGTCTAAGCTTTGTGACATCATATTTTAAGAAATAATGTTTTTGGAATTCAACCCTTAAAGGGAAAAAATATAAATTTTTCTATAACGCATTTTTGTGTCAGGAGCGATTTATCTCCCTTGATATCAACCGATATAGATAAATGAGATATCATATTAAAGACTAAAGGTCTCCGCCGTGGTAACATTACATTTTAAGAAAGGAATTTTTCGTATTGGAACCTTAAAGGGCAAAAATGTCAATTTTTCTAAAATGCGTTTTTTGTATCTCTAGCCATTTGTCCCCCTTGACAATTTATCAAAATTGATAAACACGGTATCATTTAAAAGGTAAAAAACTTTCTCCAAATTCAACCCTTAAAGGGTAAAAATATCATCATTTCTCAAAACTTTTTTTTACCTCGCTTGATAATTAACCGAAATCGGTAAATGAGGATTTTAAAGACCAAGATGGCTGCTTTGGTCACACCATATTTTATAAAAGGAATTTTTTGGAATTCGACCCTTGAAGGACAAAAGTATCAATATTATTTATACAATGTGGTTTTTTTTATTTAGTTTTTTTTAAATTGATAAATGACATATCGTTTTAAAATTAAGGTCTCCAGCTAGGTAAAATCATAAATTAAGAAAGGATTTTCGGAATTTGATGCTTAAATTGGTGGCGCGTATGAGAGTGTTCGGAGCCAAGTCCCTAGATAGCAGCAGCGGGTATCATAGAGATGTCAATAAACTTTTTTATTCAACAAGTAGCTTTTCGGATATTTTTTTTTTTCTTTTACGGAAACACTGTCGTTTTGCTACAATTCCAACGTAAACAATTTATTCGCACAGCAAGAAATATTTCAGAGATGTTGATATTTTGTGTGCATTTCGTTCAGGTTGGTTTTATTCTGTTAAGGTAAGTGACAGTTTGTCATAAATACAGTGTGTTTTAAATTTTCCTAACTGTTTAGTAATATGTTGCGAGTATTTTGATGTGTACCTATTACACTAAAAATAAATATTTGCTACAAAAGTACGGTTCTACTTTTCATTATATTACAAGCATTCAACATCACTATTCATCGCATTTTAGTCACGAAATTTTCGCACGGGTCGTATAGTTTTTGATAAAAAAAAAAAAAAAACTACCGAGCCAGTTTCATTTTGAGTTTTAGTTTATTATACCAATCTATTCCTATATTTATTTGAAAGAGCTACTTATTAACTACAAGAATTACCTTCATTTGTTTGCGCATGTTTGCGACACCCATACAACTTTTCTTCATTTTCAGAATGACTGCACAAATTTCGCGTAAAGAATTTTTCAACGTATGTTTTTTTTTTTTCTTTTAAAAAAAAATCATGGATGAGGCTAGATATTGCTAGTCTTATTTCTTGCTCCACATTGATATTTTAGCGATATTTGCTCTTTATTACAACTACAGTTGAAAATACCGCTTCCCATAAACAGGATGTTGCAGAAGAAATGAGAATTCTTAAAGCTTTCGAACTGGATACTCATTTTATTTTATCGTTATCCAAAACCCCGCCAAATAGAACCTAAATACTGTTGTCACAACACAGTTCAATGAGATTTTCTTCTTCTTGCGAAGTAAATTTTGGCGGTGCTTAAGCAGGGCCGGCGCTAGGAATTTCGGGCGACCTTTTTTTTTTTTTTAAGCTCTACAAACTGGCCGGACGACAATGGGTGGATTCTTGTCTTCATGGCATGAGGGCCCCTACAATCGGTATTCGGGGTCACCCCATCAGCCGGGGTGGGCGTGGGTACTTTTGACCCGCTTACCCCTCCCTAACGCCGGCCCTGTGCTTAAGCATGGAAAGGACCTTGGATCCACGCCAGTTTTTCTACTTTATCCTTCGCAAAGCATTTCTCCAAAAATTTTAAGGTGTTATTACCGTAAAGGGACAAATTCCTATAATTAGTTTGTCAGATATATCGCACAAATATGCTAGTTTTAGCAAAACCTCTGGCTCAGCGAAGTACCTCGAGTTTACATTATTTTTATAAAAAGTTTGTAACAGGAATGCACGGGATAAGACGTTTCCAGTTGAAAACCATCATGATATGCAGTAGTATATTAAGGCCGTATGTTCGACTCACATGTCAATACATAATTTTTGGAACAAACTGGCTTTAAGTGGCCTGGTTTTTAAGTAGTTTATCTATGATACTTTTTAACACCAAGTTCAATAGAGAACTCATCGAGTTTGATGCGAGTGCTTCTGTATGAGTCCACAGAGCATGCGGTGTTTTGATGCGAATGAGCACCTGAAATCCAACATAGCGGCCAGACATTGACCGAGCACCCTCAGATGCACTTTTCCTAATCCAGATCACTTTGTTATAAATTTGTTAAGCATCTCAAACAAGTGTTGAGGCTTCGCGCTTTCAATAATACCTTAACAGAACGGGTCTTCAACGATATTATCATCATCCATAAAGCATACTTCAAAAACGTTGAAAGAATTTAAAGTTAAAATTTGTAAAGGGTAAATGTAGGTGGATGCAGAAAAGGGGGAAAGATGGGTGTTTAGGGAAATTGCCACCGGAGTATGCGCTCCATGCAATTTAATTTAAAAAAATAAAGTGAGCATCTTTACTATTGTCAGTGGTCTCATCAAGTTGCGGTCGATTCCTGGCCTTTTATATTCTCCCCCCCCCCCCCAAAAAAAAAAAAAAATCCTGGATCGGCCACTGATCTATGTTAAATGAACAACTGAAACACTATTAGCACCAGGGCTGCCAGATTGTATAATTGGATACAAAACTTGTATAATTTGGTTACCTCTTGTATCCTGTTTGTATAACAGATTGCCTTGTATAATTGGATACAAAAATGAGCACTTAAAAGTAAAGTACATTCCAGCACCTTTTTGAAAGTGTTTTCCCTTTGTTTCATTGAGTTGGCAACTCTTCCTGCATATATATTATCTTTTTGTTATTCAAAATTTATCAGTGTATACATTGTTTACTTTTCGTTGACTTTTTTTGCTCCCAGCACTTTCATTCACGTATGTAATCAATGGATGACCCCTTTGTATAATTGGGTTTCATTCTGTATAATTTCAAAGAGACAGCGGTATAATATAAGTTGGCTGTACTGGCAGCGCTGATTAGCACCACAATTGGTTTATTCACATCTTATATATAAAAAAATCTCGTGTCACGATGTTTGTCCGGGATGAACTACTTAACCAATTTAGATGAAATTCAGCTTAATGTGTGTAATTTGGTCCAACTTAAAATATAGGATAGTTTTTATTGACCTCAATACGTATTATTGCGAATTAAACGTTTGTCATAGGACAATGGTTTGAAAATTCCAAAAGTTTCTAACAGATGGCCGTGTGTTAATTTATTGTCACAGGTTGGATAACCATCCAGTAGATGGCGTTGTGTTTCGATGTATTTATTCTACAGTCTGTTCCCCGCCATATGTGTGTTTCTTGAATTTTAATTGTGCTGTGTATTGTGTTATAATTATACTGTATTGTTGTGCATCGTTTGTGTGTTATTATACGTAACGACAAAGTAATTACACACGTGAATATAACATTGAAGAAAACGTTACGATAAATTCAAAAACGTGTAAGTATTTCTTGCATGCTTCTCATTTTTCTTCTTTTCGTTATGGCCATCTTTCCTGTACGCCATTATTGCACTGTGTTTTCTCTTTCTCTCCTCTCTACCTTGGAATCCTGCCTTATTCGAAAACATCCTTCGAATTTTTTTATTTTTTTCCCATAATGCTCACTGATATTATTTCGTACAGCAACGCGTGACAGGGAGAGTTTGTTCCCGGATATATCAAATAATTACTGAAATCATAATTGGCTCAGTAATCGTGCTATTTTGGCATTAAAAAATATTGATGTCGACGAAATTAACTGTTGCCAGGTGATCTGATGTCTTTTAAATCAAAAGACTCTATTGTAGATGAAAATGAAGCCGTAAATTTTCCAACTGAGTTTTTAAATTCTTTGGATATACCAGGAATGCCACCACACAATCTTCGGCTACAGATTGGTTCACCGATTATACTTCTTCGTAATTTGAATCCACCTAGATTATGCAACGGTACACGTTCGGTCATCAAAAGAATCACCGGAAATGTTCTTGAAGCAACTATTTTGACTGGAAAGTTTAAAGGAGAAATCGTCCTGTTGGCACGTATTCCAATGATACCGCCAGAATCTCCAATACCATTTAAAAGGCTTCAATTTCCAATTTGTTTTGGCTTTCGCTGTGACCATAAATAAGTCTCAAGGACAAACAATGTGCGTTTGCGGCTTGGACTTGGAAAATACGTGTTTCTCCCATGACTGCTTACGTGGGGGAAAACATCAAATCTATTTGTATTAGCAAAAGACAGGCTAACCAAATATATTGTGCACCAATTATTATAAATTGTAGTAAGTTAAAGTAATAAAAATAATTGTTAAAAATCAACTTCATCTACCTCATTTATAAAATTGGACTTTCAATACATAGATAAATAATTTATTTTTATAAATATCAATTTTTATATATTTTCAACTAAGTAATTGGTAAAAACATGTAAATTAAAATTTCTTATGTTCGTTTGTCCTTGATTTCAACTTTCCGAAACTCCTTACCAATTACTTTTGAAGTAAGTACTATAACTACTGAGTCACAGCAACGCGTGACCGGGTCAGCTAGCACATTATAAATTCTCCTGCATTATTGCATAGCCTTCAGTCAAGAAAAATACATTCACTGAAATGCAGATCGAAAAGTATGAAGCACGTCTTAGCTAACAAACAAAACACACCAGCTAACAGTTCACAAATTAGGTGGCATTGTATTACGCGACAGTTTGAACTTCCCTCTTTCCGACTGCATTCTCTTCTCCGGGCAGGAGTGCCAACCCTCGCACACAAGCCTCTGGTATTGTTGCAAACTATGAAAATATTAATATGATGTTAGTCTTCTCTAACGAAGATAATAGTCGCTGAAATGCTGACAATAATGAATTCGGTCTTGAGTATCAACATTAATATTATCCAAAATAATATCGGGGAAAACAGGAATCCAAATATCTTTCGATGGATTTTGGCGAGCCCTTGCTCCTGGAGCGGCCGTTCCGTTCGCCCTATCGTAGAGCCAGACCTGGTTACAGTTTCACTCTTCTCGAAAATATAACAAAAGCACAATAGGCAGGTATGATTCGAAATTCATTCTATATATTATTGCTGTCTTTTTCTTGATCATCAACTTTTCCCAACATTAGGGGTCGGCGGCCTTTGATGAGCTACACTCATCATTTGAATGGTCATATTCGGAGCTTAGGTTTGACGGCAACGTGCCCTTGCTGGCGCCAAGTATTTTACAGATACTGCCAGGTCGTATCACCTACTAATGGAGGAAGTGAAGTGTTGCCATCTATGTTCTGTGTGTATGTGTTTGTTAAATGTGTAGTTTATGGGGTGGAGATGGGGACCATCGCTGCAATCGCCTTGGTACCTGTGGAAAACCTCCTAAAAACCGCAGTCAGGACGGCCGATACGCGGGATCATGGGCTCAAGCCTGGCCCCGTTGTACCTCCCCATTCACTGTTCGGCGCCTCAGCGCACTGATCATATGTTATTGCTGTCCTTTAGTAAAAATAGAGTTAATGCTTACATAGTCAATTGGTGAAAGCTCTAGTCTTTGCTATACATTATTATTTACTTTATTATGCTTTTATCTGGTAGTTTTGAAGTAGGTATTTTTGTTACAAACATTGTAAGTTTTCATATTTTGCAGTTCAGGTAATAGTATGTTAGTTCTTCTGTATTCGTTGATATTTATTAAATTGATGGAAGCAGTTTTCTAATGGTATTGTTATAACAAATATATTAATCTGAAGGATTTATTTTGTCACTTATTCCTTATCAAGCCAAATTAAATGTTTTTCTAACATTTCAGTATCCCTCGCTCGCCAAATGAAGCTCGGAAGTTAGTCTCCTGTAGGGTCGTAGGCACCCTTTTCAGCCAAAGTGGGCTACTTCTTCCCTCTCAGGTGAATTAAAGGATAGATAAGTTTTAAACCTACACCTCAGCAAACACTTTTGGATTTCCATGTATCAGTGGCACCATGAGAAGGTGAGTTGAAATAACCTAACCTGAATTTACTCTAACCAACTATAACAAACACTTTAACATTCTGTATTAACCAGACTTCAACATAAGTTCTGTCTCAGAAAGTGCCATAATTTTTTAACCAATATTTTGCTATATTTGACCAGTATTCACGGATTTTTATCTGTTTTTGCACTTTTTAAATGAAATTCATCGAAAGTGGCACATACTAACTGATATCTAACATAATTTATGTTTCATCTGATATTGAGCCCATTATGTTTCGGCCTTGTGGAGGGTCGTGTTGTTTAATGAAACTTGTGATGTTCTCATCATCTGCATGCTCGGTTTAGTTCAACTTCAGTACTTTAGTGTGACTTTCGACAGGTATATCTGATGTACTACTCAAGTTGTCCGATGTCATATCGGTCCGTGAACAGAATGAGTTTCATTTATGATGGAACACCGCATCATGTCGCACGTTTTTTTTCTATTTTGGTGGATGCACTCAATACACATCGTATGGCATGATGGACACCTTCTAACCATGTAAACCGATGACATCTTTCGTATAGTGAAGTGACATAATTGTAGTGATGTTTTACCTGTTTTCATGATCTTTTTCCGACTGTGCACTTCCTCTGACGTGTCTATAATGATGGTAACGTTATGCGTGTATGTATGAGAGAGCGAGAGCCATTGTCTTTAAACGCAGACTGCCTTCCGTGTAACTGCGTTAAGTCAGTTTCTGCATGCATATATGTTGTTTCACCTCGTTTGGTACAAACACTAGGCTAGTATGTACAGTTATCACCCTGTGCACTTCCTCTGACGTGTCTATAATGATGGTAACGTTATGTGTGTTTAGACTCTGCATGTTATTGTTATGAAAATAAAGCGTGAGCAAACATGTAATTCATACAATTTATGTCTTTTCCATGGCCTTTTGAATGAAGCATCCCGCCCCTTGCATATAACAATTTCGATAGAGTTAACATCTAAGCATGATTTTGAACCGGTTGTGGTACTCAAAAAAGTAGGACACAGCACCAGAGTTACACTGACTTATGAAGAATGAAACGTGCTAATCCAAGTTTGGACGTAGTGTCCGACTTATTCAACACCGCATGCCCCAGATCGTAGTTCCACGCGACAAACACACAGTCGCATGCCGAACGGTTGCTGGGGTTAAAATAGTATCTTTTTACCCAAATACTGAGCCTAACAACCAACGGTGATTCATTTTGGAGGAACCTCATCAGCGTGAAACTCGCAGTGACCGGCGCCTTGGCCGTTGCCCACGTCGAAACGCAATACCATAGACTTGTTAGCCGCGACATAGGCAGAGTGCGTGGCAAGTCGAAACTCTGTTACTTTTGAATGTCAATAACTTATCGAGGACTCTCGGTCAAAAATAAAAGAAAAAATTGCCTTAAATGGCTAGGAATAATAACAATAAAAAAACATCCCTTCCCTAGCCGTGTTTTTCGCTGTCGCAGCTACTATAGGCGATAAACGGCTATTTGCGTCTAAAGTGGTTCTACAACAGATTCTAATGAACAGCCGGATCGGGAATTGAACTCTCCACCTCCACATGACAGTGCCAATGCTAAAAAAAAAACTCACCTACCGGGCACGGTAGTTATATCGGCATATAAAAAATTACTCTGAAAGGAGTACTGCACGGGGGCGATCCCGACACTAGCCTCGAGTGATTTTTGGGAAATGAAAGAAAATCTAACTCTAAAACGGTGCTGCATATCCTCGCGAACGATATATCCGAATGTTACTGCTCACCCACCAGGCTCGGTATTCTATGATCCTCTTGACTTTCGACATCCGATGCACGTTTTCGATGATAATAATAATAACATCGTCACTGTTATATAGCTAACGTTCAGACTGTTAGAAATTGTGTAAAATCTTTCGTAGTAATCTTGGGGGATACTACAGCACGAATATAAAACTTTGTCTCGTAAAGTTTTTAGACTGGTTTGTGGAGGAGATATTACTCTAACTTCCCTTGTTCAGAACTGACTTTGCTGATGTTGTGATAAGCCAGTCGTCTCTACGCATTCAATATAACCTACATCTCCAACAAACTGCTGATTCATTACTTTGCTTTAAAAACTCACACATCAGGGTAGATATTCAGCATACAAGCAATAACTCTGAAAAGAAGACGAGTGGAATGCATTGAAGAAAGAACATGAAATCACCTGTATGACACTGCAGAACATTAAAAATTCACCAACCAGTCTCAAAAATTAAACCTGCATCGTCTGAAACGTGGACGAATGTAATCATTTCTGCACTGATCAGCATTTAGTCTCTGCAATAGAAAATATTAACGGTAATTCTAAAGTAAATGAAAACGTACTGGGCTTAAGAATTTTTTTTCTTTTTACTTATGGTTTTACGCCTCGTCGAAGTCGAGGTAATTAGAGGCGGGATGTGACTGGAGACAAGGAACGGGAAGGTATTCGGCCATCGCCTTTTTGAAGGAAGCAACGATTTTGACGTCGTGTTTGGACGATAAACCTATCGTCAAACGCTTAGAATCACCAGCATTGAGCTGATACACAGACGAAAACAACAGTACCGGGCTGGCCATCTCTGTACACTGGCACTAGCAGTCCATTTGGGTAGTAATCAGGTCTAGTCCGTGGTGGTGGAGGTAAACGTGTTCAGTCCTGTCCTTAGGTAAGGCTGTTACGACTGAAAAACTCTGACGCCAGACCATACATACCAAGCGACATTACATTTTTTTGAAAGTACTGATAAGGATTTGTTGTCCGGAATTATGGAGAAGTGTTCTAGTGTTGTGTCAACGCGAGTTAAACATCGTGCTGTTATCGAATTTTTAACTGCTGACAAAGTGATTCCTACTGCGATTCATGGTCGTTTCAATGCTGTTTATACCGGCAATGCCGTTGATAGGTCTAGTGTAAATCGATTGGCACTAAAATTTGGTGATTGCGAGAATGTAAAGGCCATAATTGTAGATGATAAATGCAGCCGACGTCCGATCACTTCAGCAAACGATGATCATCGCATACATCAACAATTTGATTCGACCGGTGAATCACTCAAAAAGCGTATCGCAAACCATACTGGAATATCCAAGGAACATGTCGGCTTCATTATTGAGCAACTGGGGTAGAACTGTATCCTCTCTCACTCCATTGCTGAATTTATTAAGCAGGCATAGCCCTCAACTGAAGGCAACAAGACACACTCACGGTAGCCTCTGCATGACCCAACGCAATTCTTCTCGATATTTTTTTCGTTTTTAAGTCTCGTCAACAACGAGGTCATTGGACGCGAGAAAGGACTGGGATGGAATTTAGGCATGGTATTTTGAATGAATAACTCGGCATTCATCTGGAGTTGGTGGTCGGGGTTTTTTTTTTTTTTTTTTTTTTAATGGTTCTACGCCTCGTCGACATCGAGGCCTTTAGAGGCGGGTGAAAAGGACAGTGGACGAGGAACGGGGAGGAATTCGACCATGGCAAATGAAGAAATCATCCCGTCATTCGCCTCGCGTCATTTGGGGAAACCATGGAAAACTCAAATCTGGATGCCCGGACAGGGATTCGAGCCCACACCCTCCCAAATGCTAGGCCAGATCTTTACCTATCACGAGGTGTGATAGGACTGGTGCAAGGATCGGGATGGAATTCAGGCATGGTCTTTTGAAGGAACCAACCCAACATTCACCTGAAGTACGGAGTAATGGCTCGTTTGGTAATTATGGCCAGGGTTTTTTATTGCCTGCGCATTCCGCCTCTATCCTAGCCTACTTGAACTTAACAGGGTGTAGAGAACCTACAGTTTAAACTTGAAACCGAACAACGGAAGTGTTAAGGCATAACTACATTACGACCCAAGTTGTGAAAGATGTGAAGGTCAGGTTGAGGGCTTTTGAAAATCGCAGCTGAGACCGGGATTCGAATCCTGGACTTTTCACTTTCCCGTCAGATGGTTTAAGCACCGAATGCAGTAATTTCACAAAAAGCATGGAAAGCCGAAATCTCGATGGTCGGGGCAGGGATTCAAACCCACGTCCTCCCGAATGTGAATCCACAACATTGCATCTCACCCATCATGCTCGTTATTGCTGCAGTCATTTCACGTGTTCAGTCCTGTCCTTAGGCAAGGTTGTTACGACTGAGAAACTAAGTAGTTCGTTAAAGGATTCAGGCGATTTTAGAGGGTATAATTAACTTGGATTCTTTCTAATGTAGAAGTATTCATAAACATTACTACTTTGTGTGAATCATTGTACGTTCAAAGTAGTGTGTTGAGGATGAATGCTGTTGTTGGTGCATTCAGTTCTACAGCGCCGAAAGACCGAGTGAGGTTGGGCGAAGGGTGGAGACAACCACAACCGATCGCTGGTTGTATTCCCCCGAAGGAGGCATACTAAGCCATTGCATCAGTGGTAGGACGGTCGCCTCCTTTCCTCTGGGGCCTGCAGTTTAACGTAGAATCTTATTTTCCAGACGTTGCAGGTAAAAGTAGTACCTGTTAGTTACTGTCCTACATATTTAGTGTGCATTGTCTGTGATATGTGTGCGGAAACACTACATGCTTGCTATTGTGAATTTTTTTTGTCAAAGTTCACACTAATTCCCTGGGTCTCTGGTAGCAGCAATATCTGCGTAACCAGTCATTTCGGATGTTGGAAATTTCGTAATTATCGAAGCGCCATGCAAATAAAAAATTACTTCTCAGAATAGTTAATTTTCAGTTTTGTCCGCGAAAATTTCCGAGCGTGGTGGGTGAGTGGTAATACTCTGCCCACGCATTCAGGAGGGCGCTGGTTCGAATCCCCGTATTAGCAACCATATTCTGGTTTTCCATGGTTTCCCGAAAACACTCCAGGTGGCTGTCCCCCTGCACCAATCCTTTCCCCGCCCCTAATGAGGATGAGGTGTAAAGCCATACTGGCACACTAATAATAATAATATATCCACTTACGATGGCGATCTCTTAGGTTCGTAGCCTGACACTGATACACGTGCTGGTGTAACCTTTAGCAAACTATGTACTATTCTACATGCAATCACAAATGAAGATGACTCCATTATTTACGTTAAAGGACGGGAGAAGGCTCGTTGGTTTCAGAAGATTATTCGCAAGAAAGTCTGCTACAATATAGAAGATTTAGGATGCCCGCCTCTACATGAACTCAAGAAAAATAATTTGATAAAACTTTGTAAAGGACATTTATTTTGTAACGCTATACGTGCTGTTGAAAATGTATTTTTAATTGCCCAATGGTGGGTGAAATAAAAAAATAAGAAATAAAATAAAAAATGTGTTATTTATTTAAACACTTTCACATACATAGTTAATAAGGTCCACAAACATCATATCCGGGTTCATAATTCTTAATTACAATATTATTTACATCATCAGATACTAACAAATTTTTATAAGCAATGAGTTCAAGTCTTAATTGCGCATAATCCAATGATGAACTGTATGTCACTTGAGCTACACGAACATTATTAATATGCATGTGAATCAGTTTTTGCACTGTAGCCATATTGAAGTCTCGTAGTACTTTATTAGCTAGAATGTCCACAAATTCAGTATAATATCTTGCAACCAAGTAGCCCCACTTCTGCTTGATGGTCAAGGTGTTGGTCACGGCCGGCTGCGCGTCAACGAAGTTCCTCCAAGTAGACTGGCCGAAGAAGACACCGCTGGCAGGATCATCATTAGGGTGGAAACAAACAGTCTTCACCCCGGCAATCGTCCGGCAGGAGACGGTGTGCTCACCAAGTGGAATGCTGTCGGTGCCGGCGTTGAATAACTCGGACACTATGTCCAATACCTGGATCAGGACGTTCCATTCGTTGTATGTTAAAACAATTTTATTGTGTCCCACTTTTTCCAGAACTACAACAGGTTCAAACTCGTGTTTGGACGATAACCCTATCGTCAAACGTTTCGAGTCACCAGCGTTGAGCTGGTACACCGATGCGAAAAATAGAACTTGGTGACACATGGTGAGACAGCTACGTGTTACTGCTTCAAGACAAATGGCAAGACTGGAGTTAGGGTTGGAGCGAGCGTTTATTGGAAGAGTGGGAGGTGAGGCAGTAGTGGGAGACATGAGTCACTTGGCTTTGGGGACACAAAACGCAAGATTGAATCCAGGAGGAGGTGATTCATACTTCGGTAATGACATATGAAGCTAAATTTTAGGTTGCAGCTGAAGGTGTGTCATAGAGGCAGAAGAGTGGGAGACATGAGTCACACAGTTGCTTATTGTTATTTAATGAAATAATAAGATCAATCTGAGGTTACAGATGAGGGGGAGGATAGATTGCAGTTACTTATTGGATTATTTAAGTAGTTCCTTGGCTCCCCTATTTAACTTAATTAGTTTCTCGGCTCCCCTACTTAATTTAATTAGGTATTTTGGTCCAGGATACGAGCTCACTCCCGCCTTCAGACACTACTGGTTAGAGATATCAGAGTTTTTTTTTGGATACAACTACCCCTTCAGAACTGGAATTTCAACACATACCAGATACCAGACATACCCCTAACATGAACCTACACCAAAGACCTTACATGGACCTAGTCACTTGCAATTTTACAAATCTACAGTGAATTTGCATATATATTTTTATATCTTTCTAATTTTATTTATTTACTTTTCTCTCTTATAACAGATCATAATAATAACATTTTTTTAAACAAATATTTTACCTTGACTGATTGTCACAGAGATTATTCTTTCCCACAATTATCAATTTTCTCCCTCCCCAGCACAGGTGCAATCCACATCTTTCCTTCTTGTTTCAACCTTGGTGGTAGATCTGAATTTCCCCCTGCCATATGTCTTGCCTCCTACATGAGTAAGGTTATTATCCGAAATATTTTAAAATGTATCGCTTTTTTTGTGTTCGTTTGACTTCATCTTTGGTAAGTGATTGGTTGTTTTCCATATATCTTATCTTACTTCCATTGCTTAGCGGAAGTTTCATAGCAAAACAAATGATGAGCAATTTAACTCAGTGACTGAAAGAATTAAAAAACAAAGCCCTGATGAAGATATGGAAGCATGAAAATTGCACTCATAGAATCAAAAATGAAAATATGTAAAACCTGATAGTAGGCATTTACGGAGATGGCCAATAATTGCATATCCTCTAATCAGGCTGAGTGGTGCTTACAAAACAACAACTGATGCCCTTACCGTGGCAGTGGGGGTGTGGCCTCTGGACTTGGAAGTTCGCAAGCGAGGAGCATTATACTGGCTCAGGAAAGGGAATCCGGAACAGGTAGAGAAAATCACGGAAGCACCAGCAACAACAGCTGCAGAAGTAAACAAATTGTTATTGGAAGAATGGCAGCAAAGGTGGAATGATAGCACAACAGGAAGAAGGACATATGATATGTTTCCAAGTGTCTGTGAACGGCTCAAAATGTCGCATCTTCTCCCATCGCCTGGGCTGGTACATCATATAACAGGTCATGGCCCTTACAACAGTGAATTGCAAAGAAGAGGAGTAGTGGACAATGGTAGCTGTGACTGCGGAAGCGAGGGCACTCCGGAACATGTTGTATGGGAGTTTATTTCAACAGTGGAACAAAGAACCCCCATATCAGCAAATATTACAGGGCAGGCGAATTTTTGACATATTGCGTGACCAGGAATTGTGGTACTATCTTGATGAAGCTTGCAATCTGGCCTCACAAGCAGCCAAAGAAAGGTTCTTGGCACTTGGAAACCGTTTCAACAGACAGCGACCAGCGACCGAGCAGTGATAATTCCCGATAAAGAAACTCCCGATGGGTCAAAGGAGGACGCTTCTACTTCCAGAAGTCATCTCCTGAGGGAGGTAAGTTACTCCGAAGTGGCTGTGCCGGGAGTAAATGTGTAAAAGTGTCGTAAATATACAAAGTGGAAACAGTGGGACAACAGTGAAATAAGTGATTTGTGTATGTGAAAGTTTTTTTTTGAAATTATATATAGTAGTATTGTGTGTGAATGTATGTTATTCAAATTACTAATTTACAGTATATATGTATATATCAAAAAACACTAACACATATCATATACATTCTTACACATTGTTAATTTAATTATGTAACAAATTTTTGTGAAATTTGATAAGTTTATGCGTTACTAACTTGTTTTACATCCTGAACAATATTTAGCTATTAGCTGCAAACTATAATTTTATCTTATATACCTCTTGTAATATATTGGAAATATGGGCCCAGAGTAGAAACTAGGTGCTGGGCTATTATGTACCAGGATATAAAAATAAAATAAAAAAAATATCCGCCACTGCAATTGAATTAACTCGCAACCAATAATAACTTAGATTACATAAAAATATCAATTTATGAGTGGCTGTAATATTAAGTTTTGTTGCACAATATGTTGTAAGCAACATGGGTGATTATCCAATAACTTGGATCCAATACCAAGATTATGCAGATATTAACAATGAAACTTTATTAACGCTAAAAAGAAAAATGAAACAGAACAAGAACATTTATTGAAGATGAAGGCAGGAGTACTGTAAATGCAGATCATAATAATAATAAAAAGTAAGTGGTTATCTTATCAAGTTGGAAAGTGATGTATTAGGTAGAAAACAATTAGATGCCGGGTAATTTGTGTGGTACTCTCAGTTCCAGGCACCCACTCCATCAGTTGCTGAAATTTTGTGCCTACAAATTCAAGTAATATAGGATACATTTCATATTTATATCTTGATATTTCACTAACAGCCTTTTATTGTCAGTTTTCTGTGACTGTCAGTTATGGCCTGATGCTCAAAATTATGTTTTGTAAATACATGCAGAAGTTAGTTATGTACATTGAAAAGAAAAAACACATACCATCAATGTTTAGCAAATCACCATTGATGATAATAGTTAAATGGCTGAATGATCACGCAAGCAATTCTAGAATAACCAGTGCTGTACACTGTCTTATAATGAATGTATTTGTGTCTAAGTTTTGAAAGTAAGGAATGATACGGAAAGTAAACACATCAAAGATGAAGGCAGAAGGACCAGGAAGAACATGGGCTGTCCTGCTTTAATCTGTGGTGATGGGATATTTTCCCTTTCCTTCCTTATTTTCATTGCCCAACTATTTTTTCATTGTCACCATTACCCATGAATAATTTGAATGAGATCACGATTACAAGACAGAATAAGAATGACTAATACTTTGGTTGATGTGCTGCAACAGTATACAAAATGTATGAAATTCTTAATACTGGAACATGAGACAACCTTAATAAAAGTAAAGTAGTATGGTCTTTTAAACTAGTAATAGAGTTTTGATTTGCCATGCATTCTGCTCTGTTGTGGCAGACCCTACAGTTTAAAGCAGAGTTCAGGCACAAAACATCCTGGCATAGTGTTATTCTTAAAACTTCCTGGCCTCACTGGGATTTGAATTTAGGATCTTGAATTTTGAGACCAAATGATTTAACCACTCTTTCTATTGCTATTATTTATGATGATACTAGCTGATACCCGTGACTTCGTATGCGTGGATTAAGAATTTCTTTGCCAGAACTGAATATAGAAAGTTGTTGGTAGCGAAGGATTGGTCCAAACAACACCGAGTCGGCATAATATGACCATAAAGCCATCACTATATCATTCTACCATCGAACCTGTCTCTTGAAGAGAATCAATTTCCAACATATTTAAAAACAGAAAAAAAAACGAAGGTGAGGGGATGTGGGGAGGGGGTTAACTAAGGGCAGCTTTTTTTTAGCTTAGTCTTTTCTTCTTTCTTCAGTATGAGCAACCGAGTCTTGTGTTGTAATAACTTTATCTGCTCTGCTAGAGCTACAACTTAAGCCAGTTTACGCCCGCAAGGCATATCAAAAAAGAAGGCAAAATAAACTGGTGCCAGAAACATTTAAGCAGACACAAAGTAATAGGACACAGAAAATCGACATCTATACTAAATGATACGTTCTTTCACTAAACGAAAGTTACTAACAAATTATACACTAACATAATGCGCGAGAAGCATTGCTTGAGCAAGCGACGTAACATTACAGACTAACACACACATCCGTCGATAAGTTCTCAAAATTTCTTGACTACAACTGCTAATCATACCAAAAAAAATGTCCTGTGCCCTCCCTACAGATTTTCTTGTTAAATTCCATCAATATCGGTATGGTATGCATTTAATTGTCAAAACATAACAAAAGACAGAGACTTACTTCCGCATTTATAGTATTATGCTGGTACCCACGGCTTTGTGTTTGTAAAGAATTTGGATTGACAGCTACCAACATCTAACCACCATACTGCACGATAGGAGACTCAATGCTATTACCACACACAAATGCTAGTCATCTGCACTATGTAGTTCAGGCAGCAAAGTAAAATATACACACACACACGTCTCTGGTCGAAATACGAAAATATCCTTGATCGACCAATTTCAACCACCATATCTCCCACACTCTCACAGTTACCGAAAATCGGCCAATGTTGTGATCGACGGGTGATTCTGTGCTATTACCACACACAAACACCAGTGATCTTCCTGAAAAGTGATACACCATGACACATACGTTTTTGGTAGAAATATGAAAGTGACGCAGGTAGATCACTTTCAACCACCATATCTACCACACCCACATAGCTACCAACATAACCACCATAGTACACGATAGGAGGCACAATACCACTACGACACAAAAACACCAATGGTCTACGCTTTGTAGTTGTGGCAGCAGAGTGATATATACGGAGACACATGTGTTTGGTCGAAATACGAAAATATCCTTGATCCGCCAATTTCAACCACCATATCTCCCACACTACCACAGTCACCAAAATTCGGCCAACGTAGTTATCGACGGGTGACTCTGTGCTACTACCACATGCAAACACCAGTGATCTGCGCTAGATAGTTTTGGATGAAAAGTGATACACCATGACACATACTTTTTTGGTAGAAATATGAAAGTGGAGCAGGTTGACCACTTTCAACCACCATATCTCCCACTCCCCCATAGCTACCGACATCTAACCACCATAGTACACGATAGGAGACATGACACCACTACCACACACAAACACTATTGGTCTATGCTATGTAGTTGTGGCAGCAGAGTAACGTATATGGAGACACATGTCTTTGGTCGAAATACGAAAATGCCCTGCATCCACCATTTTTAACCATCATATCTCCCACATCCCCACAGCTATCGACATTCGGCCAACATTGTGCACGACAGGAAACTCCACGCTACTTCCATACACAAACACCAGTGATTTGTGCTAGGTAGTGGTGGCTGAAAAGTGAAATATAGGAAAACACACATCTATTTATATATATATATATATATATAAGATTAAGGAAAATGAAATGGATTTAGGAAAAAAAAAACCATCACTCACCAAAGTTGTAAGCAGGTAGGCTCCAACGAACAAACACAACACAAAACAAACAACTGCACAACATTTCAGTTTAAAACCTTCATCATGTAGAGTCTTATGCAAGAGAGGTATGTGAACACCGCTCTTGCCTGTGACCACATAATCTCCATTGCCAAATGGCCCATCCCTGTCTGCAAGAACAAGGTTTTAAACCAAAATTTCACCAACTTGCATGAGTGACGGGTTTAATTTCCCTAGCCTTTGTTATTTATGCTGCCACAGATTTTTACACTGTTCTTGGATCAACTAATCACTTTCCCCTAAAATACAATTTGGCTTTCCCACAGTTCTACAAAAAAGCTCTAACTTTTCATAATTTCTAACAATGATGTTGGTGTGCCATATTCTAATACAAGGTAAACTTAAAACGTTCCCAGAACTGTTTAATAAAAATTTATTTAAAGTTTGTATAACTTTTTACCTTAATTTCCTTCAAAATACTCTCCTTCTGCTGTTACACATTTATTCGCGCATTCATACAATTGTTGGAAACACTCCTGAAAGCCATTTTTTGAAAGTCGCATTTTACTTCTGACAAATCAGCCACACGTCATCCCTTTATTCTCATTTTCAGCTGTGGAAACAGGTAAAACTCCGGTGGTGCAAGATTGGGAGAATATGGAGGGTGTTTCAGACTGGTAACATTGTTTTTGGCAACAAATTGTTTCACCATTACGGATCGATGTGATGGGGCATTGTCATGCAACAAAAACCAATAATCCCCTACCCATTGTTCAGGTCATTTTCGTCAAATTGCAACCATTTTAAGATGTCTGTGTACAATTCTTTGTTGACTGTTTTCCCGTCACGTATAAATTCATAATGAATCAAGCCCCAATAATCAAAAAACACCACCAACATTACTTTACCCCAGCTTATGCCCAAGTGAAATTTTTGTTTGCTCAGGAGATAACATTTCGGAACAATGTGCAAGCAAACGTGATGCCTTTTCAAATCATTATGAAGAATGCTGTCTGTCCGCATGCACAAGTTGTTGAACGCACTCAAAATTCACATCTGTCATGGAAGTTGAAAGTCGCCCAGTCTGAACGTCATCTTCAATTATTTTGCAACCGTCGCGAAAACACTTGTGCCACTCCTAAACTGATGTTTTCTTCTTCACATAGTTTCCATATGCTTTCTTCAGCATCTCAAGTGACTCTGAGGGTGATTTGTCCAACAACACACAGAATCTGATATAGCCACACTGCTCTAAATGCGACATTTCACAATCTGACGAAAGAAAGAAACTACCTCTAAAATATCATGCACTGCACGCACAAAACCAACTACAATTGCCTGCTACATAGCACAGCACCTTCTTCATTACTGTTGCCAATCTCCCAAACAAAAATTTCACTTCTTACTGCTTGACTGTACATGACAATTCCAAGAAATTTGTAACCCTAGCTCCTATTCAATTCTAAGCAATCTTAGAATGATAATTCAACTGAAGCACACCAGTATACAGACTTAACCCAATTTTCCAAAAGCTTTATATTCCTTCATATTACAGTGAAATATAATTACAGTACACACCATAATTAACAAGACAATGATTTTTAAAACTATTTAAGCACAATTTAAGATTGTCAGAACACAATATAAAGTAAAGCTGACTAAACATATTTAAAATATCAAGTCTGAAGAAAATATGGCTACAAATGGCAATGTGTTCAGTTAATTAGTATAATGGTTTTATCAGCTTCTGGTCTTTCAATGAAAAATAAAGGTTTTTAATTATTTGTTTCTGCGTCAAACACGATTTCCAAAAGTAAGTGCCTGGAATGGCCTAGTCACCAGCCTTTATTGTCTGGCATTCACATAAAACATTTGATGCAGATCAAAGGAGGCTTCGTGACCCCATATTGGCTTTACACCTTGCTCTCCCGATAAGTTCTTCGGCTTTTATCAGTTCCATTATTTAAAAATATCTGTGTTCAAATATTATAGCAACATCAGTGTGACAAGCTTGAAACACCTAATTATATGTTTCAAGTTCAATGCAGCTAAAAGCCCAAGAATTTCTTAAGAAGAATTGTAACTACAAAAGACTAACAATAAATCTTGGTGCTGCCACTGTCATGTGATTCACCACTTATCCATAATGTGTAAGGATGGTCACTACCAGGATCCATTTGTACAATAATTTGTGCTTAATTAACAGGTTTAAGATCATCACTCCACTTTAGGATTCACCTTCATCTCATTTCCTCCCACAGACATATGCTCTTAACAGGAAATTACTAGAGTATTTTGGACTTAACACTGCTGATTTATGTCTACATAACAAGGGCAGAGGTCAATTTCTTGTTTTGTTAATTCTTTGATTGATTCCCTTTGAAAGTGAAAATGAGTTAAACCAATAAGTGGGTACAACTTGTATACAGAAGTCAGTTTTAGAACTACTGTTATGATCAACATAGTTTTGTTAAGTGCAATGGCCATCTGCTTTGCACTTTTTAGAGATGCACCATACTGGCATATCATATTCTGCGAACACAAATTAACTGTAATGGAGCGCATGCTCCGGTGGCAATAGCAATAGTGTATGGAAGGGGAAAGATGACCATGACCACAAACTGACACTCGATTTCATGCATAAGGGATGGTGAAAATTTTCTTTTGTGGGTAAGGCTGTCAGGGATTGCAACAAAATGAAGTGATGAATAATTTATCAAAAATGCTGAAGGAATTTAAAATTTGTAAAGCTCAAAAGTAGATGGGGAGGAATTTAACACTCAAATCATATAAGATAATTAAAAAAAGTACACAGAGGAAATTGGATGACAGGAAACTGCCACCAGAGTGTGTGTGTTCCACCGCAATTAAATTCATAATAATAATTTCCATAGCCATCTATCAATCCCTTTCTTTTTATTATTATTGCCACATCTCCTTTGAGTATAAATTCGCCCTCCCCCCACCCCCATTAACTTTTGCTTATTATGAATTTTAAGTTTAAAGTTTTTCAGCATTTTCTGTAAGTTATTCATCACTTCTCTTGTTAATTACAATCCTCGACTCCCTTACCCACAAAACAAAATTTTCCCACATCCTCATGCAAGAAATCAAGTGCCAGCTTGTGCTCATGGTCATATTTTCCCTTCTATGAACTACACTTTATTCTTCTATCAATATCTTTCCAAGCCTCCTCACCAACAAATGCCTTGTACACTCCCGGCACTCTCTTCACCCTCCTCACGTATTTCAATGACTCTCAAACGTTCTTTTATCATATCAATGCCAAGATCCGAGTTTTATGTCTGGCAACTCACATTTTATTTATGGACTTTACATTTTTATGTTATGTCAGAGATAAAGAAATGCTTCTTGAATGTGAGGATACAGACCAGGGTAATAACAAATATTTTCAGTCAGACAGTATTACAGCTGACAAATTTTATGCCTGCACTTCTTGCTATCATATTATGAATATTTGTTTTAGTGATAACTGTAAGAGTTTTGGGGAGTGAATCCAAAGTCACTGGTAATTTATCCTAAACCTTCTTGTAGGTCACCACAATGTAATCAGTGCACGTAGATTGCCTAGTATAAAATGTGCCAATATTGTAGATGACTAATGGCTTAGAAAAATATGTTATCAGTCATTTGTATTTTATCTGAAACTGACATACACAAGATGTTTCCCTTCTATCTTTTGCCAATTGCCAATATATTTTCTATCTTTTAGGTACAACTGCCATAAACAATATGAAACTAGAGAAAGCTCCAGGTTTTTATGGTATTCACCTAATTCACATATTGCTAACCAGTCAAATACCACACCAAAACATAAATTACTGACACATTAAAAACTGGTAAATACAATGCAAGTCCATAAAGTGATCACCCATTTGATCTGTTAAGTATAGGCCATTAATAACAAGAGAATGCTATTTTCAAGAGAATAAGCCAAAAACTCTTGGATGAAATTCCACTAAAAGAAGTCCATCCAAACAGAAGCTGCAATGACCAAGTCCTTTTGTAAACAACATAAGTGGACACTTACTTTCGGATACAACTTAAAACATGAGCTGTATTTATCTACTTAAAATATACAGTCAGGAGGTGAGAATTAACCTATAGGTTTCTCTGTGTCATTCCATACAAATACTGGCCAATCTTTTTGATAGTATGATGGCATTTCAGGTAATTATAGGCAGCAACAAAAGTATTAATGAATTTGAACAATAGATTCTCACAAGGTTCATACCATGCTCTTCAGCTAATACATTGCTGACATGCCCATGACGACACTCAAATTTGGAAATGCTGATGACTGGTCACTAGTCATGCAGGAAAAGCTATGGAGGAAGAAACTCAAACCATTTTCGGGCCAATTGTTGCTTAACATTTTTGTTTTTCTTAATTTTTATTTACCAATTACTCCCCAATACTAAGTGAGCTGGGGGTCAAGGCTGGTATGGTCTCAAGGATCTCAGCCTGTGCCGGATGAGCTGAGATAATAAAACCTTGAGAAATGCCTCTGCGATCTATCTTAGCAGCTCTGCCAGCAAACCCTACTCCCACGTCCACGAAGGTGAAAGCCGCGTGACCCCTGGGCAATGCACTTTTTAAGTGTAGCTAACGGGAGAGGATGGAAGGCGAGCCCCCAGCGCCTTAAAACTGGGACATTCTGGCTAAGGGAAGGAACACCCTGAAATAAAACCCTGGCCCTCCAGGATGGGGGTTGTGCGAAGGGCTGGTAACCCTTCCACATAAAAAGATATTTACTCATAAACCTCAAAGTAAGGAAAGCCGGATGGTTCTTATGAGGACAACAAAGGCAAGGTCAAAGGACAAACGATTTGGAATCAAAGACAATTTGAAAATAGGAACGTGGAATGTGAGAGGAATAAATAATAAAGAATATGATCTGGACAGGGAGTTAACTAGAAAGGGGATCAATATTGCTGTAATTACAGAAACAAAAAAGAAATTGAAGGGAACAGAAGAAATAGATAAATATACAATGATTTACAGTGGAGTGGCACGAGAGAAAAGAGCTGCAGTAGGAGTGGCAATATTAGTGGATAGGAAATGGAAAAATAAAATTGTCAGTTATAATATGATAAGTGAAAGGATTCTGACTCTAAGATTGAAAGTAGAGAGAGGCAACCTAACCTTGATCGCCATATATGCCCCAGAAGAAAACAAACGAGAAGAATCTGAACAATTTTATGAACAGCTTCAAGTGGTGATAGACAGAATTAATAAAAGTGATTTCCTAATACTGGCTGGCGATTTTAATGCTCGCGTAGGAAATAGTCCAATTCCAGAGGTAATGGGGAACAGAGGTGAATACACATTAAATGAAAATGGGAAACTACTGAGAGAATTTGCATCCTTCAACAAGTTAAAGATTACAAATACATTCTTTACAAAAAAAAGATATCCATAAATTTACATGGACGGCAAGAGGACAAAGGTCTATCATTGACTATGTAATGGTTAATAAAAATTAGGTCCAGATGTAGTAGACACCAGTGTACATAGAGGTAGTGATATGTATACAGATCACTATCTCGTTATATCAAAAATAAGAATACTTGCTAAATGGAGGAAAAGAATGAATAAAAACTTACAACAAGATCAAGAAGTTTTTAAGACCTACCTTTTAAAAGATGAAGGAATAAAACATCTATATCAAAGCCGATTACAACAGCGCTTACTGGAAAACCCAACAAATAATGACATCAATACAGAATGGGAAACTATAGCTTCATCAGTACTGAAAGCAGCATATGAAGCCATTGGCAAGAAAAAGAAATTTAGAAGAAAAACTGGACTTAAAATGTGGAACGAAGAAATTGCAGAAGCCGTCAAACAAAAGCAAAAGGCTTATCTAAAAATGATACAGGATCGGACCCTAGAAAATGAATATAAAAGAAGAAGAAATATTGTTAAGACAATAACAAAGAAGTTGAAACAAGAGGGATGGGATAGATTAATCAGTTCAATAGAAGATGATGTCCATGGTAGACAAGAGATGGTTTATAAACTTATGAAACATCTCAACAAGGATGAAAAGGAAAGTGCTAATATAAATGTAATTGAAGAAGAGGCATGGGTAAAACACTACAGAACATTATGGTACAATAGTAATTATAAAGAAGAAGAAGAGAAAAAAAGGAATGGACCATGTGGATACTAAAGAAATAGATCCAATAGACATAGAAGAGGTTGATGCAGCACTAAAATCATTTAAAAATAGAAAAGCTCCTGGACTAGATACAATTAATTTAGAATTGATTAAGTATGGGGGAATGATTCTGTAATTTAGATATTTACACTTAATTAATATGTGTTGGAAAAAGAGAACCATCCCAGAAGAATGGAGGAAGGCCAAAGTTATTTCACTTTTTAAGAAGGGAGATAGGAATTCATGTGATAACTATCGAGGAATTAGTTTATTAAATACGGGATACAAAATACATGCAAAAATAATAAATAACAGGCTAAAAGTAATAGCAGATGCTCTCCTATCAGAAGAACAATGTGGGTTTAGGAAAGGAAGGTCCTGCATAGATAATATATTCTGCCTTAGACAACTACTGGAAAAGAGAAGAGAATTTAATTTAAAGACTTTCATTACTTTTATAGACTATGAAAAAGCGTTCGATAAAGTAAATAGACAAAAACTATGGAAATAATGCAAAGAAATGGATATCCACAGCATTTAATACAAGTTATTCAAGATATGTATAGAAGGACACAAATCGTCTTAGACCTGGGAAATAAACTTACAGAAGAAATAGCAATTAACCAAGGAGTGCGGCAAGGTTGTAGCCTGTCTCCAACACTGTTTAATATATATATAGATGACTTAGTTAGGAAATGGAAAGAAAATGTCCATCCTGGTATAAAAATAAGCAACAACACTTACATAAATACTATGTTGTTTGCAGACGACCAATTTATCCTCCAGGAAAATGAAGATGGACTTCAAAAAAGCAATTCATATACTAAACATTATCAGCAAAGATTACAATCTGCAGTTGTCTCGTGCAAAAACGAAAGTTATGGCATGGCAGGGGAAATATCCTATCAGAGTTAAAATAGTGGTAGACAATCAGCCAATAGAACAAGTCTCCAGCTTTACTTATCTCGGATGTGAATTATCTTTCAATGAGGATAACGAGGTGAAGAAGAAACTTCACCGATTTCAGTATATGTGTGGAACAATTCGACGAACACTGAAAGGTAAAGCACGAGAGGAGACTCAACTCAAGTTTTATAAAACAATGGCCGTACCGACTCTGCTATATGGCAGCGAAACATGGGTAAATAAAACGCAATACAAAAGCAAAATTCAATCATCGGAAATGAAATTTTTAAGGTCAGTAAAAGGGTATTCCCTAAATGATAGGAGGAGGAACGAGGAAATAAGGGAACAACTGAATATCTCCCCGCTAAATGATAGAATTACCCAAAAAAGGGATAACTGGAAGAACCACGTCCTACGGATGAGAAAAGACAGATTTCCTAAGCTTGCCCTGGAGTACCATCCCACTGGCAGAAGAGACATTGGAAGACCTAGGAAGAGATGGTCGGAAGAATGAGGTCGGAACAGGCTTTTTGGCCTATCCATGAAGAGGAAGTAAGTAAGTAAGTACTAAGTGAGCTCAAAACTGTGTTTAAATTTTTTTAGGCTTTTACTTTTTTTGGCGTGCATTTTAAGGTCGCTTCCAAACCGATTTTTAGCTGAAAACAAGTTTTGCATAAATGTTTATAACTCTGTTAATTCTGAAGATATCAAGAAAAAATAATAACCAAAATGTTCAGAATAAAATGCTCTAGATTTTTTGATATAACATAATTTTACCTAAATAGTAAGGGGAGAGGAGACAAAAAAAATATAACTTCCAAGTTTAAATTTACTGAAAACAAGAACTACAGAGCTGTAAAATCACTAAAAGGAAGAAAGACTAACCTTCATTTTTTTTTCTTTTGTAGATTTATTATAGGTAAGCTTGCTGTAAAAATATGAAGCTGGAGAAGTTTTTCACTTTTTTTATATAAATTTTTAAAAATACCTAATCAGGGAACTTTTTCAATATTTTAAGAAGAGTATCTCAAAAAGGACTGAGTCAAAAATTATTAAATTAATTCACAAAGCACATCTTCATGATATAAACATCTGTTAAAAATTTGGTGACTGAGGTTCCAGAGTTATATGGAATCAAAGTATTCAGAAAAATTGTGTAGTACACACAATACGTATAATGAATGCTAAATAAGGTCTGAAACTTACTTATTCACTAAGAAACATACTTTTTCTGTTAACAGCTACAAACATTAGGGATTCACAAGAACACACTGAACATTATCATTAACTTTGATGTAGCCAGTCTTACTAAGCATAAATAATTAGTCGCATTTAAGTGAAAATAAAACACATACATGACTGAAGCACTAAAAATGTAATGTTTCATTAAAATTTTAATTTTACCAGTTCATTAAAAAATGCTTGGCAGTTAATTTACCCAATTAGGCCTTAGCATGAAAGTTCATAATTTGATTAAAATATTAAAGAGTGTAGAAATTTCGTTGCACAGTTTTTCACTAATGTTGTGGGTTCTCCCAACAATTGTTGTTAGTTCTGTAGCAGCGATCTTCCTTACAACTTTCCTCACTGGAACCCATACCATGTACTTTTTAGATATATGGAAGGCAGTTTTTGGGCCAGCTGGATTAAAAAAATGCACCAGTAGATCATTGTCTTGATCGCTCGTCTTTGACAATACCCAGCCACCACTGATCTTCGTAAATGCAGGCAACAAAGTCATTGTTTGTAAAGGATGTTGTGTTAGTGAAAACAATTAAGTTTTGTGCTAATCAAATTCTTTACTTGTTAATGTGATGTAACATCTGATTTCACTGTCACACAAAGGCCCGCCGCTAGCTGTTTGAGCGCCCACGTGCAATACTGATTATGCCGCCCCCTGTCTAACCACAGCCAGTGGTGGATCTAGGAATTTTCCGTATCGGGTCAAAAGACTGTGAGATTGTCACCCCCATTGTTGTCAAGCAGCAGTTGAGCCAAAAAAGGGGTTGCCCTCTACATAATACGCTGCAAATTTCGTCGCGGCGACAAAGGAGTGACAACTATCGCGGGGCGACGACTGTCGATCATTCGATTTGCTGCCCCCCTTGGCATGCCGCCCGCATGCGGTGCATGCCTTGCACGCCTGCTTACGGCGGCCCTGGTCACACACAGGAGTGAATCGATGATACCCTCTTGTACTCTTCACAGGCAAGCAAAGCTCAAATCTTTTGTTAGTTTGTCTTCCATTTGTCCGATTTCTTCTGCAGGGACAAAGATGTACATTATTCCAGTTATTTTTTCAGTGCAGTATTTGTACATGTCCTCTGGAGTAACAATTTGGTCATTGTAAGGTCTTTGCAAGCTGGCTCTGGTAACTTCCCTTTTGGTGGTGCCACCTATACCATCACAAGAGTTTTTCCGTGAAATGTAGCGAAGAAATTCCACTCAGCTATCAAGCCAAAATCATTCTCATGTTGGCACATTAATAAAGTTTTTATTTTTTTATTTTTGTACTGGCTGCTGGCACCATCGCTGAAGTAAATCATCTTCTTCACTTTGGTCGACAGATGGTGTTCACACAGAACCCAAAGCACCCAGTTGCTGCCCATGCCATAACCCATGACTTTAATAATTTCAACCCATGTTTCACAGTCCGTGCTATCATAGTCCTCCCTAATAGCAGCAGTTTCTCTGAACTCAGAACGTGGGAACTTGCCTACCAGTACAAACTTGGCACAAGACAACCACCTGGTCTCAACTTGAGATAATACCCGGTCATTATTATTATTACATATGTTTAACCTTTTTTAATCCTCTCTTTCCCAATACCTATAGTGAAACACCACTAACCTAGGGTGATGTTTACTTCATAAAAAATTATTATTTTTTTAAATTTTTTGTATAACATGTTATATAATTTTTTCATATTTAGTTTTAGTTATATTTTGCTCTTCTCAGCGACCAAAGATTAGTTCGGAAATTTATCTATGCTCGGGTATTAGTTCTGAATCACTGCTGCTCTACTTTTCCGCTGTTTGAATTTACCCCCACCATTTTCCCGACAGGCGGTCTTTCTGTGAGGCAGTCTCCAGCTGCACCAACCTCTCATAATGTTCTCCCATTGACGAAGGGTTTAACCTGAAAATTTCTTTATTATTTGTGTTTGTGTCTTTTCTGTGTGTTCGCGCCCCACATCCATCATCTGAAAGTAAGTGGTGGCTCATTTCCCTATCCTAATTTGATTCCTAAGTATAAATTTATATTTATTAATTTTACCATTTAAACATATGCTACCTTCTTTTTCATGTTTATACATTTTTATGCAATGTGGACTGATTTTTAATTAGTTTCTTTTAAAGTAAAAGCATGTTCATCCTTCATTACTGTTCACTGTGCACGTATTGCATAGTTTTTCTGAAAACTTTGATTCCATATAACTCTGGAACCTCAGTCATCAAATTTTTAACAGATGTTTATATCATGAAGACGTGCTTTGTGAATTAATTTAATAATTTTTGACTCAGTCCTTATTGAGATACTCCTCTTCAAATATTGAAAAAGTTCCCTGATTAGGTATTTATAAAAATTTATATATATAAAAAAGGAAAAACTTCTCCAGCTTCATATTTTTACAGCAAGCTTACATATAATAAATCTACAAAAGAAAAAAACAATGAAGTTAAGTCTTTCTTCCTTTTAGTGATTTTACAGCTCTGAAGTTCTTGTTTTCAGTTAATTTAAACTTGGAAGTTATATATTTTTTTTCCTCCACTCCCCTTACTATGTAGGTAAAACTATGTTATAACAAAAAATTTAGAGCATTTTATTCTGAACATTTTGGTTTTTATTTTTTCTTGATATCTTCAGAAATAACAGAGTTATGAACATTTATCCAAAAATTGTTTTCAGCTCAAAATCGGTTTAGAAGCAAACTTAAAATGCCGCAAAAAAAAAAGGTAAAAGCCTAAAAATATTTTAAACACGGTTTTGAGCTCACTTAGTATTGGGGAGTAACTGGTAAAAAAAATTAAGAAAATCAAAAACGATGAGCAACATGGTCTGGGTGATTTTTAATGGATTGATACTTTCACAAATTACCTAATAACCATGCAGAACTAGTTTCACCAGTTCAGGCTCCAGTCCAGTGCAAGTAAGACAGAAGTAACATGCTTTCACTTGAATAGTAAACTGGCTAAAAGGGAGCTATAGAATTTATTCAATGACAAGGCATTAACCATTATAAAAAAAAAAAAACAAGTATTTTAGAGTCATTTTGGATAGAACTTTGAACTACAAATGTCACATTGTAATAACATCTTCAAACTCAACATTAAGCACAACCTCATTTCATGGGGCTCGTTATCCTAAGCTCTACGTTAATCTGCTATGGGACTGGTTTATTCTGCAGCTGAATACTGCTGCTGCCTAAGGATCAGTAACACACATTGACAGAAGATTGCTAACGAGCTGAACAAAACAATACTGTTGGTATCTGTAACAATAATTCTGGTTGCTGATTCTCAACCACATTTCTCCTCTGCAATAACACAGACAATTTGCCCTCTTTTGTGGATATCAGAAAATCCATTATTAGATTGTTTGCAGATGACATAATGCTGTATAAAAGGATCAAAACGATAGCGGACTGTAAACAGTTGCAGGGTGATCTGGAGAGGATATCTAGTTGGGTTGGTAAAAATGAGATGAAGGTAAATGCAAAGAAGAGTCAGCTAATTAGTGAGCCGCGATCGTCTTCTGATGCTGAGCCCGCGTGCTAGTTTCACCCGTGAGAGAGCGCTGTGGCCCTGTGGTGCCCTCTACCGGCTGAATGTGTTGATATAATCGGGGACACGAGACCGGGAAGGGGAGTCGGTCGGCAGCAGTGGCTTGGTTCGTTGGGCCTAATACTATCCTCAAAGGAGTGCGACGCTAGAGACCCGCTGGTATAGCGAGCTCTTGTAATTTTCCCAGGTAGCCCAGAAGTACTACTTGAGGTGGATTTGTGATTCCGCCGAGACCGTTCCTCGCTCGCATTAATCAAAGGAATTCCTCTGCTGCGCCGATTCTGGAGTACGGTGGTGGTGGTGACTTCGAGGTGATAAATTGCCATTTTCTAGCCCTGTTGGGTATTTGGGATAGAATACCTGACGACTCCAACTACAAAGTGTGTCGCTTACTGGATTCTTGTTAATTGTGTTACGAGAATGGACAAAATTCCCCGATATGTGGTGCTAATCGTTCCCGCCACCTTATCAGTGTGTGTGGGTGGTAACCACTTATGCGCCAGTGTGCACACATTCTAGTGTGTCAGAACCTTTTGGTAAGGACTCCATTCTCAAGGTTAAATTGAAGGACGCTGAGGTAAACTAATTCCTCTTCGTTTGGAATAATTGGTGTATTTTTGCCTCCTCTGTACAAATTGTGTTTGCTACTAGCTATTGATTTGTTACATGATGGTAAATTGGTGAGAGCCTGCCCTGTTATATAACGTTTCCAAGCGTGTAAGGATTTTCTGTTTGGATGTTTAATACAAGTGGAGATATTGTGATTAGGAATATTCTCATGGCTTAACCTGGTTGTTATTGCATTGACTTATGTATTATATTATTTGTGATAACAGGATTCATTAAGATCATAATCTGCAAGATCAAAGTTTTCTTATGTATTGTATTGTATTATATTATTTGTGATATTCTCTATAAGTTCAATCGTTGACCATGATTCTTACAATAAAATGTTTGAACAAGGCTTGCTCTTTATAACCATGCTCCCACATGCTTCGCACTGAGTCCTTAGTGGCTACTACACATAACAATTAGATACACAAATAAAAAACAAAAGGTTAATTATGAATATAAGGTGGGGAAAGAATTGCTTGCTGAAGACTTGAAAAGTAAATATCTTGGCATTACATTTGATAACAAGCTTAACTGGGTGGGACACATTGGCCAGGTGGTAGGAAAAGGTTTCAAAATCCTGCACTTGTTGGAGAGAGTGATGAGAGGATGCACGAGAGAAGTAAAGGAATTGGGTTACAAAACTTTGGTCAGACCATTGCTCGAATATGGTAGTGTATTATGGGACCCACATTTTGAGTATCAAATACAGGAGTTGGAGAGGGTGCAAAGGAGGGCTGCTAGATTTGTTTCTGGAAATTATCGCAGAATGCAATCAGTGACAGATATGATTAAGGAGCTGGAATGGGCTTCCTTGCAAGACAGGAGGAGGATGAGGAGGGCCATGGGAGTGTACAGGGCGTATACTGGCAATGAGGCATGGAAAGATATTGCAGTAGGTATGAAAAGTAGTTCATGGAAGGGAAAAGATGACCGTGACCACAAGCTGGCACTCGATTTCAGGCACAAGGGTGTGGGAAAATTCTCTTTTTTAGGTAAGGGTGTCAGGGATTGGAATGAGTTACCAAGGGGAATGATGAATAACTTACCAAAAACGTTAAAAGAATTTAAAGTTAAAATTTGTTGAGGGCAAATGTAGGTGGGTGCAGGATAGGTGGAAGTTGGTTGTGTAGGGAAATTGCCACCGGAGCGTGTGCTCCATTGCAATTAAATTAAATTAAATTAAAATCCACAAAAACCAGCAACTCCATTTTCTGTATATCTTAGCATCAATAAACTTCACTCCAGAACACCTCCCATTGTGGACAGTCAAATGCCTAATTCCAAATCAGTATGATATCACTCAGTACTGGAAGAGAGAATGGGAGGAATAATGATCAGAGCACTCAAGACCTACAGCGTATCTCTGAATGGCAACCTGGTTTTGACCTACAAGAAGACTGTAGTGGTATAAATAGAATTAGGACCGAACATGGCATATGTGAAAACTTGCTATAAAAGTAGGATATGAACAATTTCATCTCCAGAATGTGACTTTGGAGAAGGGTGCCAAGCGGTCAAACACAAAGTGCAAGTATGTCTGTTCATTATGTATTCTGGCCAATTTAGTTACAATTTCAATATGAATGACACTGTAATAATGTTAATAATCAAGATATATATACTTTCACTATTGTTTTTCTTCTACAATTAATTTATACTGAATTGTGTGATGACCAGTATTAATACCATTCCCTTAATAATAATTTTCAAAATGAGTATACGGAATCTTAAATTCAAATGCAAAATGAAGGAAACTATTTCTCCATTCATGGGGCTACCCTACAGTGAATGGTGATGTAATGGTGACATGAAACTAAACTCGTGGAAGGATCATCAAACTAATCTTGATTTCTACTATCTGGATTTAGCTCAACCTGACAGTTATTTCCAGAGAGTTCTGCGTAATTACCTAGAACACAACTGGGTCCTATTTTCTGTCTGCAAAATCCATACTTTACACACACGATAAATGATAGTACAAATTTACATGCAATACAGACAAATGATGTTAATCGAATTTCACATTAGAAAAAAGAACAACCTTGATTTTTTTTTTTAATCAAAACAAATTTACCTATTGCTTTGTTCTAGCATCATACAAAAGCAGCTAACCACATTTTGATTGCAATTTTATTTTCTATGAGCTTAGGAAATTATTTAAAATCTGAAATATGTCTTTTGGCACTGTCATGTGGTGTCAGAGCAAGAAATTAAAATCTGTTTTGTACACCAAGGTCTTTTAGATATAATCTGGAAATTTTGAACAGTATTGTAACAATTTTAATAGGGCTTTTGATTTGAAACCTTAAAACCTAGCTTAAAAGTAAGGTATATGTACGATATCACTACTTCACCTTTCAGTTGAGTGTCAAATCAAAATCTCTTCTGAGCATGAAATTATCTTACCTTCAAAGTACATTTTGACAAGACTTAAAAACTACAAAATAGATTTTGACTTGGTTTTCACAGTTTTAAAGCCCTAATGATGTGTATCAACATGATACTATAACAAGAGATGGAGCAAAAAATTTGTATCTCTTCAAACTAGTAACAAAGAACTTTGACATACTGACTCCGTCTATTGCATCTTCCTGTAAGAATAGGGTAATTAACCTCTAACCTGACAGATGGCCGTAACGTAGTGCAGCTGATGATGAATTTATTGATTTTCAGAGAGTATTTAACATGATGCAAAAGTCTTATAAATAATTCTGTAATTAGGCCCAGAATTTTTTTCTTAGAGTAGTTGCTAATTTTGAATTGGGAAAACCATGTGTAAAAAAATTCTTAAATATTACTTATGCTGTTGATACCAAAAGACTAATCAATAATGATAATTTACAAGTAATGAAAGAAGGTCCCTGGTTGCCATTGATGATGTCACAGTCAAAAGCCTGTGTTTACTACCTCCAGCTTAGAAGTCTATTAGGAAGGTAAATTCTAACGCAGACTAGCATTTGTATGCTACCTCTGGAGCTAATTAGACATTTGTTTGTGTTATTAATATTTTGAATAGTGTTTTTTCGAGGCAGAAAATTAAAACCCCTTGCTTCATTACCCAAAGTGGCTGAAAAACTATAACAACAATGGGTATTATACCATTGCCAAATATAAAACATTTCCTAGACCAGAACGCCAGAGTTTTAATACTTTGACAAACTAATGGATACAAAGATATTGGTGGGAAATAATGAGTTGATTGTAATGCCCATATAATTCTGATTCAATAAGGCTTTTTTATATTTGAGGAAATTTCCAAAAATAGTTGCTTATTGAATAACCAATGTATTCAAACAAAATGTAAAAAGCATAAAGATTGTGATCAGCTGTTATTGAAACTTCTGTAAAAAAAAAAAAAGTATAAACTTCTTAAATCTCACTGTTATGCTAGATTTCAATGGAGAGGACTTCACATTAACCTTTTCCAAGAACTTAAGTAGGCTAATTTATTGACATTTGCTCTGTCTTACTTAGATGGGAGCATACAATATATACTAAAAAAGGTATTTTGATATACAACACAAAATCTGTTTTGCAAATAGTTAGATGTGTTTGTAGGCCTATGTATAGCATACAAATTAATCGAATGAAAAATCCCAGAAATCACTTGACAAATAAAGCAAACTGGGAAAAAACTTCTATAGCTACTAAATATATATTAAAAATCTGGTTTAATTCTAGATGGGGATACCGCTGCCTCGCGACTGTTAATGTGACGACATCGTGACGTCGCGTTCATGTACAGTCATCTGCGTAAAAACATATATTGTGCCCTCACTACGCTCGGTCACAATAATTTAAAGCTGTACAATATCAACATAAACTCATATCCCGAAGGTGGATCAGATGCAAAGCGGCCGCAGATGTCCGATAACACAACCAACATTGCTAATCTTCGCGGGTTCACTGCCGGATGATGATGAAATGCGAGTTTCACCTGAAACATTGAACATCTGATTATGTTATCGGACATCTGCGGCCGCTTACCAGCGGCCGCCTGCATCTGATCCACCTTTGGGATATCAGTTTATGTTGATATTGTACAGCTTTAAATTATTGTGACCGAGCTACGCGAGGTCACAATATATGTTTTTACGACTGTACGTGAACGCGACGTCATGATGACGTCACGTTAACAGTCGCGAGGCAGCGGTATCCCCATCTAGAATTAAACCAAAAATCTTTCCAGATTGATGGAGTTGAGATTCCGTCCTTCCAATAAATAACAGATGTGCAGTTGATGAAAAATTCATCACAAATAATAATAAGGGATTTGTTTTATTAAATACTGGAATCTTTATTAACATAAAATTTGGGAGAAAAGTTTGAGTTTTTTTACTGAAATATTCAGGGTTATTTCTTAGATTGATACATGTAACAATCCATCAAGCGCATCTACAGTAGGGTTTGTAAAGAGTAAAGTAGAAACTGCTTAAATGAACACAAAGTTTAGGTACCTTGGTGTATCATTTGATAACAAACTCAATTTGGCAGAAGAATGTTATGAGGGGAATAACCATGCAAACGAGAGAACACTACAATTATTAGAACATTGTTTGGGTAGAATGGGACTCAAATAACAGGTATCAATTATAAACAATTGGAGGGATGTCGAGGAAGACACTTAAAAATGCTTACTGAGTGCAGTGGGTGAGCAGTACTGATCTGGTCTCGCAATCGAGATGACGCGGGTTCAAATCTACATTCGGACATATGGTTTCCTGAAATCAATCCAAGCAAATGCCAAGATGGTTCCTTAAAAAGGCCATGGCCAAATTCAATCCCATTCCTCTACCCTAGTTTTTTCCAGCCTCTAATGACATGAACATCAACCATAAAGCAAATAAAAAAATAATGCACAAATATAACTGTTAATTGAAATTACCACAAAACACAATCAATCACGGGAATTGAGATGGGAGTCAGCAGAAGGCAGAGGCAGATGAAAAGAGTTGTAGCACATGATAAGAAAGAGACTGCAACATTATTTCAGGCATAAAGTGAGTATAAAAATTTCTTTGTAGGGAACCAAGTCAAGGAATGGAAATAATTAACAACAAATTGCTGAACAATTTACCTCAAACATTGCAAATAAAATAAAAATTAGCCTAAAAAGCAAAAGTAAGTGAATAAAGAAATTACGGGATTACTGGAGATCGCGATTCCGCCAGGAGTTGGCATCATAATACTACAGTGGTCAAATGCAAGACTCCAATATAAATTCTTTCCTAAGTACATTTAACGGTTTCATGCTGGTCCAGGCTGTATTACAAACTAATTTTTGCTTGAAAACAGTGGTCCAGGCTGTATTACAATAGAATTACTACTTGAAAATAATACGTCTTGCGACTGAATACAGCAGTATTCCAACGATATTACTGCACGTTATTGTAGCGGAATCGCGATCTCCAGTAGACCAGAAATTACATTAAAACTAGGCCTACTTAACATAAAAAAATTTGAAATTAGAAAGCATTTCACAACATTGTATGTTGCCAGAAGGAATTTTGGGAAACCATGGAAAACCAAAATCTGGATTCAACAAAATCATATCCTGAAAGCCATGCCCAAGCATTTGCTGCTCTCCCACTAGATCAAGTAATTTGTTAAAGAAGAGGCAAGAAGAGAAGTGAGTTTAGATAATGGTGTATGTATGTACAAGGTGTATTTTGACAATGACAGCTATCAATATTTAATGAATGAAGACTTAGGAGTTATATGTTTAAAAAATTAAAGGACTTTGCAATAAATTAGAATCTGATTAGGGTCATGAGAGATTGGCTATGCTTTCATTTGAAGATTGGAGAAGAGAGTAATACAGTAAAATAAATTATCAAAGAAAGTGCAGAATCATATACCTCAAACAAAGAGATGAGTGGAGAAACTATTGCCAATATTGAAACTCGGTTCACCATTAATCTGTGGCCATATATTGCCACCGATCTACTGAAGATGGTCTGTATTGTTTCATTTATATATCACAAATTATGGCTGACTCATTACATGTTGAGAAGCGATTTTAATTTCCTAATCTGACACTGTATGATGTAGTGTCATGAAAAATAACTGAGATGTGAAGTTTTGAAACTGTGAAAATCTCAGTCACTTTTTTGCATAATGCTCAGGCAAATAGACAGCACTGCATTGAAGATGTATAATAGTTAGAGGAAATTAAAATCGCTTCTGAACATATAATGAGTCATCCATAAATTGTCATTTATAAAAGAAACAATACAGTCTTCAGTAGATCGGTGATAATATACAGCCACAGTTCTATGGACGAGCACCAACTAAAACAAGAAATTGTAGAACACCATTAAAAGTATTAAGGAAGATGTAGAAGAAGCAATTAATTCGGATAATATCTAGATCGCTATACCGCTGCAACCACTTACCGCCTCACGATGTAAACACTGCCGGATGGAGAGAGTATGACGTCACTACCTTGCTGAATGTGACGTATACATTCCGCACACAGCTTCAAATGTCACTAACGGGGCCTTCCACGGAAAGTAGTCCATCACTGATACGTCTCATATCGAGAAATCATTAATTGTGCACCAGCAGTACAGGAATAAATTCATTAGACATGAGGTTTTGATGCAGCCTGGACCACACTGAAACGTAACTATCGAACACCTTATTGCGGATACCTAATTTCTATGTCGTATCTATCGCTATTTACATCTCAATGCAGCTTGGACCATAGTGAAACGTAACCGTCACACACGATATTGCTGAAACCCAATTTTCTTTTCAAATCTATCGCTGTTAGTAAGGTCCAGGCTGCGTTTCAACCTAAACGCAAACGGTTATTGACGAAATCTTATTTTTATAAATATTTTATTTCGTATGAATGATTTTAATAGCAATTTCAGCCATGCGAGGAAATATAGAAGAACGGAATCAAATACAAATCAATGGAATTGTGACTAATAATGTTAACGCTAATGAACGATATCAGTTTGGAATGTTGTACATATTTTAATAATATTATTAATTGTGCAAGTAGTAATTTTCTTTAACTTTTTCAATCCGTAATTTTTTATTATTATTATTACTACTGGTTACGTTCTACAGTCTAACGTGTATCCTCAAATCGATGGAAGGCTGAACACGTCAAACACGGAAAAACAGTGATGTCAAACTCTCTCCATCGGGAAGTGTTTACATCGCGAGGCGGTAAGTGGTTGCAGCGGTATCGTGATCTAGATATTACCCATTAATTCAACAGGGTTGCAAGAAGGAGAGTGGATGAACAGAGAAAAGCAAGAGTTGAGAAAGGGGAGACCACGATAGTTGTAATAAATCCACGATATGGTACTAAACCAAACTTGAAGGGGAACATTCATGGTAAAGATTAAAACGTGTTAGAGAAAATACTGGCAGATCATCAAAATAGACTCTGCTTGTAATACATGTCATTAATCAAAACAATCATACTAACAGAACTAAATATTAGAGAGGATGCTTTCTCAGCATTGTAAATAGATGAAATTTTCTAGGGAAACTGGCCAAATATTATTCTTCAATCAGAATATCAACTAGCATGAGCCTTTAATCTGAACGAAAACCAACCTTAGACTAATACATTTAAGGAAATAGAATTATTAAATAATTGGAAAAATCTTATTTTAAAGTGATACTCTTCAAGCACTGAATCACACAACATAAAAGTAAAGGTACCTTGTTATTGAGTCCCAAACATGCTCTGTCCTGTGAAACAGTCTTATATTGCCAGTCATATTCAGTAAGCTGAAGAAGTGGGGCTATAATAGGAATATCTAAAAAGAATGAAGGGTGAGAGCCAGCTTCGATTAACAACACTTGAACGCTGGGATCTTGAGACAACCGTCCCGCAACAATCGAGCCTGCGGTTCCACCTCCAACTGCCAAAAAGTATAACACACTTACAATTAGTCTAAAAAACAATACCTGTTAATAAGCCTTGCCTTCTAATTTATCCCACATTTCTCTCCACCTACCTACAACATAATCGTACTCAGAATGAACTGTCTCTACACCCTCCAGCATCCATTCTGTGAAACGTTGTCCGTACACATTAATCAAAATCCACATGGAAAATACGCTCACCCCCAATGAATAAATAACAAAAGCATAACAATTAACAATCATGTTGGAAGATACATCGTCGATAGATGGGAACTGTCGGTTCAAAAAAAGAAAACTCTGTAAAAGTAGACTCAAAAACAAAAAGTCGAAGCATATATCCACCAGTATTAAGTTTCATTACCAAAACAATAACAAGCAACAGGTTTCTTTCCAATCATCATATCGATACGAAGTAGGACTGTTGACAAAATATCGATATTAGGTTTTAAAATGTCGATATTAATTTTTAAAATATCGATATGTATAGGCGCCTACAAACGACTCGATTTCAGTCCCAATCTACAGGGGAAATCCGTCGGGCAATAATACGGGGCTTTCCTCCTCACGTAACAATTTCGCTCCCGATTTTGGTTTGATCCTGTGACTGGAAGACGTAAGCGCTTAACAATGGCTAATTTTATTTCAAAACAACAAAGAGTTGGGATGGTATTAACAATAGCCTGTTCCTCCTACAGTTTGTACCAAACGAAAAAGAAGATATTGGGTGAAAAGACGGCTTTTATTAAGGAAAAATCTATCCCACATGAAAATTTTTAGGAGCCAAGAACCGGAAGATTTTAAGAATTTTCTGAGAGTGAATTCTGAAAGTTTTGCAGAGATACTCAGACTAGTGACCCCTTATATAAAATAGAAAAATACCTTAATGCGTGAAAGAATAAGTGCTAGAGAATTATTAATCGCTACTCTTTTTTTTTTTAATAAGTGGACAAAGCTATGTATATTTGAAATTTAGTTCGCTGATTTCACCACAAATGCTTTCGGACATTATTCCTAAAACATGTTGGCGTATCTACAAATGTCTAAAACACTACATTAAGATAAGAAGAAAAGTAGTATGTACAAGTAAAACTTTTATTTAACAATTACTATTTACTCTGTGATTTAATACAGAAAATAGTAATATTAACTAAAACAAAAAAAGTAGGAATCTAATTTTGGAAGTACAACAAATTCAAAATTATATAGTTATGAAATTTCCGAAGTTAATATTTATTTTCTATTTCTGATGATTAAAAAAAATCTTTCATCTGGAAACTATTGACAGGTGCAATAACAGCTGTTTCATTATTAATATCACCAGAACTTAATGAGGATAGATCATATGGCTTTCGACTGGAAATGAAGACTGGGAAAAGAATTGGGTGGGTGGCTTTTGTGACACACGTAGTACGGTAGTAGTGATGTTGGATGATAGTTTTGAACTGAGTATTGCGAAGGGCGGCGAATCAGATGATGAATGTGGAGATGATTCAGGAGGATACCGAAATCGCTCTGTAGATGGCTGAACTTTGTATCTGCTATCAGGGGGTTCTAAATAGATACAGGATTCCTTAGTTAACCTTCCAGCTTCAGCATAAAAAATAGCATCTGATATAAGTTTATTGGCAATTGCTATCTGGTCTTTATTTCGACTGATTTTCCCACGATCTCCCATTCGTCTTCCTTTGAATTTAATAGCCGTTGGACAGAATCTCTGAGCTCTTCTTGTTTCATGGCAATATTTATTCTTGGTTTCTTCTGTTTAAATGGAATTTTTTCTTGTGTTTGAGCTGCTTCTTCTTGATTTTCAAGTGCTTACCAAAGGGACGGTAAATACATGTCTTCTGTGCAATTTCCCTTTTGCATACAAGATTTCATCTGTAAATACAAAATACATTATTAATGAAATTATATATTTTTATTCAGATTTCAGTTAAAGCAGAATTTAGTTCCATACAATCTGTCTCGGAAACTTTGTTCTATTAATCAAATTAACTATGAAATCAATTTGTAAAAACCAATCTGTTCATTTTCCTTTAATTTAAATTGAACAACATTCAATAAATACATTTATAGTAAAAGTTATTTATTTCTGTTCTTTTATCTATTACCCTTATGTTCCTCAAAGAATTATTATCTGCAAAATACCTTTAATGATGTATTTACATTTCATAAAACAATAATTATTTAGTTATTTGAGCCTTTGCTTACCTATTTTAATTCACGCGAGTAAGTTATTCGGATGTTGGTTCCTAGTCCAATTATTTGTAAATTTCTATCGGGAGCAACATGACCAATTAGCGGCAATCTGCAGGACCTCTGCCGGATTGTCCCTGTCCGATTGGGACAGAAAATTGCCTCGTGTGTAGCCGCCTTATGATTGATATTTTTTAGGACAATGTTTCGATATTTAAATCCGGATATCGGAATCGATCTTTTTAAAAATAAGTTATCATTTTTCCGTCAAGTTATTATTGGGTGAAAAGAAAATGGTTTCTTGTGTTGAACATGCAGTAAACTTAATTATAGATAGAATTTCAAGAAACAATAAAAAAATTTAAAACCTAGCTGATCAAATAAATTTATTATCATAAAGAATCAGCTAGTGCTTCTGATTAATTACAATCCGAGCAACAAACAGGAAAAGAAAAAAGCTAAAGTATTAATGCTCTTTCAAGCAATTAGCTTAGCATTAAGAAGTAATCTTGATGTACCAGGTATAGTAGTAGTCCACAGTTAAATATTTTGTGCGAATTGGTTACACTTCTTGTTCCATATCACCAGAAGAAATGACCTCCAAAAGTATGTCAAGGCGAGTTTATTAAGAGAAGAAACGAGAAGGAGGACATCTGCCGCTTTTGGATTGTCTGTACAAAGCTTTTTGTTGATAAGTAATAATCAATGATTGGTGCCTTTAGAATACAATTTGTTAATGCTAAAGTAACAACCATGCATCTTTGCATCAAAAAATAATATTTTGGGAAAGCATTGTCCCTTTCCTATGCAATATCAAAAGGAGAGAAAATATTTCACTTAAACTAGTGGCTTCTCCATGCATACCAGAAAAAATAACGACTTCCCTTTGAGCTTATGTTTTTGGAAAATATGTTCAATGAAGTTTCTGATATGAGTTTTCGTTCAATAGTTGTTAAATTCAGACCCACTAATTATATCAAGATCATCACATGACCTAAAATTCCTGAACTATCAGAAATCGCTTTAAAGTACAAACTTCTGTAGCATCTGATCGAGATGCATCAACAACTAATATTCCAATGGCTATTTAATGCAGTAGACTAAACTATCAGCAGAACCTGTAGAACAACGAGTATTTTAAAAAATAGCTGCTGACAAATATTGGTATACACAACTTTATTTTTTATTAATAATTTCTGGAAGGACCATACACATTCCTACCTTACTCTTCATTCATCACAAAATTTTAGTATGACCGGAGCCTAGCAAGATTAACTATTGTGTGAAGTTTTACTTCATTCATTACCTTACTTTGGAAGTTTGTGGAATTCGAACTCTGAAACGACTACTACACTTTCTCATCATAATTACACACAACATCCAGTTTAAAAAATAATAATAATAATTAAATTGCAATGGAGCGCACGCTCCGGTGGCAATTTCACTATACACCAATCTTCCCCCTTCCCTGTACCCACCTACATTTGACATCAGCAAATTTTAACTTTAAATTCTTTCAACGTTTTCGGTAAATTATTCATCATTTCTCTTAGAAACTTATTCCAGTCTCTTACACCCATCCCCAAAAAAGATAATCTTTCTACACTTTTGTGCCTGAAATCGAGTGCCAGCTTGTGGTGATGGTCATCTTTTCCCTTCCATGCATTACTTATAATTCTTACAGTAATATCTTTCCATGCCTCATCACCAATATACGACGTGTACTTTCCCATGACCCTCTTTAGCCTCCTTCCGGCTTGCAACGAATCCCATTCCAGCTCTATTATCATATCTGTTACTGATTGCATTCTGCGGTAATTTCCATAAACAAATCTAGCAGCCCTTCTTTGCACCCTCTCCAACTCCTGTATTTGATACTCAAAATGTGGGTCCCATACTACACTACCATATTCGAGCAATGGTCTGACCAAAGTTTTGTAACCCAATTCCTTTACATCTCTCGTTCATCCCCTCATCACCCTCTCCAACAAATGCAGGATTTTGAAACCTTTTCCTAATAACTGTCCAATGTGATCTGCCCAGTTTAGCTTGTTATCAAATGTAATGCCAAGATATTTACATTCCATGTCTTCAATAAGCAATTCTTTCTCCATCTTATAATCATAATAAACCTTTAGTTTTTTATTTGTGTATCTAATTAGCTGACTCTTCTTTGCATTTATCTTCATCCCATGTTTACCAACCTAACTAGATATCCTGTCCAGATCACCCTGCTGCTGTTTGCAGTCCTCTACCGTTTAGATCCTTTTATATCATCTGCAAACAATCTAATTTCTGATAGTAAATAATCAACACACTTATTCATTAGAATAATGAATAGCAATGGTCCCAATTCACTACCCTGTGGCACTCCCACTTTTACTTCCAGTTGTTCTGAAATCCACTAATTTAGCTCGCATACATGGTTTCACCCCCCAAATCGTAAGAAAAGTACCTGTATTTATCCAATGGCAAACCAAAATGTGAGACGTCGTGGAGAAAATTTGTACGTTAGTTACTTTCTTCTTGATGAGGCAATATGCATTAAATTTTTATTTTGCACAAAAATCAGGAAGCATAAGAAATACATTAAATTTTACTTTGTTACTATACTTAATTTGGAAGTTATTGGTAAATCGCCTTCACAGATGATGGTAACAATGCAGGTAGAGGCGGCCTTAGGGGTTGGAGAGCAGGGCAATCGCCCGGGGCCTCGCGCGACAACCCGACTAGAAAAAAAACTTTTTATTTTATCCTTAGCTGTTAGTTACAACAATAAAATAGTTGGTTAATTCATAGTAAAGTATGTATTAAAAGTAATAAGTGCCTAAATAAAATTTCTCATTTATATTTATTCAATGTCACATTTGTATAACAGTATGATTAATGATATAAAAATTACCTTATTTATTAGTAAATAATATTTTGTGCAATTTTACTGTAAATAATCTCGGGGAATTCCCGCCTTTCATTTCGGTAGTCAATTCTTGTCAGTTTACACTTAATTTTCTAGCAGCTGTTAGTTCAAGCCACACTTGACCGATAATGGTTCCCACCGTCACCACAGAGACAGTTGGCCGGGTGACGGCTCGCCCCTCTCGTGTTCACACTTGTCCGTAGCTCGTCCGTGTAATGGATACGTTCCTACTTCCTTAACGTTTTCACGTGGTTGTTTCACGGAATCAGTGTTCGAAATTTTCTGTAAAAGTGAGTTGCGTAAGCGTACTTTTAATCTACTAAAGTAATAAACTACGTTAAAATACTTTCTTTACCTGATCCACGTTATCACCTCACTGGTATTCAAACGCAGTCTTCACAAACCATCACTGAAAGTCTTTCGCACACTATACTGGATTGAAAGATTCTCTCGTTTCTGAACGCAATCACAATGAAATATCAAACTTCGCCCTCCACGTGTTTCTTCCGATTGATTTTAAATTTTTTATTAATAAATAACGAGATCATTGTATATTTTAATATAAAAACTTACCGTAAAGATGCTGTATAAAATTTCATGTACTCTCAAAGGCATAGTTACAGAGTTTCTTACAGGCTGCATAGTGCACCTCTTTTAAAGCGAAATAACTTACTCTGGTAATTCTACCAGGAAAAGGAGACCTACAGTTTAATGTAGAATTGCAACCAAGGAGTGTGCTAGCATTTCGCATTAACAGATCATTGATTTGCCAGAGGTGAAATTCAATTTGAAGCACGTAAAAGTTGTAACCAAGACCGGAATTTTAACCTGAGATCCTTCATACCCGTATCGCACGCCGTAGCTATCTAAGACATCAGGCCAAATAAATAAGTAATGAAATATATGTTTTCAAACATCTATACTAATATTATAAATGCGAAAGTAACTCTGTCTGTCTGTCTGTTTGTTACGTTTCTTGGGCTAAACGGCTACTCCAATCGTGATGAAATTTGACAAGAAGATGCTATTTGACATTAGGATGGACATGGAATACCATATTCTGTATAGATAAGAACATATTATCATTATGAAAACTATCTGAACTGTGAAAGACAAATGCATAATATCTATATGTCTTTGTAACGCGTAATTTTAATCCCAAGATCACGGTTTCAGAAATAATTAGTGAAGATGATATTTGAAGCTATTAAACGAATCCCGAGATGGACTGCCAGTAGAATTTTACCTCACCTTCTGGAATTATCTGAAAGCACATTTAATGGAAATGTATAATGACATTTTACAGAGACAAATCATCCATCCAACATTCTTAGACGGTCTCATGGTACTTATTCCTAAAAATGGGAATAATCGAAACGTGGAGAACTTCTGTCCAGTAACATTGCTAAACTCTGATTATAAAATATTCAGTCGCATAATTGCAAACAGACTTCGTGACACAATAACCAAGGTAATAGGGAAACATCAAACATGCATAGGTAACGGAAGATCCATAATTCAAACTGTAGCAGACATACGAGATATTATCACGGTATCAAATTTAGCTAAAACAAACGTAGCAATTATGTCATTAGACTTTCAAAAAGCCTTTGACCGCATCAATCATATCTATTTGCCTCAAGTAATAGAAAAAAATGGGATACTCCAAGCAAATATGTAAGGCAACATCGAGAATGTTAATAAATTTTCAGATAAGTAAAACCATAAAAATTTGCAGATCGGTGAGACTGGGTTGCCCCTTATCAAAGTACCTTTTTGCGATAGGTATCGAACCTTTCCTAATAGCATTGAATAATAAAATCACAGGTGTGACCTTCCTAGACCAAAGAACAGCAGTGTGCGCCTACGCGGACGATGTAAACCTTATTGTCACAGAAACTAAAGATATTGAAGAAATAAAATCATTGACGGAAATTTACTCTAAAGCGTCTAGTGCAAAGCTAAATATACAAAAATCCAAAATCATGGTCTTGGGCCCTGAACAAGGAATAGACCATGAAGGCTGGATCCAAAACTCGGAGACATTTAAGATATTAGGTATTCTTTTCACAAAAGAATTAAAAAGAACAATAGTGCTGAACTGGAGAAAACAATTGAACCTTCTAAGACTTAGAATGAGAGAAAATTGCTTTAGGGACCTAGACCCGATCCAAAAAGTATGTTATATTAACAGTGTAGCATTATCCAAATTATGGTACATTGCGCATTTCCTCCCCATCCCACGCGAAATAGCAAAGATAATGGATTCTGCAATAGGATGGTTCATACAGCGCGGAGAGATATTCAAGATAAAGTATGACTCACTGAAGTTACCCTTTGAAAAAGGAGGATTACAACTGATCGATGTAAACACAAAATGTGCTGCCATACTCCTGAAAAGTACATATAAAATGTGGAAAAGTAATCCGGGTTCTGCAGAAAGATTATGGCAGCCACAGAACCTTGCAGCATTGAAGCTCCAATTGACATCAGTCATTTAAACTCACATCTAGTTCATATTCGACAATTCTACGTAGAATACAGTTATATAAACCAGAGAGATCAAGAGCAACAACCCTACAGCAAAAATGCTTTATAACTTAATGACACTCAACAAATACATTTTTCTTTAAATTCCTTCAAAGTTTTCGGTAAATTATTCATCGTTTCTCTTGGTAACTCATTCCAATCCCTGACACCCTTACCTAAAAAAGAGAATCTTCCACACCCTTGTGCCTGAAATCGAGTGCCAGCTTGTGGTCATGGTCATCTTTTCCCTTCCATGCACTACTTTTCATACCTACTGCAATATCTTTCCATGCCTCATCACCAGTATATGCCCTGTACACTCCCATGACCCTCCTCATCCTCCTCCTGTCTTGCAATGAATCCCATTCCAGCTCCTTTATCATATCCGTCACTGATTGCATTCTGCGATAATTTCCAGAAACAAATCTAGCAGCCCTTCTTTGCACCCTCTCCAACTCCTGTATTTGATACGTAAAATGAGGGTCCCATACTACACTACCATATTCGAGCAATGGTCTGACCAAAGTTTTGTAACCCAATTCCTTGACTTCTCTCGTACATCCCCTCATAACTCTCTCCAACAAGTGCAGAACAACAGCACGGAAAAAAAATGTATAGCAGAATGGACTGGAGGACCATATGGGAGAACGTACAGAACAAATTACTGCGCTCAAATGTTCGGGCAGTATAGTATAGAGTAGTAAATAGAGCAATAAACACAAACAGCAAGCTGTATAAAATCCACCTCTGTGCCTCACCGTTGTGCGTAAAATGTAACTTACAGGATACGATAGAACATCGACTTCTGTGCTGTGAAGAACCAAAAATTTGGAATTGGACGAGGGAAAAGCTAGCTTTAATAAACAGATCAGCGCCAAACATGTACACACCCGATAGCATCTTGTTACCAGGTCAAAGGCAATTTCCACCAAGTAAAAGAAACGCCCATGTTTGGCTTATAGGAAATTATACTTATTACATTGTAGCAAATCGAGGAAGGGCAAAACTGGAAGACTACTGGTATTACCTAATAGAAGAACATAATAGAACAATGAGACTAAACACGTATAAGGACAATTTTGCTATATTCCTGCAGGTAATAATGCCATATTGACAACCAAGTTGATTAAAAACAATGTTCTTGTAAAATAAAAAAAGTGTTAGAATGTACGCTGGGCTACAGCAAGCAATATTCAGCAGATATGCGCTTCATCCATCAGCCAAGAAAGGAACTGAGCCGAGAGCTTGAACGGTTCCGGGCATCAGTGAACCTGAGCTACAGTAAGACTCAAATGTTCAAAGTTTATCTAGTAAGATAAATTAATGTAATTATGTAATATTTATTCTCTCAATAAAGATAAAAAAAGTGGTAACGGGCTTGTTTTATATGCAAACTCCCGTGTGGTTTCGGGTTCAAACCCCACTGGGAGTAAAATTTTTATGAATTGTTTTTCGTACTTTGAGCCAAGCCTAGGATATTTGTAGTAAGGATACCATGTTCTGGCAAATCTTTGGCGATAGAATAGTGGCCCAAGCGTTTACTTTATTCAGGTTATACTGGTTCCACAGGCAGTTTTTGTGTGATCTAAACTAATAATATTATATATGCAAAAGTAAGTTTCCGTCTTTTTTTACATTTTGACGACTATATGTGTATACCAATATACCGAAATACTTTGTATCATTAGGAACGAAATAGGATACTTTTTTTACGATATGAACAAATAAGACAGGTTCGACGGTGGAATGGTATATCTATAGGACGATAGCGTTCCCGTCATATTATGCCGAAATAACTTACGAAACTTTCAGCTTTGTGTATCCAATCCTAGCAATCAAATTCAAGATTTACGTTATGGCGGCTGACTGGGTATGTCGAGAATGCAACATGCAACATCGGTTCGAATCCCCGTCCGGGCATCCAGATTTGGGTTTTCCATGGATTCCCAAATCACTCCAGGCAAATGCCGGGATGCTTCCTTAAAAATGCCATGGCCGAATTCCTTGCCCCCATCCTTTCCCGTCTCTAAAGGCCTCGCTGTTAAGAGACTTAAAGCAATTAAAAAAAAAAAAACACGCAACATAGTGAATTGCTCCTAAAATCGATTCAACTTTGCAAAGAAACAACCCCATCCATCAAATTAATTAATAACATATTGCTCTTTGTGTTTGTATTACTTTTTTTAAACAGAAATCTTTTATATATATATATATATATATAGGCATTTTTTAAGTGGCTCACCATTGTGTGGGAAATTCTATAGGGGTACGTGGAGCTATGAGTTTGAGAAACCCTGCCTTAGAATGACGCAATCTACATTTTACAATCATCTGATGAACTTGGAAGTGAGGTTGAAGAAAAGATATTTTTTAAGGTAACCGATAACACGAAAACAACATTTGGCCATAAAGGACCGAAAATTTCTGAACTGCCTCTGTATGCTTTTCCACATCCACCACCTATACACCGGATCACACCGTCAAAATGTAAACCAAACTAATGATGGCAGGGTGACGGCCAAGTGTCGGGCGATATTCGCTGTCGTTTGAACTAATTTCAATCGAGTGGCGTTGTCGAGAGAAGTGTTGTTGTGGTGACTGCGGACAAGTATCAGTCTAGTGCAGCTCGACCTGTATGCGTTACAGAATCGTTTGTGAGGCATGTATCTTTCAGTAGGTAAATAAACATTAAATCATATTAAGTTTTAGTGAATCTTACGTCACTAACAGTACCTAGAGAAAAGAGTGATTTGTTAAAAAAAAAAAAACTGTATAAAACTACTTGTAAATTATTTCTGAGTTAGTTTTATGTGCAAAACAAAATTTATGAAATGCATTCGCGTGATCGTGATGCCGGTAGAATATTTGAGTAGGGTGGTTCAAAAAGGAAACGAGCTATCAAAAGAAAGCTTCTTCTTAAATTGAAAATTGTAGTCTTAAGAAAATCCGAAAACATGATTTTTAAATCACATAAATATATCTTTCAAGGCAGTTATATAACTTAGTTTATCGTCATTAATAATGTGTCTTTTTTATGTTTTATTAACGTTTATAAATCTCTTAAAATAATGTTTTAAAATTCAAAATTTATTTATATATAACTTTTGAATATCTCGTCAATCATACCAAAAACCTAGTTACGGTTCACATTTTTTAGAAGGGACAAGGGCCTGCCGAAGATCTGTCACCTTGAGCCTCCCAATATTTAAGACCGCCGCTGAATGCAGGCAGGGTATCGCTTGCTCAGAACAAATCGTTCACGAGCCCATAGTTTTAAATGAACGTGCGTATTGTCGAGGGAAATATTTCGACATGGAAGTTGGGTGTAAGCAGGTATATTGGTAAATTGATGTAACAAATGTTTGCTATGGTGCAACAATTAGATCCAGAAAAGTAAGAAGATTTAGAATAAGCTATTAACCTTCAAAAAGAAATGAAATTTCACATAAATAATTCTTGTTAAAAAGTGACCATTACGCATACTATGATTGTAAAATTTCCACCTAAATAATTGCCTCTACTGTGTTATTTGTCAGTCTTACAAATTCACAAAATCCAAAATTTATCTAGAACCACTTTGGGGGTTTATAAGTCTTAGAGTAAATAATATACATTATGATTTCATTTTAGTAAAAATGGACAGTAGTTAATCACAATTTTCCTCTTCCTATTATTATTATTATTATTTTTTTAAAAAAACATTCATATCGCCGTGAAAAACCATTCTGTTTTAGAAATTGAATACTTGATTCAGAAGATTATCTCGCAAAACTTAGTCACATTTGTACACGATTTGATTTTGTACCACTGTTTTTTATGAAAAAGAATCGATATATCGATACTTTTTCTTCGATACATTGAATCTGTTATTGATACTTTTAAAAATATCGATATATCGAAACTCTCATAGTTTTAAATTTATCAACAGCCCTAATTATGAAGTATTTTCCTATCGATACATGTAGCAAAATGTTATGACAACCCATATGAGTACTTTTTATTTTATAGACGATAGTTTTACAATGATATTTTGAAAGTTCTTCATTTACTGTTTTCGTTGTTTACAACTGTGTAGTTAAACGGCATATTTGAAAAGGAATTATTCAGTCGTACTGTGTATTGTTAATACTTATTGGAAGATGTGAATACCTAACTAAGGATCACTAAATAATACATTATTCCTCTCAGTGGTTGCTGAATTTTATAACAGGAACTTCGTAATTCGAATCCCTCTAGTTCATCCCTAATCGTCTCTGAGTTCACCTGTTGCTCCAGGTTGAAAACTATACAAATTTACTTTCATTTATGCTAACATAAACACTGTCTTTGGACTGCGTGATCTCTGGTAGCAAGTTTAGAATTTACTGTTCTTTTGATATAAGTTTTATTGGATTACTAGCAAAATCATGCTGAAAAATTAATTTTGGATCTTAACTTATAAAATTATTTTGTCAAGTTTATTTTTTTGCGAATGGCCCTTGGCATATGAGGCTGGAATTTGTTATATGGTCAACGTAATTGCTGAGTATTGTAGTAACGGTGTTACAGATATTTGTAGGATTTTTGAACCGTGTCTACAACTCTGACATCATGCTCCCGGACTTCGTTACCGGCTTAATTGCGACCAGAGATGTAGTGCAAAATCAAAGTTTTGAGCGTTATATAATAACAACACTATTTAGTTAGAGAAAAATTGAATTTAATGGAATGAACTAAAAGAAAAGTATGAATTGTGTTTAAATCATTGATACTACACGCTTTTTGATTATTTATATTCAGTTGAAGTAGTTTTTGCCTATTAACCATGCCCAGAGATAATGCTGTTACAATAAACTAAGAAAGATGTATCACACTTATTCATACTACATTATTTTGAAAGCAACTGACAGAACACGACGATCAACCCATTATTTTACACACTATAGCTAACACTTGAGATCAAGTCATGTCAGGGCAAGGTCAAGATCCTTACATACGTAATCCAATTAGAGCATACTCATTGCGAACTATTGACAAAACATTTCACTAATTCTCTTTGGATACTGTTTTATTTTTTGAGTTCCGTTATTCATTTATTTAATTTTCTGAAATACAGTAGATTACAAAAAACGGAAACGTTAATCAAATGTAAAAAGCAAAAGTAACATTCGTATAGCTGCAATTATCTTTGTGCTTCAAGAGATACTGACAATGGAGGAAAGAAATACATGGAGACGACGCAAGAGACCTTCACCACGCATTGAAGTGACGCCGGGCGGAGGAGGAGTGGGGGACTAGGCCGATCCCATACAGACACGGGGTATATGTACAAAAACTTCAAGGGGACTCTAGGATAAACGTAACACCGCAATCTGGTGATGGATTATTATGTAACTCGATGAGACAAATAAAAAATGAAAAATAAATTTTTTTGGTATCATGCTTAGTTTTCGAGATATTCTGTCTCAAACGTGAAATGTTTTTGGTTGAAATTCATAAGAAAAAATTGGTCAAAGTCATATTTGATGGATTCTTATTTAAAAAGACGAGACCAATAAAAAATAAAGAATAAATTTTTTTCGATATCTCGCCTAGTTCTCGAGATATACTGTATCAAAGGTGAGGTGTCTTGAGTTGAAATGCAGAAGTCAAATTTAATGATCGATTCTTATGTAACACGACGAGACAAATCGTAAATAAAGAACACAATTTTTCGATACCTTGCTTAGTTTTCGGGATATACTGGGATTGGGTTAATATGCGGCCTTTACCAAAAATTAATTCTGCCAAAGCCACAATGAATTACATGGTGGACATGCAGAATGGATATTTCAGTTTTATTACTACCACTCACTTGTGGTTAGGTTGAAATGCGGCCTAGACCAGAATAAAAATAGTTATCTTGTTACCATACATCGTAAGCTTAATTGGGAATAACTGTAAGTAGTTTACATCGCGATACACGCTTTGTCACTAACATGGTTCTCATGAAATTACTAACAATAATAGATAAATTCTTTGTCCCTTATGCAACAACAAAACCATTCTGGTACAGACTGCATTTATACCTAACCACAATCTCCATTAAATTGTCGCTACAGAATCAATCTATGTAGATACACCCACACACGCGTATTTGAATAGTAACAACATCGTTTGCTTCATCAAGATTCCAAGATGCATGGCATAATTTAACACATTTAATTTCATCATACACTGTCAGTATAAACTGCAACGCGAGGAAAGAAAGCGCAATACTAAATTCACTGCATCGCAATGTAAAAATCACCCTTTTGAATCTCATTTCCAACACTCGTTAATAAGTAATGCTTGTCTATTATGTGCAAAATAGCAAGGTATGCTGCTTTTCTACACTACAACAACAAAAATTTGAGAACAAAGTCATCCTATTGAGAACTATGACTAATTATTTACAGACAGGCACCAAACTTGCCGATACCTATTGCACACATCAAGAACAATAATTACAGTACAACTTATTATATGAAATGATATTCCAGGTTCTTTACTATCTGGCCTATTTGTGTAACCATATGCAGCACAAGATGGCATTATAAAAAATTTAGACTCATTAGAAAATGAAATAATCACAGTATCAAACACAATATGAACTTGTTGAATTGTAGGGATACGTAATATGGCCGCCGCCGTGCATGCGCAGTATTAGCCAAGAGTCTTGAGGCAGCGTCACAGAATAAGCGATATTTCGTCTCCATACATTTCTTTCGTCCATATGTTTTACTGACCACTGTTCGTGTTCATTGTAAATGAGTTATTAGGTTATTTAAAGACAATATAATATTTCAGACATATTAACTAAACGAATATTGTGGCATTTAATTTCTTAGGAATTTCTTAGCACTTTAATGATCTAGAATTTGTAGTAATTTTGCTGGCTGCTCTGTACACTATGAACAAGGGTTTCATTTCTTTCCAAAACCAATTTAAGTATTTGCTCATAAACATTGTGGCTGGAAGCTATTATGTTAACAAATAGAACGAAAATAAGTAAGTAACAACACCGTGCACTTATTAATTTACTTCTTTGCTTACCTGCTTTTCCATTTTTTGATAATATATATTCGGTATAATTTAGGAAGCTCCGTAATATCGTTCAGCTTTCTTTCTTCTTCATTTGTTTTGAGAAATCCTTTGGTAGAAGTAACGAAATGAATTTCATTTGTAAATTTAATGGAAGCTTGTTTCCATTTATTTAATTTTTGCAGCTCGCTTGTGAATGTTTTAGTTTTATCTTGTTTCACAAATTAAGTATTGTTTTGTAGCATTTTTTCTGGCCTAGTTCTGAAGGTTGAAATTTATGGTAACTTCCAGCACTGCGAAGAAGCATTGTGACCTCAGGAGGACTACTTTTGTGACGGGAACTATAGTACATACCGCTCTTCGTGCTTTCACAATACACAAATGAAACATAACAGATTTTCGATGTATCTCGGAGTCACTTTTGAAAGCCATTTTCTTCTAACAGAAATCGAGGAACACTGCTGCTTAAGTAACCAATCACATCAACATTCTTTTCAAACCTTTTGGCACCAACTCTTTGGTCATTGATTTTTGATTTTGTACTATAGGCTTCTGTGTATGTGCCTTTGTGGTTACATACCAACACAACTTAAATAAGGCTCAATAAAACAGTCAGGATCTTTCAGGTCCACATCGACTCACAAACTTTCCCTTTTTGAGTAACTTACCTTCGCCCTCACTTCGAGGGCTTGATGTCTGTCACAGAATACCGTTAGCTATATGGAAATGAACATGTACCTGTTCTTAATGACGTTGACTGGAAAGCTGACACGTTAAATCCTAGGAATCCACCATTTCATTAGTCCAAATATTAGACTACGAATACTTCAGTCCAATATAACAGTTGTCATCTGAATATTTTTCCTTTGTAACCACAGCAATCCATTATATAATATTTAAATGTCATCGGAATTAAACTACTCAAGTGGTATTTTGTGTAACAGGATCCTTAACAATCATAAAGTTGGTGCCCGACTAGATGTGCAATTAGAAGAACTGAAGCCTTCTTCACATCAGTGTGGTTGCAGTGCTGAGAGACAGATTGTATATCAGGATGTGTATGAACTTCACCAGGAGTCGTACAATGGGTACACTGCAGACTCCACCGACAGTTAACTGTACAAAGAAACAGGACATGAAATTATAATGTCTATCTTTCTAGTTTGAATATTATTGCATAACCTTCAAATGATAACAGTAATATAATCCTCCTTAAATTCGCTGAGTTAATCAAGATGAGAAAGTGTGGTGTTTGCTGTGGAGCAGTAGCGGAAGAAGTTTAGTGAAACTGGTGTGAGAAATGGTTCAAAAGAGAAAAGAGAGTGGGAAATTGTAGTGGTCAGGGAATATGGATTTTGAAAGAGCCTCTTTCATGGTAATTTCTAAGTTATTGGGTAAGACCAGGACCCTTTAGGTTCGTCAGAAAGGTAGAAGGGAAATAAATTAATTTGTGTAAGAGAATAAGATAAATTGGTGTTTCCAATTAATCGTATAAAAAAATATTAGAACTGAGCAGTTATCTGTGATTTCAAATATTGTGGGGACAAATTTTATTGATGTGTAAAAAGGATTAGGTAGAAATAAGTCGACGTAGGTGCAGCAGTTCTTAAAAGAATAGATGATGTTAGGCACGTGGTGTGCATGGTAGCTTGCAACACTTTGCCTAAACTGTGAACAGAGTTCATGATCTGTGTAGCCTTACGGTTCCTTAATATTTAATAAAACAGTCGCCACGGGTTTGTATAATAAACCATAAACACGAAGGTCATAGTTAAATAAGTTCTCATTACACAATTTAAAATCATAAAATACGTATATTATTGATAAAGTTCACTGTTACATTGTCTGTATCAGAATTGTTAATAAGGCATCGGACAACAGTTCCATAAAAGATTTACAGGCTAAGCACATTCACACGAGAAGTCAAACTCACTAAGTCCCCCTAACGTTAGTGAGAACACGATTACGGCATGTTACTATGTGCCCCAAGAACTACCGCTTAGAGCAGTTCGCTCCGCGAACCGACGCGAAGTTAACAGATTGAAATATAGTGGATGACAAGGCCACGAAGCTAGCTCTTTGATAACTTCGAAAGACTGGGCAATTTCAAGATGGCTGCAGGGACTTTTATCAACTTTCCCATTCCTATGACGTCAGTAAATTATTTCAAAAATTAATATCTCCCAATATGCTAAATTTTTTAACTTTCAATTAACACAAGGGCTTCCTGATATAATATTCTATCTATTTTAATTTAATCCAACATTCAAATGGGTTTCTATAAGTTTAACCTTCATGTCTCTTACGTCACCAGCTTGGCACAATTTGTCGCACTTCAAAAACAATTAACGACAATCTATCTTCAAAATCTTAATTATCTTACTGGAGTTTAAATTTTTACCAAAACCACTATTTATTCGTAATCCTCTTAATTTAGGCTATCTACTGATACAAATTTATCAGTTCTATTCCTTTTTGTTAAAACTTTATTTTTCTCTAATTGAAACCACTAATTAATATTTGCCAAATTAGATAATTTTACTTTCAAAATATTCTAGACAGTGCTGACTATAGCTGGTGATAAAAGATCAGCTGTGACTTTATTCAATTCAGAGATATTTCAAATCTTAAATTCTATCTTTCCTAATTGCGTGGGTTAAAACCTAAACAAACGAAATTATCTCTTGGATTAAATTTTTCCGGACATAATGAATACAATTAAAATGATTCTTATAACGAATTTTCACTGTGGAAATGAATGCAGGAAAATCCATTCAAGTTGACAATCACTTTACGCAAAATTTATCTGTTCTGTACAAGCTGTAATTTTCATCTCTATTTGTCACCCCTTCTTTGTGGACCAGTATTATTATCGCACTTTTGCGGTCCATTGGTAAACAGCAAATATCAAGACTCATTTTAAATAATGTTTCAAGATAAAGTATGTGGTGATCATACACGTCACCACATGGTTTATAAGTCGCCAAAAGTTTTGGGTCATGTGAACGTGCTTGGAGTGGTCGCATGGACTGTTTGGCGCCTACCTGTCGATAAGCCTGAGACAGGTGATAGCCTGCTATTGAACAAGATGGGCGACTGTAACTGAACTCTGTTGACACGACTTTCTTGTAATGGGTGCTCTTTGGTTGCGAATGGTGCAGCATCTGAGTCCCGCAGATGACGCCAGAGTTCGTTTGGGTGGCCGAGCGGATATTGATTGATTGTCTATCGGATGTGATATCACTAACCTGTCAGAAGTATCTTTTTCTTGGTGTTTCTTCTTGTCAGGTTGACGGTCTTCTGTCTTGACACCAGGTAATTGTTGATAAAGCAGTATTACCAGTCTGCTTGGATAAATATCTGATAAAGGGAACCAAAGTCTGTTGTAGATGTTATATTTTTGATAGAATGGCTGCGTAAGTTTTTAGTGGCTTGTGTGTTATTAGCCTGATACGGATTAGAAAGGTTTCATGGAAAGAACAGAAGTAACAGCACAGTTCAGGATTACTGCGGTTATTTATACACTGACAGTTTCACAAACACAGAACGTAGCTCCTATCCCAAGCAATATTTTAGCTGTACCCCCTCCCCCCCAATCTTGACTTTAGTCTCAAATGCCGAAATGGTGTACAATGTAGTACCGTTGGTAATAACTCGCGAATTGCGTATTACATCCGTGCGCGACGTTAGATTTTCTGAGCATGCGTACACGCGTCCTCGCTGATATCGGCACATACCGACTCGTGTTACCTCGCCGGCGGTGCAGCTTAGAATCAAGTTAAATTCATTTCGTTATTACTGAATATTACTGGGGTTTATTTGGTCCCTTTACACGACTCAGGGTGGCCGCAGCAGGTGGAGGGGAGGAGAGTGAATATCCCTCTTAAAGTGTTTTTGCAAGAGCGAATAGTGTTTTACGTACAGGCTGCCGGATAGACGGTTTGAACAAAAAGCCAACCAGATGCTGGAATTTACGCACGTTCGACTCCCACGGTGCACTTCTGTTCCATGGTGACGAGAGACTTGGTGGTCGCCGGGAAGAGGAGGAGAGCGGACATAATGGTGCAGGAAGTGGCTAGTGGCGGGCAGCGCTGTTTGCTGCGAACACAGTTTTTAATGTGTATTTGTGAGATGCTGCAGCTACAGAAAGGAATTCATATGATAATGTACCATTCTTGTTGACTGAACATTTGTGACATTTCTCTGCCATAGTGATTAGGCCCAGTGCGACCCTGTGAGCAGTGAAAATTGCTAATTAAATCTCCCAACTTCAATTTAACTTCAGTGAGGTAGCCGTGGGACTGTTTGACATATTGATCAACGAATCTACGCACATCTGGTACAGAACTCCAGAATCTATTCATTCCTAAATATCATGTATGTCGATTTCGTGAAAATTACTATTTAAATATGTTTTAATATTAGTAGAATAAAAATTGAATTGTTTTAAATAATTCCTTCATTCTAATATTCAAATGTAAGGAAGAACTCAGTCCTTCTACCTTTTCCTATTTTGGAATGGCGCCCGTAAATAAATTTCTAAATAAATATTTATTGTAAGTTACACTCAAAATCAAATATCTCATTACAAAGAGCTCACATAGATACGAGAGTAGAGAAAGCATTTCAAGTACAATGTCACATCCTGCTAACTTTAATGCACCTGTAGTAATATTATCTACACAAGCCCTTTACACTTTTTTAGCTTTCTTATTTCCTTCATGATATCCTCAGGATGAATTTCAAATTTCTTAGTCTGTTCAATTTTAATTGTGTGCATAATCTCGTTCTCCGATTTAACCCCCCCCCCCCTCCCTCTTCCCTTTTTCCAAATCCTCAATCATCATCCCTAACGGTCTCAATAAATCAGTTACTAAAAATTTCTGCCTTTTTAAAAATACACAGTGACTTATTCTCCACCTTATCTATAATTGTACCCAAACCATCCCTTCCCCTAAGTTTTCTAACAAAGGTATAAAAATTTCCAGAAGCATGCGCTATTGGTACCCCTTCACCAATAATATTCTTCATAAACCTATATTTATCTACTTTCATTGCTGTCATTAACTCCTTGTTTAGTTGTTTCAAGTAATCCCTACTGCCTTTTTGTCTCTCAATACTGTTCCGTTCTCTTCTCGCCGAGCGTTTTAATCGCCTCATCTTCCTAGGTTCGGTACTTCTTTTTCTTTTTTTTTTTTTTTAGAATAAATATTTCTTCTCACTTTTTTTATTCTACTTGTACCCTTCCCACTTTGACTTCACCATACTTGCTCCTTCCTATCATTCGCTGAAATTTTCACTGAAACAGCTCCTCAATTTCAAATTCTATACCTTTAAACACCTGTATCTATTTCCCCCTTTAATTTTGGCCATTCGTTTACTGAATGCTCTGATACCTATCAGAACTATTTTATAATGACTTGTTCCTTCAGTTGCTTGCACGCTACAAGCTTATCATTGGTGTTTATAAGAAAGGTATCCAACATTTTTTGTCCCCATATCCTCTACTCTACCACTGCTTCACTTATTATAATTTATATTCTCTGTTCCCTTGTACTATTAATCTTATTTCCTCCCCAGTTAACACGTGGCAAATATAAATCAACACCAATAATTGTACACTCTTTGAAATCTGTTTATGAGTTTAGTTTCTCTGCAACATCCTCATTTCCATCATTCATTCTTCGACTATGATAATCAGCCAACATTCTAATTTTAATTTTTACTACCCCAGGAGTCTATCTCAAGTAACTCATGGATCTATAAACACCAATGAACTGTTGTAGTTTTTGCTCTCCAGTCTGAATATTTCTCCACCAATTGCTCGTCTATCTTTGCGGTACACTCCGCAACCATCGAGGAAAATCATGTTGTCTAGTATTATTTCTATTAACCAAGAATCTTTTAACTGCTTGTGGTTGGGATAACTCTATTAAGTTCACAAATTCTATGAATTTCTTTAATAAACTTCTACAATTCACCAGTAACTCTCTTATTATTGGCTTTACGATATTTTCAGCATTAACACTCGCTTTCCCAGTTCTGTTATTGTTTCAACAACTTCATCTATTTCTTTAGAATTAGTGATTTTTCCCATCGCGTATCTACAATTAGTACGGTATACCTTAGATTACCTATTTGTATCCCCTTACCGGTAACCCCTAACCTAAAAAAGACACAGTTTACTGATAAAATAATTGTTAAGATAAAAAAAACACAAATTATTGGCTATTTGACTATTTTTTGAAAATGGGTTTAAGTAGTTTATTGATAGACGTAATTTACCGGCTACTATTTATTTATAGACAAAAGTGCTTATTTTACGTAAAATTCAAGGTTAAAAATTTAGAGTATTTGAAAGCCCGCCAAAACGCTGCTTTGTTGCCTGGCGCGGGCCAACGACGTGCCTGACGTAACGTGCCAGCAGGCGCTCAATCTACGTAAGTAACATTTGGTTTGTTTCTTTAAATTTGTTTCTCTTAATTTTTTGTATAAATTGTAGGAAATATGGTTTATAAATAGTGTATAGTACATCAATCTACAACCACAACAATAAAAATTCTCCAAATAAACATAAGTGTTCCCGCATTAGCTGAAATAGGAAAACAAGTCGTTGTAACTTGCTCATAGAAATTCAGACGACATTGCGACTAAGTTGCATATCATTTACTGTAAATTTAATCTGCACCATAATTTCTTTGAGATAATGTAGTTCCCTGTTTAAGACGAGTATCAGTAAAGTTAAGGTTTTAGGTTCGATCCTCGATTTGGAATATGTTTTGTTATTTGTGAGCGTTTTGTTTAGATACTAGTTTCTGTTGGTAGCGCCGCATATTCTTTTTCCAAAATCCATCAAAACATTACTTTTTTTCCGAATGATTCACAAATTTTTTGGTAGCAAGAGTATTATAAACATTTGAGACATAACGAAAAAGACTTCAAAACCGAAACTGGAAGTTACTTGCACACCGATAAAAAGTTTTAAAAAAATGAATATTACTTGGGCACTAAAAGTAAATACCGCTTAAATAGATGCATTTACGTCAGAAAGGTAACATACAGTTGTATCGTCACTTAAAAATTCCAACAAAAAGTATTCAAAGCGTATCGGAATTGTTGCGAGATTAGCGTGCAATGTTATTGTTAAAATAAATCCTATTATTCACCGCCGAGTACTTGGGTTTTGTTGCAAAATGATGATTTATCTCCGGTATGTTTCAAAATTAACAGCAGGAGGTTATCTTTATACAAAAGTTTTCTTGTATGACAGCAACTTATGGTTCAAACGTTTGCATGACATTTAATTTGACTTCTTCTAATTATTATTATTATTTCGTATCAGAAACAAACAGTTACACAATCACAACATCAAATTATACTGGACCAGAACTTTGCCACTTTCAGTGCATTTTCTGAGGCCTCGTACGGGTTAGCTGCCGAGTAGGATGCTGGACACAGTCGACACTGGAGCATGTGCTGGACAGTCTGGTGTTCACCGTAGTCGCACTTGATATAATTGATCTCAGCATAGCCCGATCTTGCTAAGTTCACTTTGCATCTGCCCACTGCTGATCTCAGCCTATTCAAAGACTTCCATGTCAGCCATCCCTTGTCATAACCAGGTGTCAAAGATTCAGACACTCTTCCCCAGCCATGCAGAAGTGGAACCTTAGCTTCCCTTAGTTGTAACCTGGCTTCTTCAGTTGTCGTTGTAAGTTCCTGAGATATTCATAGGAAACTTTTCCTGGACTTCAGTCTTTGCCTGTGAGGGATATGCCCATATTGTGGATGAGATTTTTCATGGTTAACTTTCCTCCTTTCCTTGTTCACTGCTATTTACCTTTCGAACAGAAGGTGGTGCTATTCCTGCGAGACGGTGAAGCCATTCAACTGGAGTTGATTTTAATTTATTTAATTTAATTGCAATGAAGCACAGGCTCCGGTGGCAATTTCCCTACACACCCATCTTCCCCCTATCCTGCACCTACCTACATTTACCCTCTATAAATTTTATCTTTAAATTCTTTCAAAGTTTTCGGTAAATTATTCATCATTTCTCTTGGTAACTCATTCCAATCCCTGACACCCTTACCTAAAAAAGAGAAGCTTCCTACACCCTTGAGCCTGAAATCGAGTGCCAGCTTGCGGTCATGGTCATCTTTTCCCTTCCATGCACTACTTTTCATACCTATTGCAATATCTTTCCATGTCTCATCGCCAGTATATGCCCTGTACACTCCCATGACCCTCCTCATTCTCCTCCTGTCTTGCAATGAATCCCATTCCAGCTCCTTTATCATATCTGTCACTGATTGCATTCTGCGAAAATTTCCAGAAACAAATCTAGCAGCCCTTTTTTGCACCCTCTCCAACTCCTGTATTTGATCCGTAAAATGAGGGTCCCATACTACACTACCATATTCGAGCAATGGTCTGACCAAAGTTTTGTAACCCAATTCCTTGACATCGCTCGTGCATCCCCTCATCACTCTCTCCAACAAGTGCAGTACTTTGAAACCCTTTCCTACCACCTGTACTATGTGTCCTGCCCAGTTAAGTTTGTTATCAAAAGTAATTCCAAGATATTTACATTTCAAGTCTTCAGCAAGCAATTCTTTCTCCACCTTTATATTCATAATTAACCTTTTGTTTTTATTTGTGTATCTAATAAGCTGACTCTTCTTTGCATTTATCTTCATTTCCATGTTTACCAACCCAGTAGATATCCTATCCAGATCACCGTGCAACTGTTTACAATCATCTATCGTTTTGATTCTTTTATACAGCATTATGTCATCTGCAAACAATCTAATTTCAGATAGTAAACAATCAACACAATTATTCATTAGAATAATGAATAGCCAATGGTCCCAATACGCTACGCTGTGGCACACCCATTTTTACTTTCAACTTCTTTTGATACTACATTTCCTACCCGTAACATTTCTGTTTTCTACCTTTTAAAAAATTCTTCTACCAGCAAATGACTTTCTATCCACTCCAATGGTTTTTTACCTTATTTACTACCATTTTATGGCTTACTCTGTCAAACGCCTTAGACAGATCTAGTGCTACACTATCAATTTGGCCTCCCTTGTCCATTTCATCTGAAATATCTTGCATATATCCCACCAACTGAGATTCGCATGAATATCCTTGCCTGAAACCATGTTGCCTGCTTGAAAACCACTTACGTTCCTCACATATATTTCTGATGTGGTTGCATATCAATCTTTCCATTAATTACCTACCACTGATGTCAAACTGATTGGCCTGTAATTCTCAACTCTATTTCTCACCCCTCCTTATGTACCGGTACTACTATTGCACTTTTCCAGTCCTGTGGTAAGCAGCAAGTATCCAGACTCAATTTAAATAATATTTCAAGATAAGGTACAATGTCACATCCGGCTATCTTTAAGATATCTGTGGTAATATTATCTTCACCAGCCCCTTTATTTTATTTTTTTTCAGCTTTCTTATTTCCTTCATGATTTCCTCAGGATGGATATTCAAATTTTTTAGTATCGTTATTTCTAATTGTGTTGTTAAGCTCGTTCTCCGAATTAGACCCTCCTGTTTCTGATTCATTGTCCCTAATGCTTTCACTGAACCAGTTAATTAAAATCTCTGCCTTTTTCAAATCGTCAGTAACTTCTTCTCCATCCTTATCTATAAGTGTCTCTACACCCTCCCTTCCCCTCAGTTTCCTGATATAGCCATAGAAATTTCTAGATGCATTAGTCAATGGTCCTCCTGCACTTCATAAACCCATCTTTAGCCATTTTCTTTGCTGTTATTAAGTCCTTGTTTAGTTGTTTTAAATATTCCCTACTACCCTGCTGTCTCTTAACTCTGTTTTTTTCTTTTCTTACCACCTCTTTAACCTCCTCACTTCCCTATTATAGTACATAGGTTCTCTACTTCTCTTTATTTTCTGCTTTGGAATAAATTTTTCTTCCCCCTTTCTTATTATCTCCTTGAACTCTTCCCACCTTGACTCTACTGTACCTGAGCCTTCCTTCCATTTGCTGAATTGTTCTCTGAAATATCTCTTCAAATTTGAAACCTGTGCCTTTTTATAATTGAACCTACAATTAGTAGTATTTTGGCTGCTGGTTTACTGAATCCTCTAATATCCATCAGAACTGCTTCATGATCACTTTTTCCTTCAGTTACTTGATACCTCAAAAGGTTTTCATCGGGCTTAATTAGAAATATATCCAAAATATTTTGTCCCCTAGTGTTTTGCTCAACTACTTGTGTAAATCCTCCTTCCCTTATTAAGATATTTGCAAATCTTTGTTCCCTTGTGTTATTTATCTTATTCCCTTCCCAGTTTACACCTGGTAAATTTAAGTCCCCGCCGATGATGATCATTCTATTCTCACCTCTGAAATCTGAGTATGAATTTAATTTCTCCCCAAGAGCCTCATCCTCTTCTGTCATTCTTCCGCTGCGGTAAACAGCCAACACTCTGATTATTTCTTTTTTATTACCCCAGAAATCTACCCCAAGTAACTCATGGTCTTGATCTATGAACGCCAGTGAACTGTGGTAGTTTTTGCTAACTAGTATGAAGACTCCTCCACCAATTGCTCCTCTATCTCTGCGGTACACTCTGTAACCATCAGGAAAAATCTCACTGTCAAGTACTTCTTCTTTTAACCAACTCTCTACCCCAATTATTACTTGTGGTTCGTGCATCTCTATTAAGTTTGCAAATTCGATTACTTTGTTCATTATACTTCTACAATTAACCATTAACACCCTTACTACTGGCTTTACATTTTCAGAATTTATCTCCTCTTTCCCACTTTTACCGCAGTCAGTTATTGTTTCAGCCATTTCATCTATTTCTTTAATATCTGTGACTTTCCCCATCGCGAATCTGCAATCAGTATCACTTTGATAATCTATTTCTGTCCCTTCACCAGCAGCCCCTAACCTAAAAAAGGCACAGTCCTGAACCCATCATCACTGGAAACGGGCTACCTCACTGCTATAGCTAACAACTCAGAAAGTACTCCCTTCCCCCTTCTGTTTAGGTGTAGGCCATGCCTAGTGGAACCCCACCTACCAATGGTGTTCACAGGCACAACCCCCAACACAGAACTAATGCCTTTTCCAAGCAGCAATTCCGTTTCCACATTAACCCGCCCTCACAGCATAGTTCAATTGTGGCCGGTCATGGCGACTTAGGACCTGCACGAGCTCCACCCAAGCAGCCTATTATGATTCTGCACGTGTCATTAAGTGCAATGTCTACTTCTTTGGCATGGGTTGAACTGTGCCATAGAGGACAGGCATACTCTGCAGCCGAATAACATAGTGCTAAGACAGAAGTTCGAATTGTTTCAGGTTGGCTGCCCCCACTGCGATCCAGCCAATTTTTCTTATGAGATTGTTCCTACTGGAAACTTTCAGCTTGGAGTTCATGCAATGTTTCCTAAATGTAAGTGATCTGGTCAAGGGTCACTCCTAGATATTTTGGAGTGTCACAGTGTTGTAGTTCGACCCCCGGCCATGTTACCTTTAACCTACGAGTTGCTTCTTTATTCCTTAAATGAAAAGCACATACTTGAGTCTTCGTAGTATTTGGTTTTAAGCTGGTTCGTGCTATAATATCTTGACAAATCTTCCTGAGCGTTGGTAAGGGTTCTCTCCACTGATTCAAAGTCTTTGCTCTGTGAGACCAGAGCAAGATCATCAGCATAAACGAAACTCCTGCATTTGGGTGGTATAGGCTGATCATTGGTATATATGTTAAACAATAATGGGGCTAACACACTTCCATGAGGTAGACCATTCTTCTGTGACCTCCAACGGCTACGCTGTCCTTGGAAGTCAACAAAGAATCTGACGTTCTGCAGTAGGGTAGACTGAAATTCCTGATCAGATTGGTGAACTTGACTAGTAGTAGCTGATGGTTGACGGTGTCATACGCTGCTGACAAATCAACAAATACAACCCCTGTTACCTTACGAGCTTCAAATATCCATCTTCTATAAACTGCATGATATTTTAGTTGTTGTTCCTGTGCAACTTTACCCGGGTGGAATCCAGCTTGTTCAGGAATAAGCAAAGGAATTAACTACAGGCAACAGCCTTTTTAAGATCATTCTTTCAAGCAGCTTGTTGAGGTGACATAGAAGTGCAACAGGTCTAAAATTCTTTGGATTGTTTCCTTCTTTGCCAGGGTAAGCAAGGGCGATCACTCGGCTCCTTCCACCATATCTTTGGAATTTGACTTATTCTCATACAGTTGTTAAAGAGCTGAAGCATCCACTTCTTTGTTGTTATACAAACGTGCTTAGTTTGTTTTGTCCTAATGTCATCCAGACCTGCTGATTTTCCATTTTTGCAATTTCTTTAGCCTTATCCAATTCTTCCATGCTGAATGGTATTGTGAGGTCATTATTCTCCTCTTGGCCTCCTTTCCGCAGTTTGGGCATTTTGGACTTGTGATTAGCTTTCCCATTTAATAGCAGTTGCTGTGCTATTTGGTTGGCAGTACACTTTATAATGAACTTTGGTCTTAGTTGGATCATTGTTTAGATGCTTCAGTAGTCTCCATGCTTTATGGCTGTCTCTTGCGAAATCTATGTCTTCAACAGTTTTTAATCCACTGATTCCGCTTTGTGTCTTTAATAATGGAAATGAGTTTGTTTCCTGCTTCCACTGTTGCTTCATCAAAAGGATCTTAGGTAAATAAATTGCTGTATTCTCTTAAGTAGAGCAGATTGATCTGATGTGAGACCAGGAATGTAAGATGTCCAACAACCACGAGGGATAGACATTCTGGAACATCTCTTTACAGCCGTGGTGAAGATGTCATAGCATTCTGGTGTTCGTTCTATTGAAAGAACTTCGGAATCCAATAGTTCTGAAAAATTCAGACCAATTTACCTTTTTGAAGTTGTATTTTCTACGGAAAGGTACTTTCTGTGGTCCCGACTGCGGCATATATTGACACATTCTGCTGTGAGTTGGGTATTGGGGAACAGACAGATTTAAACGCGCCTGGTGGCTAGTACTGATACTACTGAATATGAGGTCAGGGTTGAAACCAAGCCTCCACCGACCACTGTTGAATGATGCAGGTAGTTTTGCATCATGGATTAGTGAGAGGAAATTTATTTCAGCCCATTCTTGTACTGCAGCCCCATTCTCATCTTCATGGTCATAGCACCAAACATTGCTATTACTGTTGAAATCACCAATCACGATATGTATGTCTTTATTATGAAAATTGGGTAGTTTGTTGACAGGTGGTTTATAAAAAGACGAAATGGTACAGCTCGCCATTTGAGAATTTCAATGCCATTTTGTTCCGTGACTGCAGTGGACATTACTTGTACATCTGGACGTACAAAGATTGCACTTCCTTATTGATTATGAGGTTTTTCTATAGCGAGATGCATTCCGTTTATTTTTGGTCTTACGCATTTCATAGCTTCTGTGTGTTTCTTGTAGGCACAATGTATGGTACTGATATTGACTCCTTCTAATAAAAACATGATTCTGTAAAGCAAAAATCGGCAAACAGAATCAAAAAAATGTAAACACGAAGAAAATATTATCCTAATCAAGGGTCGAATATAGGATCTTCAAATTCCTATAGCTCTCTTTAATCATGCAGCTTCCTGGACATTATGGCATCGTTACTTTTCCTCTAGTTAATAGTGAACACTTAAACATCACAGTTCTCACGTGCGGTGAAGTGAACGCGGTCGGTAAATAAATAAACAATAAATTCGGTTTAGTTTAAAAATAAAATATATTATTTATCTATAATTATTTATCCGCAGTTAAGAAATATCGCAAATAACATCCAGTTGTTTAAATGATGTGCCTTACCTTATACTACACTTCATTTTTTTCGTATATATCTAATAAAACAACTAACTTAATTAAAATTTTAGTCATTCTTATAAAGATTTCTGTTAATCTCTAACTTCCAGTTTAAACATAAATGATTCTCGAATTGAAGTTATTACATTGTCAAGCTCCATAGAATAAAGCTCATTGGTTGTTTCTATAGCTAGTCCGACAAATAATTTTCGGTATTTTTCCGCTGTAGGCTTCTACAAATTGTTCTTCATTTTATATTCAACACAAAATCTCATTAGTAACAAGTGGTAACCAACAACAAATAGTTGAAAACTTGGATAGCGGGAAACATTCCATACGCAGCTACAGCACATACAGGCAGGTGACGTCACTAAAGCGATCTCCAATCCCAGAGCGTTTTATATCACGTGACAAGAGGCAAGAAAAGTTTGATTTTTATTTCGCTTGTTTAATTAAAAACAATCCATATTTCTTTTCAAATTTAAGAAACATTGCTTCCTTAAGCATTAATTTACGCGAATGACTACAATTTGTAATATATTTTGAATACTGTCAAAGAGCCTATTCTATGGCGTTAATCTACTGGTATTAGTGACAAATTAGATTGTACATAAAATTACAAGAGCCGTAAACTACCTATATGTTAATCGATCATGAGGAGTGAGACTAAAAGGTGGAAATAATAAGGTCGTTGTTAATGGGGCTTATAGACGCGTCGACAGTGGACTCATTAGCGCTCTAAATAATGAGGTTTTTTTTTGTCGTTAGGTAATAAGTGAATTCTTGTTTCTTCAGAATCATTTAGGTACAGGGTACCAGAACGCAAGGGTTTTTGGAGACAGTATAACGTTAATGTGAATAATAGAGACTTTAGAATTACTCTGTAAGGGTTACAAAAAGAAGAAAGGTGTACGGATAGTTGACGATGGAGGGAACATTAACGATAGGCTCCGGTATAGAAGTGACTCCAGTAATACATCGAAAAAGCTCAGATTATCTGGGTGTATAGTAGTCTATATCCTGTATCATTTAATCTAACATAGTTATAGGGCTCCTTAAAAAGTGTAGATCTTTGAGCGCCATTTTACTTGAGACACACATTGGGATCTGTTGTGACTGAAAACGCTATTGTTTTTTGGGTTTGCACTAAGTATGGCCTTCAATTAGATCGAAGGGGGAAGAGGTTACTTTTTTAATTCTTAGTTAAGGTTATGAAGGAGGCCACTTCTAATTATAATTTGGTTAGGACACTTCCTTTTTCATCAGAGAATGTTGGTAAGCATTACCGACTGAAGGTGCAGTGAGGAAGGATTTTTAGTATCAAATAAGTAAATGATATTAAGGGTACTAAAAGAAGTTGAAATATGGAAGGGGGATATTAATGAAGAGAACTAGCAAAGCCAGCAATTAGACTACTGCTAGTCAACCATAGGTGTATAATGAATAAAGTACTACATTTCTTTTAGTTAGTGGTGGTACAAACAACACAGGTAGTTACTGTGGTAAAATCTTGGTTAAAGGCATAAATTCAGGAAAGTGAGGATTCCCCAAAGGACATACAATGTATCACAAGGGATATATTGGTGAAGAGATTAGATTAGATTGGTTAGCAATGACTATAATAGTTCGCTGTTATTCTTGGATGACAGATGTGACGTAATAGTTGTACAGCTCTGGGTAACTACATGGGAAACCCTTGTGTAAGAGCAGAACAAGATGACATTTTTTTTGAAAAAAAAATAAATCAGACTGACAAGAAAGAGAGTGAAAGTTAAATTTGTTCTAACTTACATAAACTAGGGGGAAAAAAAAACAGGTTTAATAATACAAGGTAAGAAAGATTTGTAAACACCTCTGTAAGGAAGACCTTATACGAATAACAAAGCAAATCACAAATCGAAGAAACATGTTATATGTTTTCTGAGTGAAGCTTGATGATAAAAATGTGGGGTCCTTGCATAGCAGTGGGAGTAAGTGATCATAAAGGAGCAGTGACTGATATTAAGGAGGTTCAGTAAATCAGTGATCAAGAGATAGTATAGTTACAAGAAGACAACGATTACAGAATTGAAAATGTTAAAAAATTATAACAGTGGAATGCGGTTTCTTTACATCGGATAGGAAGTGAGAACATTTAAATCTTCTGACAGTAAGAAATCTGAATGAGCAATGAAGCAGCAAGGTAGTAAGTGGATACCTGAAACAATTAAACGAGAAATGAATAGGAGCATGAAGTGAATCTACGGGTATATTCATGAAGAATATAATGGTTAAATGAGTTTTTTTAGCATGAGGGCAGAGAATGGGACTCTCGAAGCGGCCCAGGAGCAAAATATAATTAAATCTAAATATGAAAAATTAATATAATATAAATATATAATTTTTAAAAAATATATTAAAAATAAAAATAATCCTACAGTAATAATAGTTTTTTAAATTTTTAAACCAAACACTCTATGATGTAAACATCACTTTAGGTTAGTGGTGGTTCGATATAGGTTGTGGAGATGCAGGCAAAGAGAGGATTAAAAAAAGGTAAACATAAGTAAAAATAATAATAATAATGGTCGGGCATTATCTGAAGTTGAGACCAGGTGGTTGCCTTGTACCTAGTTTGTACTAGTAGGCAAATGAAAGGAAGGTGCAAGTACAGTAGAGTCAAGGTGGTAAAAGTTCAAGGAGATAATAAGAAAGGGGTAAAAAAAAAAAAAAATTCCAAAGCAGAAAATAAACAGAAGTAGAGAATCTGTGTACTATAATAGGGAAGTGAGGATGTTAAAGAGGTTGGTAAGAACAGAACATAACAAGAGTTAAGAGACAGCAGGGTAGTAGGGAATATTTAAAACAACTAAACAAGGACTTAATAATAGCAAAGAAAGTGGATAAGGTGGGTTTATGAAGAGTATTGTCAGTGCAGGATGACCATTGACTGATGCATCTAGAGATTTCTATGGCTATATCAGGAAACTGAGGGGAAGGGAGGGTGTATAGACACTTATAGATAAAGATGGAGAAAAAGTTACTGACGATTTGAAAAAGGCAGAGATTTTAAGTAACTGGTTCAGTGAAAGCTTTAGGGACAATGAATCAGAAACGGGAAGGTCTAATTCGGATAACGAGTTTAACAACACAATTAGAAATGAAGATAGTAAAAAATTTGAAATTCATCCTGAAGAAATCATAAAGGAAATCATAAAGCTTAAAAAACATAAATCGGCTGATGTAGATAATATTACCACAGATATCTTAAAGATAGCTGGATATGACATAGTACCTTATCTTGAAATATTATTTTGAGTCTGGATACTTGCTGCTCACCACAGGACTGGAAAAGTGCTCTAGTAGTACCGGTACATAAAAAAAGGGGTGAGAAATAGAGTTGAGAATTACAGGCCAATCATTCTGACATCAGTGGTAGGTAAATTGATGGAAAGATTGATATGCAACCACATCAGAAATATATGTGAGGAGCGTTAGTGGTTTTCAAGTAGGTTACATGGCTTTAGGCAAGGATATTCATGCAAATCTCAGTTGGTGGGATATATGCAAGATATTTCAGATGAAATGGACAAGGGAGGCCAAATTGATAGTGTAGCACTAGATCTGTCAAAGGTTATTGACAAATTGAGCCACAAAATGGTAATAAATAAGGTAAAATCTATTGGAGTGGATGGGAAATTGATTTGCTGACTAGAAGAATTTTTAAAAGGTAGAAAACAGAAAGTTAGGATATGAAATACATTATAAAAAAAAAATAATAATAAATTGGAGTGCCGCAAGGTAGCGAATTGGGACCATTGCTATTCTTTTTCTAATGAATAATTGTGTTGATTATTTACTAACTGTTTGCAGATGACATAATGCTATATAAAATGATCAAAACGGTAGAGGATTGTAAACAGTTGCAGGGTGATCTGGACAGGATATCTAGTTGGGTTGGTGAACATGGGATGAAGATAAATGCAAAGAAGGTTCAGCTTATTAGATACACAAATAAAAAACTAAAGATTGATTATGATTATAAGGCGCGGAAAGAATTGCTTGCTGAAGATTTGAAATGTAAATATCTTGGTATTACTTTTGGGGGCAGGACACATTGGACAGGTGGTAGGAAAAGGTTTCAAAATTCTGCACTTGTTTTAGAGAGTGATGCGACGATGTACGAGAGAAGTAAAGGAATTGAGTTACAAAACTTTGGTCAGCCCATTGCTCGAATGTGGTAGTGTAGTATGGGACCCACATTTTGAGTATCAGATATAGGAGTTGGGAAAGGTGCAAAAAAGGGCTGCTAGATTTGTTTCTGGAAATTATCGCAGAATGCAGTCAGTAACAGATCTGACGAAAGAGCTGGATTGGGATTCATTGCAAGCCAGGAGGAGGGTGAAGCGGGTGATGGGAGTGTACAAGGCGTATTCTGGCGATAAGACAAGGATAGATATTGGTGTAGGAATTGGTGTGAAAATTAGTGCCTGGAAGGGAAAAGATGACCAAGACCACAAGCTGGCACTCGATTTGAGGCAGAAGGGTGTGGGAAAATTCTCTTTTTTAGGTTAGGGTATCAGGGATATGAATAAGTTACCAAAGGAAATAATGAATAATTTAACAAAAACGTTGAAAGAATTTAAAGTTAAAATTTACAGACGGCAAATGTAGGTGGGTGCAGGAAAGGAGTAAGATAGGTGTGTAGGAGCGTGTGCTCGATTTTAATTAAATGAAATTTTGCTTTTTTTAAGATATCCTCTCCCCTCCTCGCCCTCCAGTGGGCAAATGTCTTTCCTGGAAATATGAATAGTTGGCAAGGCTATTTTCAATAATAAAGAATAAACAAGGTGCGTACGAGCTCCCCTCAGTGTAGCCGCAGCTATCACACTAACCTCCAGAGACAATATAATCGTTTAAAACATCACACTCTTCGATTTGTTACAGAAAGTATATTTTGACTATGGAGGAAGGAATATATGGAGATGACTCAAGGGACCTTTACCACACACTGGAGTGATACCGGGTAGAAAGAAGTGGGGTGGGGAGGCCGCCAAATTGTTCGGCCGGAGAAACACGGGAAATGGCACATAAACCTCAAGGAAATCATAATACTACCGTGGCACCGGAATTTGATAATGGATTATTATGTAACTCGGCGAGACACATAAAAAATGAAGAATAAAATTTTTTGATATCGTGCTTAGTTTCGAGAAATACTGTCTCAAAAGTTAAGTGTTTTGGGTTGAAATTCAGAAGAAACATTTCCCCAAAGTCAAATTTGATGATAAATTCTTATGTATGACGACGATACAAATCGAAAATAAAGAATAAAAATTTTCGATATCTCTCTTAGTTCGCGAGATATAATGTCTCCAAATTGAGTTTGTTAGGTTATGATGCGGACTGGACGAAAAGATAATTTTGCTGCACTTGCAGATTTGGTGTTCAATTTTTTTTACTAATCCTTGTGGTTAGATTAAAACGTGGCCTAGGCCAAAATAAAAATGTAATCAAAGGCATAAGGAACTATACCTGTAACTAATTTTTGATAGTTAATATCTAGAGAACTAAGGGAGATATCAAAAAAATTTATTCATTTTTTTATTAGTATCGTCAATTTACATGAGAATCAATCATCAAATAGCATCACCATGGCTATAATGGTGCTGCCCACCTCAACACTCAAAATTCAATTTAAGCTACAGTTCTAGCTACAACAACACTGACAATATCAGGATTCATAGTTCACGAAGTATAAATTATCACTACTAATTTCAACATATACCTTCAGTACAATTAATTTCATCGTACATTTTCAGTGTAAACTGAAACTTGAGTAAAGCCTGCAGAATACCATGTTCACTGTGTCGCGATGTAAATATGACCCGCTTAAATTAAATTTTCAACACCTGTCTACAATAAGGCTAGCTTTTCAGGTGCAAAGTAGTAACAAATGTTAATTTTCTACACTACACCAACAAAAATTTGAGAACGATATGATCCAATTGAGAGCAATGAATAAATATATAGCGAATGGCCCTAATGTTGCAGTTACCTGTCAGAAACTTCAAGAACGATAATTACAATGTAACTTACTTTTGAAACACTATTCCAGGTTGTTTTCCTATTTGTCTGTTTGTGTAACCATATGCAACACAACTTGGCATGATAGAAAACTTTAGAATATTAGAAAATTAAATATTCTCAGCAGCATACACAGTGCAAACAGCCCAATGTTTTGGGGCTTCTATGGCCGCCAGCGGCCGCCGCGCTTGCGCAATAGGAGACGTGTGTGTGTGTGTGTTTTTTTTTTAATAAGGTTTCACTGATTTGGCGTTATTTCGTCTCCATATATTCCGTCCTCCATGATTTTGACTAAGACAAAAATGAGACCTTCATTAATGCCCCACAAACTAATCCTGCCAAGGCGACTTTTAACAAGCACTAGTTTGTGGGAGGAGATTGAGAGGAAGAAAGAGGTGCAAGGAATTGGAAAATTAATGGAAATGAAGAGAAGGACAGAAGACGGGATTGTATGGTGAGCAGCCATGTGTAAACCTGCGTTAGAAGATGATGATTCATTAATTCCGGTTTCTTTAACCCTTTATCCTCTCTGGACGTGTTAACGCGCATGGCTACTACTGCGCCCAGGTGCTCCAGACGTGTATACACGCGCACTGTCTGTGCTTCAGACAGGGCGGTGAGGGCCTTGCCGCCCTGTCTGTGCTCTGGACGTGTATACACGTCTAGCCGCTCGGGTCCCTGTGTGCTCTGCACGCATTAACGCGCTTGCCTCTTAGCGGCCCCGTCATGCAGCTATATTTCCACTCAGGGTGGTTAGTTGTTTTCCTTATTCGACCCTTGAGCGTTGGTAGCTGCGATATAATTTGTGTTTCTCTTTTCCTTTTAGTTTTCGCTTTGAAAATGGCACGCCGTCGTGTTTGTACAGTGGAAGAAGTCATGTAGATTCTTACTAGAAGCGACAGTGAATATGATGTCATTGATATGGATCACAGTGATGATCCTTCGACAGGATCTCGAAGTAATAGTCTTAAGCCGTGTACATCAGCTAGTGGAAAATGACCATTTATCTCCAAAAGTGAAAATTCTTCCGAATTTTAAGCTACATATAGTGAGAGCGAAATGTGTTGAAAAAGAGAATGCTTTAATGACACGTTTGACCACATGCGCTTGACGATTAAGCTGCGGGATACAAGTGTGGATTAGGTTAACATTCCAGCAGTTTGTCATTTTTCCTGATATTTCTAACAGAACATCATATGATATCTATTGCTGATGAGACCAACAGATACGTGAGAATCAGTTCACACTATATTTTCACTATGAAGTGGTATAAAAAGTTCTTTTTCCACATTCTCGAATAATGATTTTAAATGCTCACGCTATTCGCCGAGTAGTAACCAAACGAAAAACGCGTTGCAGAGTTTCATCTATCTCTGGTAAGGGGGCATCCATAAATTACGTGAGGTGTTTTTCCGGATTTCTGGACCCCCCCCCCTCTTGTGATTTCTGGTTCGCGTGAGACCACCACCCCCCTCCCGCCCCTAGAAATAGCTCTCACAACTTTTTGAGACCTTAGTTTTTTTAGATCTCAACCTTCCAAAGCTGCACTTTTCGAGGAAATACCCCCCTGAAATCTACTTTTAACGTAATTTATGGACGCCCCCTTAGAGAACTTGTTCGAAGCATATACCAAGAACGAACCTAGCAATGGAAGACACTCTGATAAAGAATATCGTCAAGGATTTACTGGGAGCCATTTTTCAAATGTCATTCATATTAAAAATTCATAAAAGAGCACGCCAATGCGTATATGCGCTGTATGTTCGAAACAGAAAGTGCGTCGAGAAAACAATGCAGAACATGTAATGTACCACTGTGTGTTGTACCAGTTTTCAAGGCTTATCACACAAAAAGAATTATTAACCATGGGTAACTGCAGAGTAATAATTATATGACATTTATACGTCTCTAAAACTAAACAAAATATGAAAAAATATTTTTAACTTGCCAGTGGCGGTCCATAGCCCGGGCAAAAAGGTTGGAAAATATGTGCAGATTTTGTGAAAAGTATTCAGAAAGGTATTTTCTCCAGATAAATTACTACCCTCACAAACAAAAAAATTTCAGTTGCTGTAATATCTATTTAGTATATGAAGTACCTGCATATTTGCTTACGCAGATATTCACTTTTAGAGGAGCTTTAAACTAAAAAACTTTAGATGTTATATTAACAGCATTTATTTTGTATCTGGAGTTTCAAATCGCAGAGCGACAGCAGAAGAACGTCACACACAACGCTCCAGATTATATTCAGCATCCAGCGGTCTGGTCCGTGTGCCCACCTCAGCAGAGCAGGTGTCGGTGAAACGCGGCATTCCACCGCAGGTAAACAACTTAGGCGTAAACAAGGCAGCACTCAGCGAGAGCTCGGCAGGGTGAACCGTAGCAGTTAAAGGGTTATAAACGAACAGAATTTGCTTGTAACACGATCAAGCACAGTTCGTCCTGAATTTACGTAGTAGTTCATTTATGAGTGTCGTCGGTTTGAAGTTGCTGGTGCTTGGACTAAGTATGCGAAATACAACAGAACAGCCATAAATTAAAAGTAAAAACTATTGAAAAAACTTTAATGACGGGGAATTATTCAGGTAATTTTGGAAAAAAATAGGGCAAAAGTTACGGGGATTTGAAAAATGCACATATATTAAGTAACTTGTTTCTTGATGATATCAACGGCTAACATTCAGGGGATTATATTGTCTCTGTTCAGGGGTCGGTGAGGAAAAATCAAATGGGCAGGCCTACTTTCTCTCACAAGCACTAAAGAGCAGAATAAAAAACTGGAAATAGATTCTGAAAATAGAAGAGTAGGTGAAATTAATTTAAAATTAAATTAATCATTTGGTACAAAGTCTCGTTTACATTAGTACTCATTCAAGAAATATTAGTGTACGGATTACCGAAAAAAAGGCTCAAACTTAGTTTACATTAAAAAGAATTAAGTAATGGTGCTGTAGTTATGCATGGACACACACTATTTGTTTAAAATGTACTGAATTCTGTGGAAGCAATGTATTTTACTACTGTTTATATCTAATATGTGGAAATGTATATCGAGATTTACTGTTCTTCATTTTATACTATGAAATGCGTAATGATGGTTCTTATATATTTTACATTGCTTATTTTCTTGAATATTTTCAAGATTAATGTCTTTGATTCTTCCGTCATTAAATACATATCCAATCACCAGAGATCATTATGTTGGTTTGTTTTTAAATAATGTAAACAGAACAGTGGTCCACGTGTTTATGTTAATGGTGTTTTTTTATAATTGATGTCATATCTATAGTATTGTAGAGACTAGTTGTGTGAATATTTTATTGTTTCTTCACTCTAATATGGTTGCCACCAAAAAATTAAAAGATTTGTAAGTTTGTTTTTTTCTCTTGATTTATTAATTCAGATTGTTTTATCTAATTCATTTATTTCATTTGCAGAGCTTTAATTTACTTTACTTGCTAAAGCCGATAAGCGATGGTTGCAGTTTGCAACTACCTACTTTCGCATTTCACCAATTTTTTTTCTTGCCTTCTATTTTCGTTTCGGGTAAATCGTGCAGCATTTCTATCGTAATTTATTCTAGTCCCTATTTCCCTTAACGAAAAATGAAAATTCTGAGAATTTCGAGCATGCGATACCGCTGGAACTTCTTACCGATATTGACGTCGTAAACTACTACTTATGTCGTAAAGTTTAATGCTGCACCATTGTATATTAGTTTTCACGGTATACTAGAATCTCTGTTAAGATTGCAACTTGAAAATAAATGTGTATAGCTTCAATAAAATTTCTGTAGAATTCCTTGCCCTAGAAATCAAGTATTACTTACTGTTCTTGTTGATTTCATTTTCACATACTACTGCCAATTCTCTTACCAACATCCATCCAAGCTTCATTATCAATATAAGCTCTACCTTATACAGGTGAGATTATGGATGCTTGACATTTTCATTTTTTAAAAATTAGTAAGACAATTTGAAATGGCAAGATTGGTAATCCTGTTTATACTTGTGCTATGTACCAGCTAGTCAGAAGAAACAAGTTGGCTAGGTGGTCAGTGACAGATTATAGGGAGGGTTTGAATTTTTTGTAGCCTCAGTAAACATTTATGTATGTCAACTAACAATTATTTTTCTTCAACTATTTGTCACTGACCTAATGTATGAAGATTGGTAGAAAGTTCATATTTGGTACTAACAGACTTTAAAGAAAGTCTCACATAATGTGGAGGTTGACTAAACATCATTAGTGGTGCATGTGGGGGATACTTGAGACAGACAACCTGGGGATGGATGAAGTTTCCCGGTATTAAAAATAGTTGCTAATGTGCAAAGTACGACCAGTAGAAAAAACTGTTATCTCAGGTTGAAAATACAGCTAACTGCTTCCTTGGCACTTACTCTCTAAGAAAAAGTGTACCCAAAAGTCATAAAATATGTAACAAAGGTGTAATCCGTGCCAAACATAGGGTTATGCACACTAATATAGTTATAGTTAGAATTTGGCGTGGTTGCTGTATTCTTCACTCAAAATCCATAAAACACCATGGAATAATAGTAGTCATACTGTTCCAGGCTGCCATTCAACCTAAACACAACACAATTACTGAATATTATTGAATCAGCAGCAGTAAATGTCTTTAGCTGCCTATGATGTCATTATAGTCAGAGTTTGGTATGGAAGCCACCTTATTCACTCAAAATCCACTATACCCCATAGAATAATAGTCGTAATTCTGGTCCAGGTTGCATTTCAACCTAACCACACCCTCTGCCATTATAGCTTCTTGAAAATGGACATAGGTATGTCATGAGTAGGGTTCGGATCTTTATGACCGAAAAAATCGAGAAATATGCAGGCAAATATGACCTTAAAAATAGGTAACTATGACCTAAAAGAGATAAAATATGACCAAAAATTAAATTTTTATACTTTAAAAATGCTCAAATGTACATAATTTATTTTATGTAGCTGAGTCGCTTTCATGTAGACAACATAATTTACTTCTATGCACTCACTGTACGATTGGGAAATTAATTTTTTAAAGTTATTTTCTTGTTCCTGTAAAAGCATGGATTACTAGAATTTTACTTTTAAAAATGGAAATTTGCTGTAAATTTGTTGCAAATTAGTGTAAATACCATTGTTTATTCTTGTTTGATGCCAGCATTGCAGTATAGCACCATATGCATCTACAAGTTCTCGAAGAGGAATTTTATCGGGTTGTCACTTAAAAAAATTGTCGTGTGAGAAGTTTCGTTCGACATTGCAAGATGTGACGGGAGTGTACTTAAAAAGAGTCAGGTCACTGCAATTTAATTGTGGGTCATCTTCAGTCAAAAGAGATTGGCCACCATGTAAAATTTCACTAATTTTACAAATTGTTTTATATCCCTTATTCCCACACAACACTTTATCAAATTTGTTTTTCAGCAAACTAGCCACACTGTCCCTTGCTTGGCCTATTTCGGTTTCCACACTTTTAACAACCATCAAACTTTCATTCAGTTCTAGACCAATTTCTTCAAGACGCGAAATCGCAGTTGTGATGCCTGAAAAACTTGACTTTATGTACGCCAAATTTCTGAACAAATTACTGGAAAAAGAGTTCTTGGACAATTTTTATGGAAGATGCTTCACTGCTATCAAAATTAGAAACTATTTTCTTTTATGTTTTCATAATATTCACAGTAATAGCTAACTGCATCGAGCCATGTGCCCCAATGAATAAGTACTGGTTGTGGTGGAAGAGGGACGGAAGGTGCGTCTTCTTTAAATTTTGCCACTCTCATTGGAGCTTTAGCAAAAATCTTTTTTACATTTGATATTAACCTATCAACATCAGGGAAATTTAGTCTTACTTCCTCGGCAACTCTATGTAATCCATGAGCGAGACAAGTTAAATGAACCATCGAAAGATACAACATCTTCAGACATTTCCAAGCCTTTAAAATGTACAGCGCAGCGTCAGTTACAAATAGTAAGACACGTTCTCGCTTAACTTCACCACTCCATAACAGTTTCATAGCGTTGTCGAAACGGTTGAGTGGTTTACTGATTCTAGAGCTTCACAGTCCAGTACAAATATATCACCCGTTCTGTCAGAAAGTAGGGTTCCAACGATAACATTTACAACGTATCTCCCACAAGCATCAGTACTTTCATCCATTGATACCCAGATCTTATTGGTACCTATCTTAGTTCTGATTGTCTGCAATACATTTTCATAACAAGACGGTAAATAGTTCTTCCTCAATGTTGATTCAGTTGGAATCGTCTATGTTGTGTCTTTCTCCAAGAACGATTTGAAATGCTCATTGTTCACTTTATTAAGTGGGATGTTGGCTAATACCATCATTTCACAGAGTTCTTTAGAAAAAATTAATAATTTTGAAGATGATGAAGCTGTAGATGTATCCAAAAAAAGTCGCTGTTTGCTTTGTCGAGTTGAATGACGTATTACGTTATTCTTGTGTCTTGATGTATTTCAGTGCTGCACATGAAATCGCTTTGTTGCATTCACATTAGTTTCACAAAATTTACAGAAAAGAACTCTTTCATCTGTGCTAAAATACTCCTCTCCAAATTCCTTTACGTAATTCCGTAACTTTGCACTTTCAGAAAGTTTTGTTTTTGGCATGGCTGTACTCATTGATCCATTGCAGATTTAACACTGGTTCAGGATTATTTTCAAAAGCATTGGTGACAGTGCGTGAGTGGCTGAAGGCATTGTGCTTGTTTCGATGTGGAGAGTCTGGTATGTGGGGAATTCTTGACCTTGGTATGGAGGGGTTTCCTGTTAAGCAGCAGTTTTGCCGTACTGAATTATAGGAAGACAATTGATTCCTCTCAGCTCATCGGTGGGTCACTGCAGTGGACTCAACTCCCACGATACCGTCGCGATTGAGACATTGATTGACCCGGTTCGACACAGGCATGCTGCTGCTGCATAGTCGAATTGAAAAAGCGTGCAGAGCATTAACGTTTAGAGAGTGACAATAATTTATAACTTTAATTCTTCAGTGGTGAATTCTGAACAATTTAGTGACAATTAGTTTCGTTTCTTTCTCCAGCGTATAACGGGAGTATATTTCTTTGAATAATTATCTTAATTTCTTTTTATCTATAAGTTCTATCAAACAATTACCAGATTTTTCCTCAAAATATGACCATAAAAATTGTTGAAATATGACCAGAATGATTTTTATTTTAAAAAATGATACAGTTTTACAAATTGAAGGATGGTTGCAGTTGCCACAAGCATAATGCAGGAATCCTGCAGCGAAGTAGTTGAGGGAAGTTCTATACTGAGAGCAGTAGCAAACAAGTATAACATAGACTGAACAATGCTTTCAAAGTAATTAGTAAAATATAAATCATGCCCAGAACATGAAGATTTATTCTGAGCTGATTGAAAAAAAGCAAATTTTAACAAGTCAGGAAGAAATTTTTTTAAAGACTGTTTTAAACCTTCCATACTTCACTATGGGTTATCCACAAAGATGTATGTAAATTAGCTTAAAAATTTGTTGCTGCAACTAAAAAAAATGTTCCAATGGTATATTAACTCTTCTGTTGGTTTAGATTGGTTCAGGGTTATTTGTGAGAAAGATTTACAAATTAGACAGTCCCACACAGGCCCACCGTAAGCGGGCGTGCAAGGCGTGCACCGCACGCGGGCGGCACGTCCAAGGGGGCGGCAAATCGAGTTATCGACTGTTGTGTGTTGCCGCCGGGACAGTAACAGAGCTAAAAAGAACTTCGTACCTAAGGGGCGGCGGCATATTTATGTAGCGGGGATCTTTTTTTGGCAACAATGGGCGCGGAAAAATAATGTTCGAAGGGGCGGCAAATCCAGCTCTGAAAATTCTAGATCCACCACTGGCTGTAATTACACAGGGGCCAGCAAAATCGGTATTGCACGCGGGTGCTCAAACTGCTAACGGCGGGCCTGGTCCCACAGTAATGACTGGTTATTAGTTGATGAAGGGTGAATTGAAATGTTGCTTAAGACACCTTTTGTATTGTCAAAAATTATCATATTACAACTTTTATTTTTAAAATTGGACTATTGAATAATCTTTTACCCTGTGATTATTTTAATTGTTGGTACACCAGTTTACATGACAGATTAGGCTATTTTTAAATAACGTTTGTAACTCCTTAGTATTTGGAGACAATACTAAATATTCAACTAGGGTTAATTTTCTACCTAAATGTAACTGTGTAGGTATACATCTAGGGCTTTGTTATTGAAAGCTTAACTTAACAGTAAATTACTTATTTTATTTATGGAATCAGTATTACTGCAGTTTTTTTTTGGTAACATATTTTATAAAATTTAAATTCTGTCTCAAGTATCCTCAGCATGGGGATACTTGAACCATGTTGCAAGGGTTATAAGAAGTATTTTTTACGCTGTAATATAATGCAAAACTAGCGATTATTTTTATATTTTTGAATTAAGGAAACACTGTTCCTCCAAACACAGTATTTAAAAAATTGAAATGCTGCTAGATAAAAGCTAAATATGTTTGTCTCAAAAGTGGCTCATGTATCCCTACTCTCGCCTACTTCCTTCATTCGTACCCAGCTGTATATGAGTTAATGATTGCATTTTGCAGTAATTTAAAATACAGCTGCTTTCTCTATAATTTCTGTATTTGATATCCACCTTGTAAGTTCTATACTGACCTACCATATTCGAGCAATGGTCTTATCAAGCTTTTGTGCCTCAATTCCCTCATTTTGCTGGAACATCTTGTCATCACTCATCACAGTAAATGGATGGTTTGAGATATCATCTGTGGAGTATGTATTCTGCAATTTCCTTATGCACCTACTTTTTCATGTCTTAATTTTTTAAATTATTATTTAATATTTAATTCCTTAAGTGCAATATCACCACCCATCTACTTTTGCCCTTCACAAAATTTAAATTCTTTCATAACTTCCGGTAAATGGTTCATCATCCCTTGGTGATTTATTCCAAACCCCGAGTCCTTTACCACATCATTATCAGTCAGTTGAATCATGAAATGATGTGACTTCTTAGAATTGTGAGTTTTGATAGAACTTGAACATTCTTCTCACTTAACACGTTGCTGATTTTTCGGCTTAGATCCTTAGTTGCTATGATAACAGTTTTTTAGGTTATTTTGCTGTCTTGCAACTAAAACAAATGCTTTTTATGACATATACGTTTTGTCTTTATTTGAGACATCTTCAGTGACAGTTTTTTTATCATGCAGTAACATCTGCAAGTTTGTATTTCCACACCAGCTATTTTTGTCTCACTACCACTACTGTCCAAAGTTTTTGTGGGATACATTCTAATGATACGAACTGTATATAAACTTTTGATGTTGTTGACATCCCAACAACAAAAATCACCAATATATCAGGTTACATGCCTCCATTGCACCAGCTCGTATATAGGCCTCACTATGAACCCATTTGCCATCAGAATGAATGGCCACAGTCAAACAGTGGACATTGGCAATGTAGCCCATCCAGTGGCTAAACATGCCAGTTCCCGTAATTTCAACAATTTCAACCCCGCAGGGGCCTGGTACGCAAGTGCCAGGTACGGGTTTGGCGAACCCGCGGTGCCCGAGCTGGAAACTTGTGAGCGCTGCAAGTTTCCCACACCGTAAACTCCTACCATGCTTCAACGACCACCGTAGGGCGTGGCGGTGGAATGTTGTGTGCCTAGGAGAACGGGGATCTTGGCTTCATCGCCCGGATCGCGAGGACGGTACAAACCTCTATAAAAAACCCTCAACCTCAAGGTCGGACACGTGCTGAGGAGGTGGATGAGTGGTGAGGCAAACCACCCGCTAACGTGCAACCTCAGGGGCACCTGCGCACCCCTGTTGTATCAGCATTCCTGTTTAACATGTTTTTGCTCGTGGGACCAAAAATTCCTCACAAACAAAAACAAAACCCCTGCGGTCCGGGTGTGCCGCAGGTTAAAAAAAATACACCCAGTTCCAACAAGCGGGCGAGGGTTGACAGCCCTCCTCCAGAACAAGACAACTGTAACGGAAGGGTTTGTCTTATAGACAACGCCTTTGTAATAATGGCAAGAATGGAGGGATCCTTTGAGGTCTCTCCGTTTTATATAAACAAAGGATTGGAGGGAATAGCGGGAAGTTTAAAGAGTGTCAAAAAGCTGAGGAGTGGGACCCTGCTTCTGGAAACATCTAACCACAAGCAGGCTGTTTCACTCCTTAAGTGTGAGAAGCTCGGGGAGTTCGCAGTAAAATGCGAACTCCAGAAAACTCTAAACTCTAGCAAAAGGAGTCATCACTTGCAGAGATTTAATAGATATAGAGTCCGAGGAACTCCTTAAGGAGTGGGCATCAGATAATGTGGTCGAGGTTAGGCAGATCAAACGAAGGGTTAACGGCAATCTTGAGAAGACTGCCACCTTCGTCCTGACGTTCGATACTCCGACGTTTCCGAAATCCATTAAAGCTGGATATTTAAATCTGAATGTTCGCCCGTATGTCCCGGACCCGATGCGCTGCTTTAAGTGCCAGCGGTTTGGGCATACGACGGCGAACTGTAAAGGCAACGCCACTTGTGGGAAATGTGGAAAATCGGCTCATGAACCGGGTGCAAGTTGCACCCTCCCACAAGTGTGCATTAACTGCTCCGGGTCACATCCAGCCTGGAGCAGGGAGTGTCGAGTGTACCTTGAAGAAAAGAAGGTACAGGAGTTGAAGACTATGGAAAGAATATCCTTTGGCGAGGCGAAGAAACGGTTTAAGGCGCTGGCGCCACCGGTCTTCGCCACTAGCTTCGCCAAAACGTTGTCAACTCCTGTCAGGAAGGAGAGCGTTGCTACGCAGACGACCGTTGTAGACACGGGCACGAGCATGACATGCTCGTGCCAGTGCAAGTGTGGTGCGCTAAGGTCCTAACACCAAGTACCGCGGTCGTCGGTAGTAGCGCTTCTGCTAACCCGACCGCTACAGCAGCAGGGTCATCAAGTCCACCAGCCAAAGCACGGCCATCCGCTCCAGCAGCTGCAACTCCCATGCAGAAGCAGCTCCCATGGCAAAAGCTGCATCGGCAGCGGCAGTAGTAGCAGCAGCAACGCCATCTGCCGGAAGCGGATGGCAGTTAGTGCAGAAAGTTCGGGGTCCGAAGTTTAAACACACGGACCCCACAATGTTCTTGAAGTCCCCTTCTACTTCTCCTCCAAGTACCCCAACTAGCGTGGGGAGGAGGGGGACAAGGCCTCGGCAGAAGAAAGATCCGCAAGACGCCGAGGCCTTAGAACAAAAGTCGTCTTCGGACCCCGAAGATGACGTTATGCTGATGGACGAAGATCCTGGTCCCGTTCCTCAGCAGGAATCAGACACTGACCCACCCGACCCGGGGCGGGTGGTTTTAAATAGGTAGAATGGCTCCCATACTCCAGTGGAACGTAAACGGCTTTCAGGCTCACAAAGAGGAAGTCCACCTCTTAGCACGGTCTAATCCATTATGTCTCTGTCTTCAGGAGACACATTTTAGACCTTTTCACCAACCTGTGCTAAGAGGGTATGACATCTATAGAAAGGACGATACCGAGGGTGATCGAGCGAAGGGGGGAGTGGCTGTGTTTGTTCGAACACTGTCCACTCCGAACCTATTGCTCTCACCTCTGATCTACAAGCAGTAGCAGTGAAAATACACAGTCCAGTCCAACTGACCGTATGCTCTGTCTATCTGCCACCCAGTGTGTCAGTCGGCTACGACAACCTGGTTGGCATTGTACGACAACTCACTCGGCCCTTTCTCCTTTTGGGAGATTTCAAAGCCCACAGTGCGTTGTGGGGTTCCACCACCGATTGCCCCAGGGGCCGAGTGGTTGGTAGATTGATAGAGCAGGAGGAAATTTGTATCCTGAATACAGGGCAAATGACTCATTTCACCACTGCTACCGGTACGTCTTCTGCCATTGACCTTTCCTTGTGTTCCCCCTCAATCGCGGACTCCGTGCAGTGGGAGGTGGATCGCAACCTACATGGTAGCGACCACTTCCCAATTTGGATGCACGTCGAGTGTGAACGTGGAAGAGGAAATAACCGACGCAAATGGAACGTCAGTTGTGCAGATTGGCAGCTCTACTGCCGCTCTGTACAACTGCAACCCTGTGGCAGTATACAGGAGAAGGTGAATCACTTGACAGAAGTGATTCACCGTGCAGCTGACATTTCCATGCTGAAGAGCTCCGGAACGCTGTGAAGGACGCCCGTCCCCTGGTGGAACAATGAATGTCGTTCCGCCATCCAGGGTCGCCGACGGGCGTTGCGTCGTTTTAGGTTGTGCCCATCATCTGACAACCTAGCAGCGTTCCGTATTGCCAGAGCTAAGGCGCGTCGAGTTATTAAGGAGAGCAAGAAGAGGTAATGGCAGAACTTTGTGAGCACTATAAATCGTTCCACACCTTCGTCGAAAGTATGGGAGTCCATTCGCCGTATATCTGGAAGGTACTCCCGCCCACCAGTATCTGGGTTACTGGATCATGGACATATAATTACCGACGAACGAAGCATAGCGCAGCTGATGGCGGAGAATTTCGCCGCCATCACATCTGCTAACTTTGACCCTCGGTTTCAGCGACGACGAGTCGCTGCCGAGAGGCGCCCGCTGTGCTTCGATTCGTCGAATACAGAGGCCTACAACTGCTCATTTACATCTTGGGAGCTGGAGTCAGCGTTAAACAGCGCAAACGACACTGCTCCAGGGCCTGATTTGATCCAGCATCAGATGCTGAGGCATCTTAGTAAAGATGCTAAGGAGTACCTTTTAGATATTTTTAATCAGATATGGACCGGAAGGACACTTCCCCGACTCGTGGAAAGAAGCAATGCTTATCCCTATTTTAAAGCCTGGTAAGGACAAATTGCTGCCAGGTAGTTATCGTAGCATCGCCCTTACAAGCTGCGTGGGTAAGACACTGGAGAGGATGGTCAATCGCCGCCTCGTCTGGTGTCTTGAATCCCGTAATCTGCTGAGCCGCTTCCAGTGTGGATTCAGGAAGTCATGTTCCACCTTGGACAACCTGATCCTCCTGGAGGCAGCAATACAGGATGCATTTATCAACAGCCAACACCTTGTGGGTGTTTTTTTTATCTTGAAAAGGCCTACGATACTACCTGGCGGCATGTTATTTTAAATCAGTTACACGAATGGGGTTTTAGGAGTAACCTGCCCCGTTTTTTAAAATCATTTTTATCTGGTCGTTGCTTCCGGTACCGAGTCGGTAGTGAAGTGTCTGATCTTTTTATTCAGGAAAACGGTGTTCCTCAGGGGTCAGTTTTAAGCGTGACCCTATTTGCTATCGCAATCAACAGTAGTCTCTATGGTTATAAGGAGTCCCATTCGGTTCTCCTCATATGTGGACGATTTTTTAATTTTTATTGCATCGTCCAGCCTGAGAAGCGCAGAGCGGCAGCTGCAACTCACGCTGAACAGGCTGGATGAATGGTCAGTGCACACCGGTTTTCGATTCTCTGCCGAGAAAACCCGGTGTGTACTTTTTACTCGTAGCAGAAGTCTTTTAGCTGAGCCTCACCTTACCTTGAGGAACACCATTTTAAGTTTTACTGATTCTGTTCGGTTTCTGGGTCTCATCTTAGACAGTAGGACTAACTTGGCTTCCACATCTTAAAGATGTGAAAGCCAGAGCCTTAAAAGCTTTAAATGTCTTAAAATGTTTATGTGGCAGGTCATGGGGCGCTGATCGCTCCTGCCTGCTTCAATTTTATAGAGCCTTTGTATGGTCGCGTTTGGAGTACGGTTCCATAGTATACAGGTTCGGCACGGGACAGTTATCTACGGATACTGGATAGTGTCCACCATGCAGGAATTCGGCTCGCCACGGGTGCTTACCGCACCAGCCCGATTCCCAGCATTGCTGAGTCTGGCGAGCCGCCGCTTTTTATCCGCCGGCATCTCCTCATGGTGCGACACTATACACATATTGCCTCAACACCTGGCAGTCCCGTGTACGACGTAGTAATTAATCCAAATTACGAACGGCTTTATGCCAATCGGCATAGAGCGACCAGACCGTTTAGCTACCGTACAAAGGCTGTTTTCGAAGAATATGGTTTCGAAACGCCCTCTTTTTATCACCAGGGTTGGAGTAAATCTCCTCCCTGGCTTTTAAAGAGACCCAGAACAATTTTAGACCTGTCTTGGTATAATAAACTGCATACCGCTGACAGTGTTTTTATTCATATATTTAGAGATATTTTAAATCAGTATCATATGTTTACCCCCGTATATACGGATGGGTCTAAGCAGGCTAACGGAGTTGGTTGCTCCGTAGTGTTCCCTCGAGCGACTTACACATTCAAACTAGACGGCAGGTGCAGTGTTTACACCGCCGAATGCTATGCCGTGTTGAAGTCGCTCCAGCATATGAAAGTAATGCGCGATAAGTTGTTCATCATATGCTGTGATTCCCTCAGCTGTATTCAGGCCATAGGAAATATGTATCCAGCAGATCGTCTAGTCCAGGACATCCAGGACGCCCTCCTTTCCCTCCAATCTCGTGGAAAGGAGGTATTATTCTGCTGGGTACCGGGCCATGTGGGAATCAGGGGGAACGAGGCAGCTGATGTAGCTGCCAAGTTAGCCTGCGACAAGGTCAGAACCGACTTTGAACCGGTCCCTAAAGTCAGACCTTGCCTCGGCGGTGAAGAGATTCGTTTCTGATGTTTGGCAGAGGCAGTGGCTGGAAGTTGAGCATAACAAGCTCCGGCTGGTCAAATCGACCGTTCAGCCGTGGAAGCAGCTCCTTCCAGCGGGCGAGGAGGGATGAGGTTCTCCTTACTCGCCTCCGTATAGGGCACTGTCCTCTCACGCACAGCTTTCTTCTCCGCCGGGAGGACCCACCGGAATGTGATGCTTGTGGCGTACCTTTGACGGTACGCCACATTTTAACCGAATGTGTACCGTTTTTAGATTTAAGGGCAGACGTTGGCTTAGCCAACGATCTGTCCCTTATTTTAAACGATGACAGTGACAATGTGGCTAAGGTTTTAAACTTTTGTTGCTTGGCCGGTCTTGTCCTAAAAATTTTGGGCAGATCGGCCTAGGTTTTAGATTGGATTGGTAGGCCATTTACAACCACCAATCCAAGTACTTTTTTACTTGTGACACTGCTTAAATGGCTGGCCCTTTTACAGCCAGCCAGCTAGCTAACTAGTTTTTTAAACTGGTTGGCCCTTTTACAGCCAACCAGTTAATGTATGCATTTTTATATTTTATTGCTTTGTCTCAGTTTTATATTTTAAGTTGCCATCTGTGTGGCCGATCTCTTTACAGTCGGCCACGCAGATGGTATTTTAGTTAGTATGTTAGTATTTTATTGTGCTGTCTATGTGGCCGACCTCTTTACAGTCGGCCACAGAGACGGCAATTCTGCCATGTTGTCACGCCTGGTTGTTGCTAGGGCGCTAATGACCCCGTCGTCGACGCGCCCTAAAACCCAAATAACAACAACAACAACAATTTCAGCAACTGTTTCTCAATTTGGGCGATCAGAGTTTCCCCTGACATCGCAACCTCCTCTGAACTGCAAAGACGGGAACTAACCTACCAGAATATCCTAGACACACAGCATCCTCCAGGCCTCAATGTTCAATAAGTCTCTCCCACCAGGCCCAGCACTTATTATTTCTTATGGTTTATATTTTATGTTTCTCAAAATGTATTTTATAATATTTAAATCCCCACCTCTAAAGATAACAGACCTTAAGCATTATCGATCTAGTATTTGCTCCCCCTCTCCTATACTACAATCTTTGCCAGCCATGTATAGTTAAGAGTCTTTGGAGATTTCGTTCATAGGTAGTAAATAACGAGATGTTATATATTTATATCTAGTACCGGAAACAGGTTAATGCTAATGGGATGTTAAGTAACTAAACAGTTATTGGTTTGTTAATAATTATATATAACTGTTCAGAAATGTCGAGACTGTTCTCGCAGAAGATAAAAGCAAACCTATCTAATCTAGATCTCCATCCTCAATCCTCTCTCATTTTAATTCTACCATGTACCAGTACAAATACTACAAACATTATAAGTACTGACTATAAATTATCAATACAATCACTCATTAGAATAAGAAACAGCAATGGTCACAAAACACTGCCCTATGGCGCTCTTATTTTAAGTTCCATCTCCTATGATATTGAAGTTTATATGCTAATCCTTTGCCTGATTTTTTTAAACACCCAGCACATCATTTTTCTTCATCAATTCATGTGGGTTTAGTTACTGCTATTTTATGACACACACCTTGGAGATAACTGTTAACTTAGCATCTCTGATCCATTTTGTTGGCAATAACATCACATATTTTACTAGTAGAAATTCACATGAATATCCTCTCCTGAACAAATGTTGCCAATTTACAAATCACTTTCTTTCATCACAGATATTTCTGATGTGGTTACATATCAAGGTTTCCATGGATTTACCCGTTATTGAAATAAAACTGATTGGCCTGTAATTTTTCAATCATCAATGTCAATTGTGAATCGTTATTACTGTGGTACTTTTTCATTTTAAATCCTCTGGCAAGCTCAAAGTTTCCAGACTTAATCTAAATAATGTTTCAAAGTATAATACAATGCCATAAATCAACATTTTTAATCCATCTATAGTAATACTACCCATACTAGCCCTTTAAGGCTCCCCCCCTCCCCCACTTACTTAGTTTCCTCACAATATGCTTATGTTTTATTTCTGATAACAAAACGTACTGATTTCTAAATACTTGGAGAAGGTGCTGATATGATTTTTTTCCCCTCCCATCCTTTAATGGTGGTGCCAATCTCATTTGACCATTAGATATGTGTACTGAAGAGTTTAGGTTGTTATGTGATCCATCTTGGGAAGTGTGTGGTCACCCAAATTCTAATTTTTCTGGTTTTTGCAGGTATGAAGTTGAGGCGAAGCATAGTGCATTCTTTACTGGAGGAAATGTGGAAGTAAGGATGAACAACATTTTATTTTAGTATTTAGGAGATCAACTCTGTTTGTGTATCGTTATTATTGGGGTAACGGTTTGGAAACTTCAGTAAATTTATTCTTATGTCTAAATTTGTGGGAATAAATCTGATTATCCATAGAAGATTAAGAATGTTGATGTTTTGCCATAGCTTTTTCACTGTTTTGTTCCTGTTTGTATTCTTCAATTTAAACACAATGGTCATAACTGTTTACTTCTATAACCTACATGATTAGGGCATTCCACGAAGCATAATATTTATTCATTGTCACTTCAGTGCCGTACTCTTTTCAACTGGATTAAAATATGTTGCAATTGTTAAAAAAAACTCAAATAACACTTGAAAAATAATTAAGGAATGGTGGAGAAATAAGACCCAACACTTACCACAGACAGCAGCTAGGAAAGACGAAAAAAAAAACAACAACAACAACAACAAAAAACCCAATGTGGTCAATATTATTCTTGCAAGAAGTGTGACACCAGGTGGAGTTACATGTAACTACAATGATGTCCGCATGGTGAATGAAGGTGGCATGACAAGGCCAGCACTGGTGGTGTTGGAGAGGGGAGAAAGTGCTGGTAATTGATAATGCAAGGGGTTTATTACCCTTGCAAGTGGTAGAAAATCACCAACATAATTAATGTGTGATGATATAAACATTAAAAAACTAAATTGAAAACACACTGTATAAAATCTACGAAATATGAACAGTAGTAATGATAAGTGCTGGGTCTACTAGGAGGGACTTATAGGAGATTGGGGCCTGGAGGGTGTCTGGTATCATGAATATTCTGGTAGGCTAATTCCCATCTGTGGAGTTCAGTGGAGGTTGTATATCAGAGAAAACTCTGATGACCCTAAGTGTAAAACAGTTATTGAATTGTTCAACTTGCCAGTGGATGGGCTACATTGTTGCTGTACACTGTATGCCTGTGGCTGACCATTCTCATGGTTATTGGTGACGTTTATATATGAGCTAGTACATGGAGGCATGTGAGTTGATATAAGAGGTGTGTTGTGGTGTGGTGGAAGTATCATGTCCAGTGATGGGGAAGATTTCTGCTTTTGTTGGATTGGAATAGGTGACCAGTCTAGATACAATGAAGAATCTCTCCCAAGGAACACCCAAAATTTGTCCTGAGCTCTTATCACCCGCAGCTACCCCTCTAATTTAATGTACAAAAAAATCTCTCATGTTACAATCCATCCATTGCTCAACTACTCCAATGCTGGACCTCTTGAATCTAACCCGCTTTCATCACCCAGTTCTTTCCTGTCTTGAGCACCTTCGTCATGGGCATGAATTCCTATGTTCCTTTCCCAGGATGCACACCATTCTCCACATAATCCTACCTAGTGCCACACTCATATTTTTCGGCAGTCCAGCCAATGTGAAGAATATCTTAGTTCATAAATATTCACCCTGTAATAACCCCAAACCACCACAAGGATTATTCTCTTGTAACAGGCCTCACTGCAAAACATGCAGCATGCACCTGGCTATCACCACCTACTCCAATCTGACCACAGGAGAAATCTTCGCCATAATTAGACATACTACTGGTACCACATGCCCCAATTTTATTAGCTCATATACAAAAAGAAACCAAACAATTGTTTTTAAAATTCACACCTTTAATTTTTTTTAGAAAATGCAGTAAAAGTACCCTCCATTGGAACTTGTACAATATTTTATTCCACTATTGAAAATATTTTTATACTCCTTTTCAGAGATGCCTGACAGTATCTCCGTTGTTTTTTTTCATTTCGTCTACACTGGAAAAATGTTTTCCTTTCATGTCTTTGAGTGAAAAAAAGGAGGTCTCAGTGGGCAGGGTCTGGTAAATAGGTGAGGTGGACAACAAGGTTGATGGTGTTTATTGACAAACATCAGCACATAGAGAGGGGCTGTTTGAATAGGGGGTATTGTCGTGATGGAAGAACCAGTCTCTTGACTGCCACAAATCAGGCCTTTTCCGTTGCACAGTGTTGTGCAATATTTTAAATACATCATGGTAAAAGGTCTGGTTAACTCTGACCCTATGCAACAAACTCTTAATGGACATCTCCTCACACACTGAAAAAACAAATCAGCATTGTCTTTATGTTTAATGTCACTTGCCTTGCTATTTTGGCACGAGGCGAGCTCAGTGTCTGCCATTGGCTCCATTCTTGCTTCCTTTCATAACCATAACTCCAGGATTTGTCACCTGTGATGACCTTCAAGAAAAAGTTTGCATCCTTTTGGAACTGTTCCTTCAAAGCAGAACTTGATTCCAAGCGATTTGCTTTTTGCTGTGCAGTCAGCAGTCAAGGCATGAATTTGGCACCTACCCTTCTCATACCCAAAACTTCAATTGAAATATGCTGAACTAAGCTCCAAGTCACTCTAGGCTACACCACAATTTCTTCGATTGTATGTCATTGATCGTTTAGGATGATTTTGCAAAAACTTTGACATTTTTGTCGGTTTGGGCTATAGAAGGCCTTCCAGAACGAGGTTGGTCATAAGTTGACTTTTCACCTCTTTTGAAACAGGAAAACCACTCAAGCACTTGGGTTTTCCATATAGCATCAGCCTTGTATGCTGTTTTCAACATTTCAAGACATTCTGTGCCAGTTTTTTCCAAGCAGGAAGCAAAACTTCACGGTTGCACATTGTTCACGAGAATCAGCAATCACAAAAACGATGAACACACAAAACAGCAGCCAAACACAACCTTCTTTTATGATGATAATTGGAATACTGACTCGGGGATGGAAGGACTACACACTTCGAGTGGCAAAAACTGCTACTACAAAAGACTCCACCCTCTACATCAGTTCGGTTTCTTTTGGATACCTCTTCATGTAAGACTCACCAATGCCATCGGAATGAATGACCACAGGCGAATGTTATCTACATCTACGTATATACTCTGCAATTCACAAAATTGTGGTTGGCAGAGGGTGCTCAGCACCAAACCTAATCTCTTTGTTGTGCATTCCAGTCCCTAATGGTACGAGGGAAAAAAGAATTCATATAAGAATAAGTGCGGCACCTTATTTCTCTAATCTTATCTTTCCTGTCATTCTGGCTCAAATAGGTTGGTGGACGAAGTATTTCACTACACTCGTGAGCGATGTAGCACTTTCGGTGGCAAAACATGCTAATTCCCACAAGTTGGACAATTTCAACAACTATTTTACACTTAAAGCCATCAGAGTTTTCCTTGATACCACATCCTCCATTGAATTCCGCAGATGGGAACTAGCCTACAAGAATATGCTTGACACCAGACATCTTCCATGCCATTTCCAATAAGTCCCTCCCAGGAGACCCATTCACATTTTATAGATCTTGTATTGTATGTTTCTTACTTAGTTTTTTAAAAATGTTTATGTCTTCACACATTAATTATGTTGGTGATGTTCTACCACTTCCAACAAAAATTATTAATTACCAATTCAACACTTTCTCCCCCCTCCACCACCACAAATGTCATACTGCCTTCATTTACCCGGCTAACGTCATTGTGTGCACTTCTAACTCTGCCTGGTGTCTCGCTTCTTGCAAGAACAATGTTAACTACCGAAATATTGCATCACTTTTGGTGTTCGTCTTTCCAAGCTTTGGTAAGTGTTGGGTCTTATTTCTCTATCCTTATTTAATTTTATTGTCTTAAAGCATTTTCCTGCTCATTATTACTATTTTGATGAACATACAGCTTATACAAACTGTCAGCTAGGAAAAGAAAATGAAACATTTAAAGAAGAAAATGAGCAACTCAAACAGAATAGAGGAGTAATAGTCCACAGTTATGCTGCAGTGGCAAAATCTGGAGGATTGACTACAGTGAATCCCAAAATCACTCAGTCCACTAAAAGTGCAGTTTTTATCTCTTCCAGAGATGGCTGAACAAGTTACAAAAATTATAAAACCTGGGGGGTATAAAACTGGAATCAACAGAATATGCACAACTAACAATGCCATTGTAGTGGAAACAGAATCGCCTGAGGATTCACAAAAAATTTAAATAAAAAGGAACTGGCAGAAAAGATGCAATGCGAACTCCCTAGAAAACGGTCACTCATAATTTTGTACAACATTCCAACAACAACTCATGTAGACAATCTTGCTGATGCTGTTTACCAACAAAACCTTGAGGATAAAATAGAGAAAAATCAATTTATGGAAGGTTTTCAACCAAAATTTAAGATCGGTCCTGGAGAAAGAGCGTGTTGTGGAGGTGAGTCCTTCTGTTAGGAAACTACTGTTGCAGCAAAAGAAAATCTTTATAGAATTTTCTGCTATAATGGTGAAAGATTGTGTCGTACCAAAATGCAATAAATGTTTGGATTTAGGACATGTCAGTAAGCGCTGTAAGAAGAACAATAGTTCTTGTTCACACTGTGGGGAGGAAAACCGCCAGAAGGATCAATGCAAGAAAAGTTCTCAACCTTCAATATGCATACCGTGCTACAAGAAGGGCAAAGAGTGTCTTACCTACCAATTACTCCTACAACGAGCTGTAAACAGGACTGATTATGGATAGCTTACTACAAGGAACAGATATGGAAAATGATTTATACTCTTAACTGGCAAATGTAATTAGGGAAATAGTTGAAGTAATTGGGAAGCAGTCTACAAAAATAAAAGGAAACCGCCCTTCAATACAAAAAGGAATGCAAAGAGGGTTGCCTACTTCAGAGAAAAATTAAATATGGGAAAGAACCATAAGAAACAGAATGTCGGAATGCAAACTGATGAAAATTCAGTACAGATTAATGAAATTTCTTCAAGAGGATTGGTCTGGGATGGAATGCAGGCTGTCCAAACAGGGTTGAATATTTCCCACAGCATGCAACTTGTCCAAAATTGGTGGAACATCTGTTGAATTTAGGACACATAACAAACAGACACAGTTCTATAAATCCCAAAAACAATATAAAGTGATTTTGAAACAAATATAAAACTCTGTCAACTGGAGGAGGCTCCGAATCTCAATGTGGTGCTGAGGCATCTAACTCGCATAGTGCATCCGGCTGGTAAATATATAACCTTCCCCCAGCTAGAAGCCATTGATTGTATACGTCTAAAATCCACGAATCTTCTCTCTCTTGTGGATAAGGTCTTCAAAAGAAGGAATGAAACTTTTGATCCTGATCAAATATATAAATAGTACTTGTTAACTAATGGGTGTATAGTTTTCGATTCAAAATTCCCATGGCTGCAGTGCAATGTCCACACTAGACATCCATGTCACAAAATGTGTTATATGCTATCAGTTACACAACTAATGTCAGGAGAAGCAAGTTGGTTCTGCACGAAGTGAGAAAGCTATCAGAGAAATATAAATGGGATGTCTTATGACTTCAGGAGTCACATTCATATTCATGAAGATTCCTTACATGCCGGTATCATCACAGATAATCTCAACAGGCAGAAAGCCTATTACAGCAATCCAGACAATTTACTGTAACTGAGATAGTGCAGTTCTGTGGTGAGCATACGACATGTGTGAAGCTTATTGCTGACTGGGGTTGTATAATTCTCATTAAAATGTATTTTCAATATAGTGATCCCATTGAACCCTACATTGAAAAATATGAGAAGTGTGCTCTGCCCTAGGGAACAGACCAATAGTAATAATGGCTGACGCCAATGTTAAATATAAACTCTGGCATAGTGGGCTGACAGATACAAGAGGCAAGCTTAGTGGAAGCTATTAGTGAACTGAATCTAGAAGTCAGAAATCTTCCACCTAAACCCTACACAAATATCAACCGAGCAGGAACTCGGTCAATCATGAATGTAACATTGACAAATCTGCTATCTGGGAACTTATTGAGGAACCGGAACATTTTACAGTTTTTTAACTACCCGTGATCATAATGTTATTAGTTTTGAGTTGGTCAGAGGGCAGAACGAATTGGACACATCAGAGACGCAGATTTACAAGGCATGTTATAACATCCAACAGGTTGAGGGCTACTTTTGTACAACAGGAAATCCTTTTAGATGATAGCGATGTAGATCGAGCTGTAAGAGATCTTACCCGGGCACTCCAAATATCAATGAGAAGATCCATTCCTCTAAAGAGAACCGACTGGCACAGTGGACAGACATTGGACTGATAGACTGCAAAGATTGTGGCAAAGGATGCATAAAGCAAGAAATGACTACCGACGTTGCCTCATTGCCAATATTAGAGGACAGATACTGGAAAGATATAGACAAATTAAAAGTGAATTCCGAGAACTGTTAATGCTAACTAAAAAAAAAAGTTGGGAAACAATTGTGAAAACAAACTTGCATACAGACCCATGGGGTATCTTGCACAAAATTACAGCAGGAAATGTAAAACTTACGACTACACTGTCTACTGTACACAAACAAGACGGAAACATGACTACGAGTTGGAAGACTACTGCAGAATTATTGCTCCAAGAACTCCTTCCAGATTATAAAGTGCTCCGTCTGAAAATGGACCAACATAGGCAAAGTATCACTGACGCTCCAGATATTAGCGTCTTGGAGGTAGTACAAGCAATAAATGTCATGTCCAGGAACAAAGCTCCAGTTCCAGATGGTATTCCAGCTGAAGTAGTACAAGAACTGGTAGTGCCAGTGGTCCACACTTTGTGTAAGCTCTATAATTAATGCCTGCATCAGCAGAGAACATCTGAAAGCAGAGCGAGGTATTAATCATCAAGAATGCAAATGGAAAAGATCCAAAATTTCCCAAATCCTATTGACCGATCTGCTTGCTAAACATGCTGGACAAAATACAAGAAAAGGTGCTGTGCAAGAGGTTACAAGAACATTGGGAGATGAAAGGGATAAATCCAAACAAATATGGATAGAACAGGTAGACCTATAAAGGATGCAATCAACCGGACAATGACTCTGATACAGAGCTCAAATCAGAATTACGTGATACGAATTCTTGTCGATATATCTGGGGCATTTGATAGTCTTTGGTGGCCTGCACTTTTTGCATGGCTTAAGGAATTTAATTGTTCGAAGAACTTGGATAACACCTTTAAAGATTACTGTAAGAACGGATATGTCAAACTTAAGTGTGCAGGAGTATCCATTAAGAAAAGCTAACAAGCCCACAGATATCTATTTGTGGTCCAATATTATTGAACTTGGATTGACAAGGCTGCAAAGAATGCCAAAAGTTTGGGGACTTGTTGCCTTTGCTGACGATCTGTTCTTAATCATGTAGGGTAAAACCAGAGCCGAAATTGAGGCCAAAAGTTCACAGGTTCTGCGTGAACTCAGTAAATGGTGCAGAAAAATCAAAATAAGGCTAGCACCACACAAAACCTTTTATATGCTATTGAAAGGTCAATTGCAGAACAATCCAACCATTAAAATAAATGGGGTTATTATAAGAAGTCCTTTCAGTCGATACCTTGGTGTGAAACTAGACGGAAGTCTAAATTTTATGGCCAATATGGAGGAAGCATGAGGGAGAGTCACCTCAGTTATGAATAAACTAATCAGCATGGGGCAGAGGCGTTTCCAACTTTCTTTGCTTTTTATTCTAAACATACCATAATAAAATATTAACTTGGTTATAGAGTATGCAGTCAGCGTCTGGGCCATACACCTCAGAAAAGTAAAACCAAGTAAACTTTTGAGGATGGAACAGCGAAGTATTCTTCTCAGGCTGAGTGGTGCTTACAAACAACAGCAACTGATGCCCTTACCGTGCCACTTGGGGTGTGGCTACTGGACTTGGAAGTTTGTAAGCAGGGAGCATTATACTGGCTCAGGAAAGGAAATCTGTAACAGATGGTGAAAATTGCAGGAGCACCAACAACAACAGCTACAAAGTTAAATTGATTGTTATTGGAAAAATGGCAGCAAAGGTGGAACATTAGCACAACAGGAAGAAGGACTTATGATATGTTTCCAGGTGTCTGCAAAAGGCTCATAATGTCACATCTTCTCCCATCGCCTGGGCTGGTACACTACATAATGGGTCATGGACCTTACAACTGCAAAGGAGGGATAGTGGATAGTGGACAGTGGTAGTTGTGACTGTGGAAACGAGGGCACTACAGAACAAGTTGTATGGGAATGTGTTTCAGCAGCAGCACAAAGAGCACCATACCAGCAAATATTACAGGGCAGATGCATTTTTGACATACTGTACGACCGGGAGTTATAGAACTTTCTTGATGGAGCTTGCAATCTGGCCTCACAAGCAGCCAAAGAAAGGTTCTTGGCACTTAGAAACAATCTCAACTGACAGCTACCTATGTTTTGTATGTTTAATTACATGTAGCAGTACGCGTGTGTGTACTTATGTTATTCTAATTACTAATTTTATATATATTAAAAAACCACTAACCCCATCAAATACATTCTTTCATATTGTTAATTTAGTTAAGTAACTATCTTTCATAAAACTTGATAAGTTTATGTATCATAAATTAGTCTTGCATCCTGAACAATATTTAACTATTATTGTGAAACTAGAATTTAATCTTATGTGCTTCTAATAATATTTTGAAAATATGGGCCCAGAGTAGATACTAAGTGCTGAGCTATTATGTATCAGGATATGTATATATAAAATGACTAGCCGATACCCGCGACTTCGTATGCGTGGACTCAGTGGCAGCAGCCCTAGCAAGTTTTTCAGGTGGTGCGAGATCTCATTGTGGCGCACCAAATGTGCAATTCCTTATTCGTGATTAAGATGTCCATATAGATAGACTAAAGATAACATAGATTTTTTACATGCTACTAATATTATAAATGTAAAGTTTGTTACTGTTTCACTTCGAAAGGGTTGAACGGCTTAGGATGAAATTTGGAATAATGTTTTGGCTGTCTACTTTTATCCCGATCGAAAAAATAGCTCCCGTGTGATTTGAATACGTATATGAATGTGTTATGAATTCCACTCAAGCAAATCCGTGGGCAGAAGACAGTCTTATTAATAATAACTCAAACCTCACATAGATTATTTATAGGATAGAAGTGGTATGAATGAGAAGCAACAACAGTAAACAGGAACACTGTATGTTTAAAAATGTTATTTTAATTACTGTGGCGTACACAATACTCACATGACGCATATGTCAAATTCACATAGATTTTAATAATTATTTTTTTAAACAAACAAATGAGGAAATAAAATCATAACTAAAATGCCTAGATTGCCACTTTCTTCGCTTTTGCTCCTGGGCAATATTATTTTCTATAGATAAAATTGCAAGATCTGACAGTCTATCGTGAGTCTGAGTTTACCACAAATAAGTTTTAATACATTTTAATTTATTGAAACTTCGTTCTCCTTTAGCGACAGTTACAGGTATGGTTAGCAAAATTCGAAGTGCTATACATTTGGAAATATATCCTGCCAACCATTTTATTTCATAAGTTGAACTTTTATTGGTTCTGCTGATTCAAGCAACATTAACACTAGTTTTATTTAGAAAGTTCCCGAACCAATTCACAACTAGATATGTCACATTTTTCTACATCAGTTAAACATATTTCTAAATCTGCACAGGATTATTCCAATCTGGACTTTTCAGGAATTATTTTTATAATGTGTAAGAATGATATTGCATAATTGAATTTGGATGGTTGTGTAAATTGTATCAATCAAATGCTAAAACACATTTATTCAAAACAATTCTTTTGGATTTGTTGCTATTTCATCTACGATCTTATACTCGGGAAATTTCTACTTTATTCGGTATCTGATGGGCTTAGTAGTACCTGGCCTGAAAAGCAATTTCTTTAGTTGTTATCAGAGCAAACGAATAACACCGGTACTCAAACTCTGAGCTGTTTTCCAGTGATTGTGAAGCGTTTCATAAATCCACTTTCAGTATGCATAGCCTTCCTTAAAATATTTACTTGAAACCATATATTATACCAAGTTAACATTATAACTGTGAATTCAAATTGTTCCATGATCTGGCTCAGGGACAAGGTCTCTGTTGCTACAACTGATTAATTCGTTTCCAGAAGGATGTAACCAACTGCAGCGAGACTGGAAACTCTTTTCTACAAAAGAGTTTTACAAATTGTTTTGGTGTAATCCTTCTAAGTGCTTCTATACGACTTTCCATGGCTTTGTTGATCGAGAGAATAGAACAACGATTGTTTGAAGAAATCCAAACAAGGAAACCAATTTAATTGATGTTTTGGTGGCAGCTGCTATTACCAAATTTAATGACAGCAACATGGATTAAAAATGCTGGAAGATATTGATTCAGAATTCTGCTTTGGACACCTTTTTTACCCCCTATCATATTGGATCCACTGTCATATCTTTGGCCTCAATTATTGTTCATATCCAAATCAAACTTTTGCAAAGTATCATCAATAAATAGACCAGTGAGCCCAGCTCCCCAGTCCCGAAGAGTCACTTACTGACATGTAAGCAACGAAACACTCACGTACTTGGACTTCGTCTTCATTAGTGTTAACAAAAGCAATGTTAAAGATAATTGTTTGACGTGACTAACATCAGATGTTCAATTCAGTATGATGGAAAAGTATTTAGATCACTAAACCGTAGTCAAAATTTTATTACAAACTTCATTCGTTTTGAATACATTTGCCAAAATAATATACATTAGTCTCCTTATCAACAATACGGTGGAAATGCTCCATCATTACAGGGTCATATTATCCTAGCAGTTGCAATATACCCAGGAAGTTACCATTATTAAAGTATTTATTGTTTCAGATCCAAAGCTTCCTCTGAACAAGATGATATAGCATGTTAAAAAGAATACATCATTAATTCAAGGATAGCAATCCACCGTGATTTTTCGTCAAATAAGAGTGTTGAATAAACAACAGTAAAAACAAGTTTATCTGCAGATTTAGAGCAAACAAGACATCTTTTTTTTTCCATTTGGCATTACTCTTTCAAAACTCGTACTTGAAAAATGACATCCATGATTTTTTTATTCGATTTTTTCGTCGCTCGAATAATTATTTCATCTCTGGCCTTAGATTCAATGAGTGACTATTTCAAAATATCATCATAATTTGTGTTTTGAAAAGGCAACGGTGGGGGTAAGTCTGGTACACCCCATTTGAACTGCAGGTAGCGACATGTCTGTAAAAGAAACATTATGATTTGTAAATATTTATTATAGAAATGTTAATTGTAATCACTTAAGGTCTAATGTGACAGAAATGGATAAGTTGGTTGAATCTAGCCCCACGCACATGCATGTGCGTACGAACTCTTAAGACTACAGCCCAAAAGGCAGGAAACAGGTGCGGGAGGTGTGGCATGGGAGAGTGCTAATTATGGGTTGAGTTGTGATTTTTTTGAGTCAAGTAACTTGAGCTGACTGGAGTCGCAATTCGATTTTATGATGACGTACGACTATGCATTACTCTGAAGCTCTTACATTTATAAACTGTTCTGGATGATTAGTGGGTTGAAATAATATGTGAACAGTAGGATGAGTTATTACAGAATTTATTTTCCATTTTTTTGTGTAGACGATCTATTGCTGCATTTTCGGCACCCTCTAAATGATGGCGCCTGGTGCGGTCGCACCGACCTAGGGCTGCCCCTGTATGGACTTAGAATTTCATTACCCGAATTGAATATAGAAAGCTGTTAGTTACTTATGATTAGTTCCAAACAACACCAAGTCGGCATAATATGAGAGGAATGCCATCACTATATCATTCTATCGTTGAACCTGTCTCATAGAGATAATCAGTTTCCAACATATTTACAAATAGAAAAACAAACGAAGGTGTGAGGATGAGGAAAAAAGGGGGGGGGGGGTGTTTAACTAAGGACAGCTTTATTTCAGATTTGTCTTTTCATCTTCAACATGAACATCCAATTTTCTATTAACTTTAGCTGCTCATGCTCTGCTAGAGCAACCACTTAGGCCAGGTTTGCGCATGTCAAAAAAGAAGACAAAATAAACTGGTACCAGAAACATTTAGGCAGACGCAAAGTAATGGTACAGTGCAGAGCAAATCGACATCTATACTAAAATACGTTTTGTCTCTAAAAGAAATTTACTAAAAAATGATACGCTAACAGACTGCGCGAGAAGCACAGCTTCAGCAACAAACATAAAATTACAGATTACACATCTGTCCTTCTGTCACCATTCAATAAGTCTCAAAAAATCGTGACTAAAACTGTTATTGATGTTGTGTGTCCTTTTTTACAGATATGAAGTATTTCCTTGTCAAATTCCATCAATATCGGTATAGCCATTTAGATGACAAACCTTACAAAAAAACAAAGACTTACATTTGCATATATAAGTGCAGATCACACACACACTGACTGCAAGAGAAACAACGGCTGAGTGATCAATACAGCGTAAATAGGTGTACACCTACAGCATTGTTAGACCGCATACGATTTACCAAGCATTTCACCCCTAATTTTGTGATATCTACAGTTTAATATAGAATCTGAAAAACTGACCGTCCAAGCATGGCTCACATGATCAAAAACAATTTTTTAAAATATTAGCTTCCATCGAGATTTGAACCAGGAACTATGGTCCAAGCATTTGTAAGGCAGCGCGTTAACCACTGAGCTACAGGCAGCGATACTGTATGGTACTACAGAGTTTTACACATCCTTAGAGTTGGTCTATGTCTGATTCGGTAATTTTTCGAAGTTACATGACAATATGTACTATTTATACAGAAAACGTATCCTATGTCTATCCTAATGCCAAATCCCATCTCCTTGTCAAATTTAATGACGATTGGAAGCCCAAGAAATGTAACAAACAGATAGATAGAGAGACAGAGTTACTTTCACATTTATAATATTAGTATAGATAATAATAATAATAAACTATGTACTTAAGTAATGGCATCATTGTCATGTGATCCATTTTGTTTCTCACATAATAATAACAGATTGAATAAGAAATCTACTTGGCAATTATGACATTTTGTGCAGAGTGGATTTTAATGGTGTAGGATTTTCTATGAGGGAAATTTCTTTCTCATTACTTAATATGAAATTTGTTTATGCAATATGAATTATGCTAAGAAATAATATTGCTGGCATTGCAAAGTAAATCTCTCAGAGCACAGCCTTAATATACTTTTCCACAGTATATATTTGCTGTGTAGGAACAAGAAAAGATTCACGTTACAGCCTGATGTTCTAAGGTTCCATGAGAAATCCAATGGACAATTTGTGCTGAATAATAATGAAATCGTAATTATTTGACAATATTTACATTTTAGTTTTCACGTTCAGTAACAGCAGTTGAATTTCCAAAGAATTATCTAATTTGTTCTTCATCAGTATGAAAGAGAGAAATCTAAGATAAGATAAATTGAAGGCCAATTAAGAATTGATGAACAATTCAGAAACAGATTTGAACAAGTTGAGCCGAGAGGAAGAAAAGAATGTTTGGGCTCTGGCAGTAGGTAACTGAATAGAGTAAATAGAATGGGGGTATCATAAATGTATTAAGAAATAAATTTGACCCTATGGTTATGGAAGGATGAATCTTATGCAGATTTTTTAAGGTAAACCAGCCATTGCGAGTAGAAGATTGAACAATCTGCCTTATATTGACTGGCGTAATTACGTTCACATCACAGGTAGCTTCTGAAGTAATTCTTGATTTGTTGTCAGATAATCACCTTTAGCAGCTAGTTAATGAACCTACGCGGTGTTATAACGGTAGCAAAAACATTTTAGATTTGCAAATAATGTTCTTGGTTGACTAGCTGAGTGTTATCGTAATCACACAATATTTCAGCGCTCTCAATCGTCGGCGCCATCTTCCGGTGAAGTGAGGTCAGGAACGTGCGAAGTTGCTTAGCTAGACCAGATTCCCGCTGCTAACCTCTGATTGGTCGGCTGTGGAACCAGTCGTAGCAGGGGTCAAATCTCGTTGCGGCTTGAATCGATGCCAAGGTGGATTACGGCTAGATTTGATGTCCTTTTTCACATGGCATGTAGCGGACGGGCTTAAAATCATCGCTTGTTCGAAGATGATATCCGAAAACAAAGCCTTCACCATAAATTGTTTGTCAAACTGATGGGTCAACACGGATCCGTTGCGGGCCTCATATTGAGCCATGCTGCCACGTGATTGATCAGATTTGTAACCAATCGTAGCTGGGGTCTGCCTAGTAACAACTCATCGTTTGATAGAAGGAAAAGTCAGAAGGCAAAAACTTACCCATAAGCTGATCATTAATGCCTGAGCAACAAATTGCCCTGCTACGACTGGCTCCACAGCCGACCAATCAGAGGTTAGCAGTGGGAATCTGGTCTAGCTCAGCAACTTCGCACGTTCCTGACCTCACTTCACCGGAAGATGGCGCCGACGATTGAGAGCGCCGAAATATTGTGTGATTACAATAACAATCCTATAACTCGGCTAGTCACCCGAGAACATTATTTGTATTCTCAACGCCGAGAAAGACTACGTAATTATACATTTTAGATTTGCTGGTTACCAACAGGCCAGAATTATTCACCGACATTTCAACGACCACAGGAATAAGCGATCACAAAGCGGTAGTTGTGACTATCAAATTAATGACCAAGTGAAAAAGGAAAAAAGGACAGATTGTATACAGATTCAGTAAGGCCTCAAAGGAGTGTTTTAGAACCTACCTGAGGAATAATTACCATAACTTCAAGTCAACAAAGGACACCGTTGAAGAGATGTGGCATCGATTTATACATATAGTCAGGGAAGGTATGGAAACACATATACCGAAGCGGACAATAAAGGGGGAGAATAATCCACCATGGTACACATGCGAAGTCAAAAGATTACTCAAAAAACAAAGGAAAATACACGCACGCTCAAGAAGAAAGGGGTGTCGCAGCGATTTAGAATCCTTAGCTGAGTTAAGAGGATGTATTAAGAATGTAATGCGCGAGGTCTTCAACGATTTTCATTCCAACTCTCTCTCTAAGAGTCTCACAGAAAACCCAAAGAATTTTTGGTCGTATGTACGAAAAGTTAATTGTACCAACAGCAATATTCCAGCACTAACTAGTGAAGGTTCCGAGGTTAATGAAAGCCGCGATAAAGCTAATGTACTAAATACTGTATTCAAAAATTCATTTACAAATGAAAATAAGGATAGTATTCCCGTTTTCCCACGCTGTGGCGAGTCGGTGATGGAATCATTACGAATAGATACTGCAGGTCTCATTAAACAATTAGAGCTCCTGAAGTGGGGAAAAACACCGGGCTCGGATGGAATTCCAGTAAGAGTATTTTCAGAGTATGCGGCGGAAATCGGACCATTTCTGTCTGATATATTCAGTAAATCATTAGAAGAGCGAAAAGTACCTTCAGACTGGAAAATAGCGCAAGTAACTCCGATTTTCAAGAAAGGTGATCGAAGTGATCCTGGAAACTATCATCCCATATCTATAACATCTGTTTGTAGTAGAGTTATGGAGCATATTATATGCTTGAACATCATGAATTTTCTAGATGAAAATAATTTGCTTACAACAAATCAACACGGATTTCGGAAGAAAAGATCATGTGAAACACAGCTGGCCCTATTTACACAGGACGTAATGAAAGTTATTGATGCAGATTCACAAGAAGATGCATTTTTTTTAGATTTCCAGAAAGCCTTTGACTCTGTGCAACACAACCGCCTTTTAACGAAGCTTCGAGTGTACGGTATATCGGATCAGCTTTGTGAATGGATAAAGGATTTTCTAAGTGGTCGGTCGCAGTATGTCGTCGTTGAAGGAGAAAGTTCTTCTAATCTAGATGTTACATCGGGTGTACCTCAAGGAAGTGTAATAGGACCACTTCTTTTCTTAATTTTTATAAACGATCTCGGAGACAAAGTGAAAAGCCTTTTTAGATTGTTTGTTGATGATGCGGTTAGTTATAAGGAAGTAAGAAATTTGGTCGATTGCTTAGAAATTCAGCGTGATCTGGATGTTATTTTGGCTTGGTGCACTGAATGGCAACTTACTCTAAATTGTAAAAAGTGCAAGACAATGAGCATAACTAACAAAAAGAATCCAATTGTTCAGAAATACGAGTTAAACAATACAGTTATTGATATGGTCGATTCTATGAAATCTTTGGGAGTAACAGTACAAAGGAACATGAAATGGGACATACACATTAATTCGTTAGTAGGTAGAGCAAATTCTATGCTGTGATTCCTAGGTCGAATCTTGAAAAATTGTAATGAGCAAACAAAGGAGATAGCGTACAAATCTCTTGTGCGTCCACATTTGGATTATTGTTGTGCCATTTGGACCCGTTTTGTAAGGAGTTGATTGAAATTATAGAGAAAGTACAGAGAAGAGCCGCTCGATTCGTGACCGCTTGCTACAGTCCTTATGAAAGCGTCACAGAACTGATTAGTAGACTAGGCTGGGAGTCTCTGGTAGATAGATGATACACGTTTCGTTTAAACTTATTGGTAGACATGCGTACTCCCACTTTCAATTTCGAGTTTAGTGAAATACTTCTTCTACCAATCTATTTGATTCGGAAGGACAGGAAAGATAAAATTAGAGAAATAAGGTGCCACACTGATTCTTATATGAATTCTTTTTTCCCTTGTACCATTAGGGACTGGAATGCACAACAAAGAGATTAGGTTTGGTGCTGAGCACCCTCTGCCACCCACAATTTTGTGAATTGCAGAGTATATATGTAGATGTAGTAGTGTGAAGAAATAGAAAGAATGAATTGTTGCTGGTTACATATGGCCGTGGGAAAGATGTTGGCTTTCATTGGAATTGTAAATTTAGTACAGACTACTAGGTCACTAAAGTATTGAACCTAGTGTGATGTTTGGCTAGAGGATAATGAGTTTTACAATGAAATGTAAGTTTATATGCAGAAAATGGTATTGGCAGTTGTCCTTATTGTGTTATATAAAGTTCCCTGAAGAAGGTTGTGAAATTGTGATGACATGCAGGGTGCATTTCAATAGTAGTAGGCTTGATTTTCTGTTGTATAGGAGGAGTGATGGAGGGGAGTTTCTATTTGTGGTGGTGGTGGTTAATATCATGTAATAACATTATTTTCCACATGAAATTACGTATATCAGAGGCACCAGGCTGAAACGACATAAGCAAGAATAATTAACAGAAACTCTTCGGGAAGGTAAAGAATGGCCGGAGCGTCGCACTGACCCCATCACATTCATTATAGTGCCAATGGTTGTAATGGGAATGTGAAGCTTTACCTTCTTGAATCCTACAGGAAACAGCAGGAGCTGTGAGATTTTGTGACATTTTGCGTTAGACTTTTGCTTTAACTTTACCACATGGTACTGATCTGATTTTTACTTGATAACTAAATACCAATTTTAACCTTAAAGACTCTGACTGCTATGCTAAAAGCTTTGCTTTCTACTTTCCTACTCTACCACTCCCACCCCATCCACCCTGGCATGGCTGCCTGGATTCCCCATTCACTCAGGATGTGATCACTTATGACTTCCTCTCAAAGTGGTTCACTTGCTTGCAAGGATAAGATTCGTTACCTAAATATTGTGTCACATGTGATCATCTTTTCTGAATTTGTCAAACCCGGCTGCTGTTATATGTGGTAATTCTTGCTTTTAATTTCCCCATCCTTACTATAATATTGTTTATAATATTTAAGAGATATGGTGTTAGAGGATATAAATTGAAAGAGTTGAATATAGACTGGTGATATTATTTCTTTAAAAAAGTGTGAATACTTGTGTTTCCACAATTAATTTGTTTTATTATTTATTTTTTATTATTATTATTATTTTTTATTGCCTTTCTGAATTCAGCTGCTCTGTACTGCTCCCTACCCATATCTAGTATGGTGTGTCTTTTTATTTTATTTTATTGATTCAATACTGCATGTTGTTCATGATACAATAATTAAGTTTGCCCATCTTTCTAAATAGTGGACATCAAATGGGGAACAGCTCTTATGTCAGTGTGGCAGTTTGGTGAAGGTATTGAACATTGAGGATGGGTGTGTAGTTTCTGTCCTTGGTGAAACTGGAGAAGACATTGATGAAGATGTTGTTACGGCTCTGACAGTTGGTGCTGATGATGAATCACTAATTACATGCCATAGAAGTGGATTATTCAAGAATTGGAAGTGGAAAGGTTAGTAGTAGATTCGTAAATATATCAGACATTTTTTTTGCTGGTGTTACATCTCATGTTTCTGTTATTTATTTCCTTTGGATACCTTATGATGTTCTTATTTTTTTGATTTAGAACTACATGTTGCAGAATTTGAAAATCTATGTTTTCTTTTAGGGCATATACTCACATAGATAAGTAGTTAGATCTGAAATGGGGGTAGGGGTTGACCATATCTGCTCCTGGACTTTTGATACAGTGAAATTTTATCTTTTAACCACATGTGATTCTTTTTTTAGTTTATTTTGTATCTTCTAATGTAACAGTTAAGCTAATTTTGAAGTTTGCTTACATTTAGTGGAATAAATTGATTTAATTTTTTTTTAAACATTTGTATACTATTATTGAATTGAAGGTGGTCTCTTCAAGAAGTACATTTAACCTTCATGCGACTGTAAAGTGATGAATTTATCAGGAATTTTATATGTTATAAAGACCAACAGTGTTATTTGTTTAGGAGCAGCTATGAGTTAAAACATATCAAATTTATTTTTCCTTAAACACTTATTCTATTGCTCCATATGTTAACCATTGCATTTCAATGAAATTTTATTTAGTCATTGACAGTGTGTGAAATGTTGAAGATATTTTTATTGTAAATGTGCAAAGTCATTACATACCTAAAGCGAGGTGGGGTGATAAAGTAAAAAATGAACACAAATATATTATGCTTGTGCTTAAGGTGTCTTCTTAATCATGTCAGAGAAGTGAGTGAGACATGTAGCAGGCTGTGATTAATCTGATATATTTGGAAGATTGTGATATACTGTCTTAAACACATTTGTGCTATATCACAAAGGGACATGAATCACATGTAAAATTGAACAATCATTTTTTTAGTAGTCTGTACCAAATATGTTTTTTTGTTATTGAGTTACAATTAGTGTTGCAAACTGAAAAAAAAACACTGAAAAAAACCCTAGCACCCTTGTTTTTTTCTATTTTTTTTTTTTTCAGGAAACAATATATTTGACAAATTATACTTTCATTTAAGGAACTAACATTTTACAAGTGTGTTTTAAATCTTACTGAATCATATAATATCTTACATAATGATTTATAAATGTATCTATATAGGTAACATAATTTTATTCATCCTCTATGTCAGTACCACATTCACTAGTATCAGCACTACCAATACTAGTTCGGTCAGAATTTTCTGTTTCTTCTTCTGTCTCCTCTATATCCTTAACCTCAGAAGTAGTTACATTTTCTTTTACTGGTTGTTCTTGTATTGCATATAAAAGATTTTGCCGATATTTCTGGGTTACGGTCTTTTAAGTTTGAATTTAAATCTATTATCATACAAAATAGGAGCTTTACTTCTTTTCAATCGTCGGTTTACACCAACAGTTGCAAGTAAACGATTAATAATTACTGACAATTTAATGAGTTAATACCACTATACTCTGACAGTTTAACAAGTATACGAATATAAGGAAAGCACACTAAGTAATAAAAAGAGGCAAAAAACTGTAGATAAATTTTAAATTCCTAATTTTTTGAAAAGATCCGTAGGTCTACAGATAAATTCGTAGGGCTGGCAGCACTAGATCAAATAGCGAGTATCAATCCAAACAACGGGAAACGGGGATACCTTCTCGTGCAACCTAGCCTCTTTGGGAAATCCCCGTTCATAAAAGAAAATTTCAGTCAATTTTGCCAATATTTTCGTAATTTTTTTTTTTTCCTACTGTACCAGAAAAATATAGTAGATTTAAAAATTAAGATAAGTACTTAGAATAAACTCTAAAGCAGTCATATTAAACGATAACTGCCTTACAAATTTGAGATTTAGTAGTTGTGAAAAAAAAGCGTCCCAGAAAAAAACATGTTTTTTTTTCAAAATTTTTTTTTCATGTTTTTTTTCAAGCCAGAAAAAAAACTTTTTTTGTTGTTGTTTTTTTTGCAACACTAGTTACAATAGAAACAAAATATATTTGCAGTTGTTTATAATTGGTGATGATATACCACAATATTATCATTATTATTATGAGCAGATGTAATTTTTTTTATTTCAAAGCAGTATGCCATATTATCTCTAAAATAGCAGAGAAATAATATACCTAGCTTTCAGCTTATTTTTTATTATTCTAGTGACCGAGTTGTGAATGTAGACACTTCCCATTCATTCTGTGATTAATGCTTTAGTTTTACACAGTTCAGTAATGGAAACTGAATTGTGATTTTTTTCCCCCTTAAAAATAAAAAGATTGAGGGTGCTTGCCATGTTAACATGGGCTGCACATTTTCAAATGCTCTATGTGGGGAAAACAAAGCAAATTTTTTAGAACAAAGAATGTGGAGACTAGGCAGCAGTTTGTGTCTCTACCAAAAATATGTGTTTTATTTTGCTTGAATTTGTTTACAGTGTTTTCCAGAAGTAACTTAGACTATTAGCTTGGCCCATTGAAAATTATTTTTCCATCATACACATTTTACACAACTTTTGGTTTACATGGTATAATTTGAAGAATGTTAAAATGTAGTTCTCATGGGGTCAACACCATACAATGTTATAGAAGAACATTTGATGGAGTGCTCTGCTGTCATCTTCAGGTACTGTATGTATGCTGTTAAAACCATAACTACACTGCTGATACCAGTTACCAACTGCGTATGTAGCATCAGTTACATCGTGCTCCTCTCCTCCACCTTGTCACATTAACCACACTGATTACTGCCTCTCTATCACATCTGCAACAAGGGCCGTGAACACTGGGCTTCATTATTGCTTCTACTGCTAGTGCATCTCTGCAGCCTCTTACCCTTCAGCTTGATGGTTTTATACTCAGTCCATTGTAAGATGTTACTGAGCTACATTTTCCGGTGGCACATCACTATCGTTTCACTTTCTGCATTTTTGTCTTAAGGATTGACAGTGCTGGTTTCCTGGTGGCACTGTGCCACCGTCTTATGCCTTTAAAGATTGTACCATTATTCAGTCATATTTTGGTGGCTTTATTGTTTACTGATTCCCAGATCAAGGATAACTTGGCCAACTTTTTTTATATTCCTGAAGTCCATTCTTGATGACCTGTTCAGAGACTGCAGACTTATCCAATTGAAACAATCAAATATATCGGCGGCGGAGTGGCGAGCACTTAGGGAGTTATGACAGAACGAAGACATCGTTATTCTACTGGCAGATAAAGGAATCTCCACTATCCTCGTGGCAACAGAGCATTACAAGAAGGCGTGGCGAGCACTTAGGGAGTTATGACAGAACAAAGACATCGTCATTCTGCTGGCAGATAAAGGAAACTCCACTATCCTCGTGGCAACAGAGCATTACAAGAAGAAAATATACATCATTTTGGAAGATGAAGCATATGTTAGACTGACTCGCGATCCAACGTTGTCAATAGTGAGGAGGACTACTTTAAGTTTGAAAGCTTCAGGTCTTCCGCCAGAAACAATTAGAAGACTTCATTCCAAAGCTCTGATACCTCCCAGGATATATGGTTTACCTAAAGTACATAAAGAGGGAGTTCCATTACGACCTATAGTGAGTACCATAGGCTCACCTACATATTCTTTGGCCAAATATCTCGCTGGGATGCTGAGTTCAACAGTGAGTAAATGTGCTCACCATTTGCGGCATTCAACGGAATTTATTGGTACACTCAAAGAGTTGAGACTAGGACCTAATGACTTCATGGTCAGTTTTGATGTCTGTGTCCCTTTTTATGAGGATTCCTCTGGCTGATACTTTGAAACTTCTTGGGCAGCATTTTGAACCACTGATGGTAGAACTTTTCCACCATACTCTGACTTCTTATTTGAAGGGAATTATTTGGAATAATGTGACGGGGTGGCCATGGGTTCACCTCTCTCCCTAGTGGTCACCAACATGTTTATGGAATATTCTGAGGACACCGCTCTTGAGAGTGCAGAACTTTGACCAACTTCATTTTACAGATACGTGGATGATACGTTTGTGATATGTCCGCATGGAAGAGAGAAATCGGACGAATTTCTTGAGCACCTGAATGGAATTAATGATAATATCAGATGTACGATGGTGGTGGAATTTATTATCTACTGAATGTGCAGGTCTGGTGGACACTAAAAAAGCAAACAAGGATGTCCTTTTGTTTTATACGAATGTAAGGAAAATTTTTTATTGTCCGCCTTATAAGTTTACTTGTTTTTTGCATTACTGAGGTGTCTGGCCCATACACTGACTGCATACCCTTCAACTTTGGTTAATATTGTATTATGGTATGTGCGAATAACCAGTGGTGATAGTGTGAATTGTTTTGCCCCATGTTAATTTATTCATGACTGAGCTGGCTCTCCCACAAACTTCCTCCATATGGGCCATAAAATTTAATATTTTCTCTAATTTAATGTCATGATGTTGCCTCACTTCTCCATCTGTTTTGAAAGTCAGATTGATTTGCAATCGATATTACCATTTTTGTGTGGTGCAAGTCTTAGCTTTATTTGTCTACATCATCGACTGGGTCCGTGCGAAACCTTTGTGCTATTGACCTCAATATCAGCTATGGTTTTTCCATCTACTGACAGGGGATAGATCATCAGCAAAGGTAACAAGTCGCAGAAGTTTGACATTTTTTGCAGCTTCTCATACCCAGTTCCAGCCCAGTGATCAGGCCACAAATTGATATTTGTGGGGATTCCTTTGTCAGCCATTTCTAAGTGTATGCTCCAGGTAATCTTATTTTAATGTACCTGTTGGTATTCTAATAATAATAATAATAATAATAATGATAATTATAATAATGCCTGTGACATTATTGACTGGGGTATTCCTGGAGTGTTCGACCACTGATTGACAGAGTATCTGTTTGTAGTGTACATCAAAATACACAGTTAAAACATTGTGCAAATCAACAACCATAAACACACTTAGCCCAGTACTTTGCAACCTCAATTGCATTCTGTGTTGCTCGAAACAGATCATCTTTGTTGCAGGATGATGGGCACATAGGGTACTCGAGCATATGGTTCATAGTTTGGTCCTCACCACATTCGCACTTAATACTGGTAGCATCAGTATAAGCCCCATTTCACTAAGTTTTCCTTGGATCTGCCCACTCCTGTTCGCAATTGATTTAAGGACAGCCAGACGTTCCCCGGTCCTCTATGTGAACATGTGGCAAGTGCTCTGCAACTGTCAGTGGTCCCGAGATGTTAGGGACCTTCATTTTCCACAACTGTACTCTTGCCTTTTCAGGTGACCCAATTAGTTCCTGTGATGTTCTCAGGAAGCTTTTTCTGGACTTGAGTTTCTGGGCTGGTGGTGTATGGCCGTGCAGTGGATGAGCGCTTTCCCGTTCTACTTTTGTCCTCTCCTTGTTCGCAGCCACTTCTATCTGGATACTGGGTGGTGCAAACCCCGAAAGCTCGTAAGCCTGTGAACTGGGGCAGCCTGTCATTAGCCTACAGGTGTTATTAAGGGCTACATCCACCTGTTTGGTGTGAGATGATGAGTACCAAACTGGGCATGCATATTCTGCGACATAGTAACAAAGGGCCATTGCTGATGCACATATAGTTTGTGGTTGACTGCCCCACTGTGATCCACCTGGTTTGTACAGTAAGTTGTTTCTTGTAGAAATCTTCATTTTGCAATTCATGCAGTGCTTCTTATATGTGAGGGTTCTGTCGAGTCTCACTCCCAGATATTTTGGGGAGTTACATGTCTGCAGTTTGGTACCTGGCCACATTACTTTCAACTTACACTGAGCTATCCTATTTTTAAGGTGAAAGGCACACACTTCAGTTTTTGAAGGGTTAGGTCTTAAGTGATTTTCCCTATAATAACTTGAGAGGCCATCAAGAGCAGCAGACAAATTTCTTTCTACAACTTCAGGCTTTGTGTTCGGTGAGGCTAGGGCAAGGTCATCAGTGTACATGAAGCTCCTGGTAGCTGGATGTAATGTCTGATCATTTGTATAAATGTTAAAAAGGATTGGGGCCATTACACTACCTTGAGGTAGATCATGCTTTTGTACCCTCCATCGGCTGCACTGTCTTTGAAAGTCAACAAAAAACCTACGGTTCTGGAAAAGAGTAACAATGAGCTTGGTTAATCTGGGGGCCTTTGTCAGATTGTAGACCTTGTCAAGGAGTAGTTGGTGGTTAACAGTATTGTATGCTGCTGACAGGTCCACAAATACCACTCCTGTGGCCTTACGGGTCTCAAATCCATTCTCTATAAACTGTGTTAGTTGCCCAGTACAACTTTTGCCAGGACGAAATCCAGCTTGCCATGGAGTAAGTTTTGGATCAACCACAGACTGGATACGATTCAGAATTAATCATCCAAATATTTTGTAAAGGTGACACAAGAGCACTATAGGTCTAAAATCTTTTTGATTGTTCCCGTCTTTCCCAGGTTTCAGCAAGGCAATGACTCTGTTATCCTACCAGATAGAGGGGACTTGCAGTTTAACACGAAATCTGAACCATAGAATTGTTTGTGCCAGAGGTGAAGGTCAGGTTAAGGAACTTTTTAAAATCCTTGACTCGGCAGGGATGTGAAGCGTGGACTTTCTGAACTCCAGTGAAACCACTGAGCCACCAGACCGCTACAGTCCAGTAATCTTTAAAGGTGTTGTACGGGTTAACTTGAGACGGTATTCTGCCTATTTTTGCAGAGGTGTTCTCCATATATAGGAAGATCATCTGGCTTTATTGTATATTTCCGTGCCTTCTCCCAAAAAGCATACTCTGTCATTTGATGAGAGTATCCATTCTTCTAGGAAGTAGTATTGAGATGTTAAAGATTGACAGGCAGATTTTCTGTGTTGGATATGTCCCTTGCCCCCATGTAACAAAGTGGACAGCATGGTGTTCTCCTATGCTGGGTGGCGGAAACTGCTGGCATGTAAGTAATGGCCTGTGTGTATTGGATTTCAATATACACTGTTTGAAAGGTTTCCATCTGGTCTCTATCAGATGAGAAAGGAGAGTGAGAAGCATTACATAACTGATGCTGATTAGTATATTAGTATTTGGGGCCAGCATGTGGTTCTTATTTTCACAGCCTACCCACAGGACCTCCTGTTATTGATGGAAGAGCACACCATCAGAAATTTGTCTTTCTACAACATCATCTGGCAGTGAACTTGAGAACATTACAATTCAGTGACATGCCTCCCCTCAGAGAACTCAATGTCTCATAGCTTGCTGTACCCTGCTCGAGGTTTTGTTTTTTTTTTTTTTGAATGAAAGTTTTATGTTACATGTTTACGAGCTATATGATGTTCAGATTCAAGTAATGTAACTGGAATATTCCTTATGTATTAATATTCTGTAAATCTTTATGGAATTTAATGGTTTTAATCAGTAATTATGGCTGATTTGTTGTTCTATTCCAAGCAGCGTTAATTGTTGCTTCTGTTCATTAACAGCGTTCTGAAATTATTGTTTTGAATTTTATTGCTTGGCAATGTGAAGGTGGTAAAGTAAGTGTTACAAAAATCAAGTTTGTGATTAATGACTATTCATCATCATCATCATCATCTTCTTCCGTCTCCAGTTTCCCGGGTGTGGTGTAAGAGCGCTCTCCACTTTTGCCTGTCCAAGTATGTTTCCTCTTCATGGATTTTGGACCATTGTACACCTTTATCCCGTAGGTCCAATTTCACAAGATCAGTCCATTTCCTTCTGGGCCGGCCTCTTGGTCTTTTACCCTCCAATTCTTTTTCCAACCATATCCTTGGTGATCTTGTAGGGTCCATCCGCTTGACGTGTCATAGCCATCACAATCTTGCATTGGCAATTTTTTCTCGGAGGGTTTCACTATTCTGATGTTGAATTTATGCTCATATTAATATGAATACTAGTATCATGACTACCTTAATATTGTGCATATCAGCCAAAAGGAATGGATCAAAAACTGTTTTATTAAGTGGAGTAAAAGGTTGGCAGAAATACTTAAGAAATGCATATCAATAGAAATGGTAATATGAACTGGAGTGCCACAAGATGGTGCATTGGGACCACGATATTCATTATTCTCATGAATGACTGTGTTTGGTGGTTTTCATGCAAATGTTAAGTTGTTCACAGATGACATAATGTTGTATAGTAGGATTAAAACGTAAGATGACTGTTAACATCTGCTGTGGCATCTGTGTCTAGTTTAACATGGAATCAAGATTAATGCAAAAAATAAAAATAATAAAAAAAAATAATAATAATAATAATAAATAAAATAAAAAATAATCGACTTGTTATGTACACAGATCGACAACTAAAGTTTTTTATTTAAACGATTACAGTGTGAAGGAGGATTCCCCTTTAAAGACCTTAAGTTTAAATATGTTAGAATAACATTTGATCATAAACTCAGTTGGTAGAAAAAGTTTTAAAAATTCTTTATTTACAGTTGAGCATGATTAGGGTATGGTATGTAAACTGGGCTACATAACATTGGTCAGACCTTTATTTGAGCATAGTGGTGTAGTATGTGACCAACTGTATAAATACATGACTTTTGGGGAGGGAAGGTCACAGAGGAGGGAAGGCCACTGAGGAGGGTAGATTGTAGATGATGGGAGGCCCCTTTGGTGATTAATTTGTTCAAAGAATTGGTAGTAGTGTGGGAGTATAAATATATTCTTTTGTTGGTAAGGGAGTTAGGGGCTGGAATCAATTACCAAGGGAAATGGTGAAAAAATTGTGAGAAACACAGAAGGAATATAAAAGTAAAATTTGTTAAGGGAAAAAGTAGCTGGGTGAAGAAATTGCACTCAAATAATTTAAAACTAAAAATAAATAGATAAATAAATGCAAAAGTGGGTGCATGGGCAAATTGCTCCATTGCAGGCAATCAAAGCTGTCAGGACAGTGTTAAATTGTGTTGAGAACCATTAAGTGGTATCCCCATTTGTCTAGATATATTTGGCACAATATTTTTTGGGTTATCTGCCTTATAGTATACCAATATATTTTTATGTTGATTCTGAAAAATTAATACTTCCACCATGAAAATGTTTGTTCAGATAAGCCAATGTTATGGTATCATCATTACCTTTCTTTGGGTTTGTCAACTTCATTCTTTTTCATATTAAATGTTTCATTTAAAAGAAAAAAGTGATATCATTATTGGAGAAGGAATTATGAGCACTAAGTAGAATGTACAAATTTGTAAAGTTTGGTAACTCTATTGTAACAACCTTTCGCTAGAAGTGAATAGCAAAATTAAGTTTACATTTTCCTTCAAAAGTTGTAAAGTTTTTAAGTATATAATTATGTAAGCGCACCATGATGTTGTGATGTTAATCGAATTTATAAGGAGAAAGTGCAGTTAATCATTTGCTGTCACGGTAAATTAAGGCAACATATGGAATTCCAATTTTCTAATCTCTAAAAGATGCGATCAGAAAAAACAGCTTTTTTTCTGTGGAATAATGTTTCTTTTACATTATAATGATTGATTAATTATTGCAACAGTGTCAGAGTGTAAATTGAAGCGAAATGTACACAAAACTTTGTTTTTTGCATCAACTAATTTTTTTTGATTCTGAGACAGTCAATCTTCAAGATCAATCTGTATTGTGTTTGACCAGGTAATCAGAATTTTAAAGTCTTTAATAAATCTACCATACCTATTCAAAACCCAATTTTAACCATACCTGGCAGTTAACTGATAACATTTGGATGTGTCATTTGTGAGTACTTGGGTTCAACTGTGAGTGGGCTATTTAGATTTTGGTTCTCCATTGTTTCCTTAACATTAGTGTTACTTAATTACTTGTCACCAAAAATCCCCTATTTTGAATTCATAACCAAATAGACCATTACATGGCAATTAAATTAAAACCTCTGTCAGAAGATATACAAAAACGTACTTATGGAAGAAGCAGTTGCAGTGATACACACTAATTTATTCGCCTACAGCATCTTGGAAGAATGGGTGAACTTGAATTACTTCTGTCTAAAATTTGTGTTTTTCAGAATGATGGAAAGTTTTACAACCAAGTGAAAGGAGTAGCAATTAGTTTACCACTTTCACCGATAGCTGCCAACATCTTCATGGAAACACTGGAGATGAAAGTTTTGGAAAATGTGCTCCTCAAACCACATCTGTGATTATGCTACATAGATGACACTTTTGTTGTGTGCCCCCATGATGAGTTCCTTGGTCATATAAATTAAGCACATTCCAAAATCAAATTTACGATGAAAACAGAAAAATAAGGATAGCTGTTGTCCCTAGATGTTGTCAGTAACAAAACTTAACAACAGAAACCCGAGACACTTATTTTACTGGAAGCCTACACACACAAACAGTACATGCTACATTGCATCAAAAAGAGCTATTCTCAAGACCTTGTGAACCTGAGGAATGAAAGTGGTGCGACACTAGAAGTTTGACTATGGAGTTGGAGACACTGCAATGAACTTTCAGATCAATTGATTATGTTACATTTTTTTAATTAAATGGGCGTTGCATACAGCCATGGTGAGGAGAGCCACCAATGCTGCCAACAACTCAGCCTCCAACCAATTCACTGCTCAGGAATGCAAAGTAGCAGTTCTGCCCTACATAAAAGACATTACTGACAGAATTGGTAAGCAGATGAGAAATATTGACACATATCCTGTCTACAAAGTGCACAGAAAGGTCAGTAATTCACTAGTCAAAGTTAAGGACAAATCGCTACTACAGGTAGCCAGGATCTATGAGAATCCATGCACCTTTGACTGGGTTTATGCAGTAGAAACAGGGCATACTGTAGAACACAGGCTGTGAGAGCACATTTGGAATTATAAATCAAATAACAGAGAAGTTTGCAATGGCACAGCATGCAACCATGACCAGTCGTGCTATTAATTTCGAAAATGTTTTGACAGATATTGCGAGAGCATCAGTAATGGCCCAGAATGGTGAAGGAGATCACCAAATGTTGAAATAATATAAATCATGATAATGTGCTTAAGATTCACAATGCATGGATTTCCCTGATGCAGATGGAGCAGGTCACATGCTGCTACCCACCATGTTGCATTGCTCCCCACCTGGCCAGCAAAGCATGTGAACGATCGCACATCCTGACTGAGCAAGTGGACTAAACTCTCTAGATGTGTAGCAAGCTATGGGAATATAACAACACCAATTGAAAACTAAGTTCTGCACAAGAAAAGAATGCAGAGTAACGGTCAAAATGCTGGCTTTATATACTGTGAGGTGGCATCATTTGGACGGTCAAGAGACCACTCATGACGCTCCTCATGACAAACCATATCATTGTAATAGGTACTCAGGAGTGGCATTTGGAATCCCTGATTCGCGGCCATGCTAATTTCAGCTTTTAATGTTTTTTCCTCATTTTCTTCATTCACCAACCGCTTCAGTCTGTAGTGACCTTGACAGTGATGAAACATAAAGCACTAGTCAGACAAAAATAATATATTCCTTACATAACCAAAAGGCACATGATAAAATGGACCATGTAACAAGAATGTTAGTGTGTCTCAATACAAGGTCTCTGGTTTTTGAAGGTGTGCGACATATACAAAGTTTTCTTGTGTACCAAATCAAGTGAGTGGAGACTCAAGAAATCTAGTGCATATTACTAATTTACTTCCAGCTGTCAGTATCTATTTCTATATTTACATTTTCATCCATTCTAAAGATTAATTTTATTTACAAGTGTTGTTAAGGTGGCCACACACGATCTCTCCATTTGGATATCATCTGTATGGATGCCATCCATTCGGATGACATCCAAAAGCATATCATATATACCATCATTCCATCACTCCACTCAGTCACACTAATAGAGAACTAGGCAAAGCAAACAGCAAAAAGTAGTCAATTTCTTATACAACAATCTATGCCAAGTACTAAATAAAAAGAGCCTGAATTAATTTTTAAATGATATTCAAACTTTTTGAAGATTGAATACAAATGTTTAGAATTAAATAAATGCCCAAAAAAGTATGAAATGACAAAAAAAATAAGCTCTATGATATTATGAAAACTTATAGAAATGCTACAGAATGATTATAAAACAAATTTGCTAAATGTAAGTAGTTTTGCAGGCCGAAAATAGTGACAGTCACATGTTGGAAAACATCATATTTAATCAAGTCGGCTCATATTAAATTGATCTTATCTTACTATGTTCTTTTTTAAAAACAAGAGCGCAAAGATTTTTTTTTTCAACACGGTTTCTCTGTTTGCACTTATGTCTTTATTTTTTTAAATAATACTAACAATTGATCTATTGCCATATTTTTGTTTTGTCAGGGTATTCAGGATTAGAGATCTGCCACAGGTATGGTAAGTCTTATACTTCTCAATAATCTCCACCACAAAGTCATGTTGAGATAACATTATTAATATTTTTTTAAAAAAAAGGAAGAAGAAAAATTAAAATAGTATCTTCTTAATTGTTACTTAATAATTTTTAAAACTGTATTATTTTCAATACTACATTCAAAATAATATTTTACTAGTAGAAAAACAAATATTTCTATACCAGATTCAAAACAAAAAAGAAATGGTACAATGTTGTGTAGTCCACTCAAGGCACTGATGATGCCTCCTCGGTGGTCGGAGATAGAATGAGCTAATTGAACTCGTCCTGGTTGTTGGGAGCAAATTGTGTTAATCGTGTTTGTAGACTTTTATCTGCTTTATTATGTGAAAAGTGTTCATTGTTGTGTGCTTGTTATGAAATCTAGTTGACTTTTTTGTTCGGCAAAAGATCTGCAACAAGAACAATAAAGTTGCTTATATAGAAAATGGGTAAGTTTCTTTTGCCGGTGTACGGTTTGAAAGAATGCTTGTGATTGTACCATAATTATGCTTTCATCCAGTTAAATCGTTGTGGCTTAACAAGTGTGATTTTGACGCTTATGTTACATTAGTATGCCGTTGCATTAATGTTGTTATTCTTCTAGGGTACGTAATCTTTAGAAATAAGATGTTGAACTTCATTTATACATTATTGAAGGGATCATAGTTGACTTAACGATTCTTGATTGAAAAATGAATGTTAAACACAAAAAATTTGACTAACAGAGTCGTTTCGGTAATGTTGATGCACAACAGCAGCCACGTACCAAATATAGTCTACAGGTACAATTTTCATTCTGTATTGGATAAAATTTCAGTATAGGGCCTATATTGTGAAGGTTTGTTTTTTGGTCATAATCGGGCAGCACTATCATAACCGTTGCGCCGTAATTTGATAATCGATTATTATGTAACTCGACAAGACCAATCAAAAATGAGAAAACAAAATGTTTTGATTTTTCCTTTAGTGCTAGAGATATAAACCACCAAAAATTATACTTCCTTGTGCCCTTGTATTTTTGTATCCATGCCGTATCCCAGCCTAACCACCTCAATTTGGAAACAGAATATCTCGATAACTAAGTGAGATTTCGTAAATTTGTATTCTTTACTTTCGATTTGTCTCGTCATGTTAGGCCTACATAAGAATCCATCATCAAATTTGGCTTTGGCGAAATATTTCTTCTGGTACAGGTTGCATTTCAACCTACCTATCTCACTTTTTAGACAGTAGGAGAGAGTAAGGATACATGAGCCACTTCTGAGATAAACATTTTTGTATCTTTTATTTAGCAGTTTTTCAATTTTTTTAAATATTGTGTTTGGAGGGCAATATTTCCTTAATTAAAAATAATTGCTGGTTTTGCATTATATTATAGTGTAAAAAATACTTCTTAAAACCCTTGCAACATGATTCAAGTATCCCCATGCTGGTGATGCTTGAGACGGGCATTAGGGATACACGAGACAGGTTGAAATTTTATAAAATATGTTAAAAACTTGCCCTAATACTAAGTGCTTACATAAATAAAATAGTAACTTACTGTTAACGTCAGCTTTAAATAACAAGGCACAGCTAGGGAAATTGCCACCGGAGCCTGTGCTCCATTGCAATTAAATTAAAAACAAAAAAAACAAACAATGTTTGGACAGTAGTTTCAATAGACACTAACCGACTGGAGTGATTGCTTGGTGTCGCTTCACATGGTTTTCCCCATACACCATCAATCGGCTTGATGGCATGAAGGACGAAACTGATGGATATTGGACTGACCGGATATCCAAATAATCGCGTCAGTTCATTTCATCCACATCAATTTTCCCACAGATGAAACGATAATGGAGTGACATCACTCAATTTGGACGGATAGAGTGGTCGTGTATTGCAGCCCTTACATTTAGTATTTCATAAGTTTTTTTTCAGTATTAGACAGTCCATTTTTCTTCAGTTGTTGATAAATAATAGAATTATTAATAACTAACGACCAATACAACTGTTTTTCTTTTATGTTTTATTGCTGTACATATTTTGCCTTGTAAGGACAAAGGCTGACACCGGGGTTGTAGTATCGCCTTGGTGACTTAACTAAAAGTTCACGTGGATGGAAAGTTCTGTGGAATTTTCACAAAATAATTTGAATTTCACCATGTAGCCTAATAGAAACTCAACTTAAATGCTTGAAGGTCGCCACTAGATCTGTTTCTAAACCACAAATCTAGAAAAGGTTCTCAGTCTACGAAATTACAACAGTTCACTTCAGGAGAATTTAAAGTTTTATTTTCAAAGTCACATTTCCAAAAAGGCAATAAACAGTTGAGTAGGCAAATCGAGCACTCATTTCCAAAATATTGCAGATTGTGGAGAGAAATTCCCAACCAAAACCCCTTTTCAAAACTTCAAAGTTCTAGCAGACATTATTCTCGCAGGCTATCACGCCTAAGTACCAACATGGCCGACTCAATAGCGCCAACTTTCAACTGTCTTCCTACCCGCTCCGATACAAGACTTGCGCAGGTTAACTTCACATAGCACTCCACGGAAAAGACAAAACATGATGGCGGAGGGGTCCTTTTATAGGAATCACCAAAATCAGTGACGTAAGCAACTGTAGCACATCTTTTCGCTTCCGCGAGATCAAAAGTGTGTGTAATTTATTTGACTATCCAGATTATTAAAAATGTTTTATCTTTGACAATGTCTATATTTATCTACTAGAAGTCCAACGGCAGTTTAGTGGGAAATTTAGGGTGATTAGTTTTAAAGTTTTATTTCATTTCCGCGTGGTGATACAAATCTCTGAAGTAGGGGATTAACCCAACCATTTGAATTTTTACAGCGACAATCAACGACAATCTATCTTCAAAAACTTAATTACCAGACAAATGCTAAAACTTTTTACTAAAACCAATATATATTCAGAATCATCTTAATTAGGGCTGTCTACTGATATAAATTTCAAATTAATATTAATTTTAATTAAAAAGTTCATTTTTTCTGTTAATTAAAACCACTAATTAAACTTTGCCAAATTATTTAATTTTACTACCAAAATATCCGGAACAATGCTGACTATAGCTGGTGATAAAAGATCAGTTGTAGCTTTACGCGATTTAAAGATATTTCAAACTTTAGATTTTTACTTTTATGATCCCGTGTTTCAAAGCGTGAACAAAGCGGAATATCTCCTAAAATAAACATTTCACGATATGATAAATACACTTTAAAATGATTTTTATGGTTGATTGTCCCTGTGGGAAAAATTACAGGAAAATTCCTTCAAGTTGACAATGACTCTTCTCGAAATTTCTAATTCCAACATAAGCAACTTTACAATCGATCTATAGAACATTTTACTACTAGGGAAACTAGAATTTGCCAAAATTCTAAGGTGCTTACAGCCTCTCATAGACATATTGTCAGCGATGGTTCTGTGTTGAAATTTGCACTTAGTTCTATAATTTTGGTTTATTTTTATGTATATCTGAGTTTCTACAATTAATTAATTGTTTTTCTACTCACAATTTAAATTTATGTTTGCAGGATTTGTAGCTGCACATTAAACTTTTCTCACAAAGTATATTCCTTTTGGAGAATTCAGTCAAACTAATATCAGTTTTAAACGGTACTAAATAGAACTGGCATTAGTAGATTGTTAGGAGTCTCACAAAGGAGCATGCTTTGTGAAGAAAAGCAGAGAAAACCTACTAACAGAAATGTGAATTGTAAGTAGAAAAACAATCAGGTAATTTGTACAAGTTTAGAATAATGTAATCAAAATTGAGGAGCTAAATGTACATTTCAGGACAGAGCCATTGCTGATGACACCTCGGTAGGAGGTGAAAAGTGTATTGCCGCGTTTACACTCTCGCGCGAGCTTAGACGAGGCGAGGCGAGACTCCGCGAACGCGAGAGTGTAAACGGTGCACTCGCGTAGTCTCGCCTCGCCTCGTCTAAGCTCGTGTGTGCCGCTCGCCTCAGTGGCGGTTTTTTTGGCGCGAGTCAAAGGCGCGAGCGCATTGTTAACAGCAGAGGTAGTTAACCTTTATACCTACCGCCCAATTTTGTATCAATGTATAACTTATGAAGCAGGCGTACAGCGAGTTAAAGCCCATAATAATAATTTGCCAAATACTTTGTCTGACTTTCGCTACGTTTGGCAGAATAAGTCTTTATAAAACCACTCCTGTAGTTAAATCCGTCTTTTTATTTATACTTTGCTTATATAAAAGCACGAAGTTTGGTGAATTTAGATTTTATTATTTGATTTAATTATGAGATTCCTAAGGCAGATGCTGCTAAAATAAAAACTAGATATCTTGGTCAATTTTGCAAGGAACAAACGAAGGTCTACTCTCTCTTTTTTTTTTGAACTGCTTAACATCTCTTAACAGCGAGGTCTTTAGAGACGCGAAAGGAGGGGGGGGGGGCAAGGAATGGGAAGGAATTTGGTCATGGCCTTTTTAGGAAGCATCCTGGCATTCACCTGGAGTGATTTGGGGAAACCATGGAAAACCCAAATCTGGATGCCCGGATGGGGATTCGAACTGCCGTCCTCCTGAATGCAAATCCTCTTTCGGTTTCTTTCTTTGGCTATAATATGATTAACAGCACAAATGCCTGATTACATGAGATATGAAGGGAAAGGTTTCATTAAACTGAATATCAGTTGTCATACATTTTGATATCACAGGTGTTTTTTTTATTATTATTTTGCCACAGGTTTTCATATCCATCACTATCGAATTTATGTTTACTTTCTGCGTCATATATGATTTCTAAACGTTCTTCCTGTCAAGTTGTATCAGCTTCTTCAATATTTGCGGTAGAAGGATTTTTCATCCGGTCATACACCTCGAATTTCAAAATATCTTCAAATCGTTTCTCCATGTCTAAAGTTTGTTGAGGAGGGTACTGAATGTCTGGAGTTATTATCGTTTATAGGTAATAATTCAGGAAACTGTTGAAATTTTCTTCTCAATAGATTGTAATGCAGTAGTTAAAAGTTTTCAATAAATAATGACACACAGAACATTTTGGTAACCTGTAAGAGTTTTATTAGCTCCTTGAAGGTGCAAGTCAACATCATTAAATCTATTTTAAAAATCTTAAAAATCAATTAAAAAAAATAATAAACAAAAGCGTTCCACTATTGGACCAAACCCCACAGCCCACCACGAAAGTTGGCACGCCCACTATTCATCCATGAATGAATTCTTGCGAGAGTGTAAATGGCAGTTCGTGTCTTCGCTCGTGCACGAGGCGCGAGGCGAGAGTGTAAATGCGGCATATGATAGTGAAGCATAAAAAATTGTTGCACTGACAGTTGTTTTTATTAAAATTCAATTTTACTTATTTATTTTTGCAGAAAAAATAGTAACAAAAGCTTGGAAATCTGCGCATAAAGGGCCTGTGTCAAGCTTAGCACTAGATTCTTCTGGAAACCTTCTTGCAAGTGGGGGATCAGATTCTGGTGTACGACTGTGGGATTTACAGCATCACTCCTGTATACTCGGCCTACGTGGTGCCCAAGGTGTCATAAGGTCAGTTCATTCATTGAATTTTCATTCTTGGATTTTTTTTGCTGTCATGTGTCTCTCGGTTAGTTTGATGCAATCCTTTGTCTCGTTCTCTCTTGTGCTAACCTCTTTATCTCAACATACCACTTAAAACGTATGTCTTCAATTACCTGCTCCATATATTCTAATCTTTGGCTACCTCTACTGTTGTTACCTTTGACTGTTCCCTTCACTAACAAATTAGTGAATCCCACATTTCTTATATGTGACATATCATCCTGTCTCTTCTTTCCTCACCCATCATTTCCAAAACATGTACATTTCGTACTTCATTTCCAGCACATGTAAATTTCATACTTTTATCTGTCTGCTTAATTTTCAGCATCCTTCTATAAAACCACATTTCAGATGCTTCCTGGTATTCCTAAAATCCATGCTTCACAGCTATAAGGCGCTGTGCTTCACACGTAGCATTTTAAAGAAGTTCTTTCTGAATCCTACATCAGAATCTGAAAACTAAAAAAAATCTTTATCAAAAAGGCTCTTTTTGCTAGTGCTGTTTTGCTTCAATCATCCTTCCTTCTTTGGCTGCTGTTTGTAATTTTACTTCATAAATAACAAAATTCACTTACTTGTCCTATTCCATCTGATACCATTTTATATTTAAGCTACTATTATTGCTATTATTTCTGCTATATTTCATCACGTTTGTTTTTGCATTGGTTTATATTTAGTCCTAAATATTCATTCACCAAAGTTGAAGGCAGCAACGAGAGAAGAACATATATCACGAACACACAAATATACTTAATATTTCGGTTATTAAACCTCGTGTAGCAACCCTCGGCATGTGCAAACCTCCCGAGCCTCATGACTCATTTTCGCCATCATGACTAAGGTTTAATAACTGAAATATTGAGTATATTTCATGTAGCAACCCTCAGCGTGTGCACACCTCCCGAGCCTCATGACTCATTTTCTCCGTCATGAATAAGGTTTAATAACCGAAATATTGAGTATATTTGTGTGTTCATGATATATGTTCTTCTCTTGTTGCTGCCTTCAACTTTGGTGAGTGTGTGACATAGTGGTAAATTAAAAGTTAAAATGATTTATATATATGTGGCGGAAACACATCGTGGCATTAACAGTTGTCAGCGCAGTTCCGTCGTTGTCGCGGCGGCTGCTAACGCAGTATCAACGATGCTCGCTGACCATAACCGGAGCAACGATAAAAACAACCAGAGAGTACACCGTTGGCGAGGCGTGCTAAACACGGAGACTATTTTGCCGCCAATACAGAAGCTGGAAGTATTATTAACATTCGCATTGATATGTTATTTCAATGTAATGTGTATATGTATATGTATTATTTATTGGTTACATTAAATACATGGATAAGAGTTTCGTCTTCCATATCGTAAACTACGATATTGTTTATATGGGCAACGTATCCCCATAATTGGTGACCCCGACGACGAAAAACCCTAACTCTTTTGAATAATGGACGAACTTCAAGAACAACTACGCCAGCTACAGGAGCAAAATCACATTCTGCGACAGCAAATGCTTCAACAGCAACCCTCGCAATCTACAGTCTCGCAGGTTGGCAAATCTGTTAACCGTCTTGCCGTGAAATTACCAGTTTTCTGGCCGGACAAACCGGCATTGTGGTTTGCACAGGCAGAAGCACAATTTGGCATCGCGGGCATTACGCAAGATTTGACGAAGTACGCCTATATAATTTCACAGCTGGACAGCCGCTATGCGGCTGAAGTGTAAGATATTATAATTAATCCACCTCCTGAAAATGCATATGAACACTTGCGTAACGAGTTAATTCGTCGCCTCTCTGCATCAGAAGATGCAGAGAGTTCGCCAGCTGTTAATGGAGGAAGAGCTTGGTGACAGAAAACCATCCCAGTTTTTAAGACAATTAAGATCACTAGCTGGTGCCACTCAAGTGCAAGACAATCTCCTCCGGCAATTATGGATCCAGCGCCTACCGTCACAGGTACAAGCTATCTTGCAAACTCAAGCCGACTCACCACTAGACAAAGTTGCAATACTAGCCGACAAAATTATGGAAGTTTCTACACCTGCTCTGCACGCCGATGTTAATGCTATCGGCATGTTACCTGCTAATACCGAGGTAAGTCAGCTTGCAAAGCGCATAGAAGAACTTTTGCAGCAGTTGGCTACATTGCAAGCCTCATTTCACACACGTTATCATTCTCGAAGCCAGCCCCCGAAGTCGCGGCACGCTCACAACAGCCGCGATTCTTCACCGCGTACTGACACCTCTCAGGTTTGCTGGTACCACCGCCGTTTTCACGGCCAAGCTCGCAAATGCCAACAACCATGTAACTTTCAGTTAAAGCAGCCAGTGATGGCGGTAAACGGCTGCCCAAGCAGGTGGTAACCGCCTCTTTGTCTTTGACAAAAATAGCAGACATAAATTTTTAATCGATACTGGTTCTGATTTATGCTGTTTCCCGAAAGATTTTCTAAAAGGGCGTCATCAACGCAACAAATATGAACTTGTAGCGGCAAATGACTCTACTGTTCATACCTATGGCACTTTGTTTCTCAAGCTGAACCTCGGATTGCGGCGCGATTTATCTTGGAGATTTATAATAGCTGATGTAGCTATTCCTATCATAGGCTCCGATTTCCTTGCACATTATCACTTGCTCCCGGATTGTCACAACAAGCGTATCATTGACAGCTTGACAGGATTGTCAGTGCTTGTACAGCCGGCTAACTGGAAGCAACCTAGTGTGAAATCACTAAAGGCCACTACAGTTTTTCATGAAATATTGCGAGATTTCCCAGATCTCACGCGCCCACCTGGAATGCCGAGAGAAATAAAGCACTCTACCGTACATATCATTCGTACAACACCTGGACCACCTGTCTCTTGTCGTGCTCGTCGCCTCGCTCCAGACCGTCTTCAGATTGCTAAGAAAGAATTCGAATCAATGATAATGGAGGACACTGCGTGCCGCTCAGAGGGACCATGGTCCTCGCCTCTTCACCTGGTACCAAAGAAAGACAAGGGTTGGCGTCCCTGTGGAGACTATTGAGCTCTCAATGCACGGACAATTCCAGATAGTTATCCACCTCACCATCTCCATGATTTCAGCCACCAGTTGCGTGGATGCACTATCTTCTCTGTCATCGACCTAGTCAAAGCCTACACTCAGGTTCCAGTGAACCCGGACGACATTCCAAAGACAGCAATTATTACACCGTTTGGACTTTTTGAGTTTCCGTTTATGTCTTTCGGATTGCGGAATGCTGGTCAAACCTTTCAGCGATTCATTGATGAAGTCCTATCTGGTTTAGACTTCACTTTCGCCTATGTAGATGACTTATTGGTATTTCTCTAAGGGCTCTGAAGAGCACGAGTGCCATCTGCGATCACTTTTCGAAAGGCTGTCATCTTATGGGATTCTCGTTAACGCTTGTAAGAGTATTTTAGCCTCTCCAAGTGTTACCTTCTTGGGATACGAAGTCTCTGCCGCTGGCACTCGACCTCTACCAGATCGGATTAGCGCCCTGCAAAACTTCCCCCTTCCACAGACAGTCCGTGAACTCAGACGCTTTTTGGGAATGGTGAACTTTTACCGCCATTTCCTACCTTCAGCAGCAGAATACCTGGCTTCTCTCCACTCGGCAGTATCCAACCTACGAGGCTCTCAACCTGTACCTTGGAATCCGAACCTGGAAAGCACGTTCAATGCCTGCAAAGCCAGCCTTTCCAAATTGACGCTACTAGTTCATCTTGATCTCAACGCACCTCTAGGATTGTTTACTGATGCTTCCAACACGGCTGTAGGGGCTTGTCTACAACAGTACGTAAATGCTACTTGGCAGCCTTTAGCCTTCTTTTCTAAGAAGCTTTCACCAAAGCAATAAGAGTGGCCAGCGTACTATCGCGAGTTACTCGCTATCTACGAAGCCGTCCAACACTTTCGGAACATCTTGGAAGCCCATCAGGTTACATTTTACACTGATCACAAGCCACTTATATACGCGATTCAGCAACGCCGTGACATACTCCCGCCTGTGCAACTGAATCAATTATCGTTCATTGCGCAGTTCACCACCAATATTGAACACATTGAAGGTTCTTCCAATGTAGTCGCAGACGCACTGTCCCGGGTCGACGGAATCGCAGACAGAAACTTGAACTTTTCCGCTCTGGCAGACTCTCAGAAGGACGATCCGGAAATCCGTTCTTTCATCAACGGCGAAACATCACTTCGCTTGGAGCAAATCCCGGTACCTGGCAGTACCACTATCCTCTTCTGTGACACCTCAACCGGAAAACCCAGGCCCTTTATCACCACATCATTCCGAAAAGCAGCTTTTCCGTCCGTTCACGGCCTGAGTCATCCCGGCGCCAGAGCTACCACTCGTTTGGTATCAGAACGTTTCGTCTGGCCTAACATGGCGAAAGATTGCCGCGCATGCGTCCGAGCCTGCCAAGATTGTCAACGCAGCAAAGTTACGCGTCACACAAACGCACCAGTTGGAAACTTTATAATGCCATCTGCCCGGTTTCAACATGTTCATTTGGACATAATCGGACCACTTCCAGCGTCAGGAAACTATCGTTATTGCCTAACAGCCATCGATATATTTACTCGCTGGCCAGAGGTCTGGCCTTTAGAACGCATCACTGCAGAGGACGTTGCCAACGCATTCGTAGCATGCTGGATTTCACCTCTACGTATTACCACCGACCAAGGCAGGCAGTTTGAATCTGTACTGCTCCGGAAACTGGGGCTCTTGACGAGAACGCTAAGAACCCGCACCACTGGCTGGCACCCTGCTCAAATGGCATGGTGGAGAGATTCCATCGTCAACTCAAAGCAGCTATTATGTGCCATCCCGGTATGTCCTGGCTGCAAGCCCTTCCCATCGTTCTTCTCGGTATTCGTAGTGCCTACAAAGAAGACCTCGGCACCTCTTCTGCCGAACTTGTGTACGGTGAACCACTACGCCTCCCAGGTGAATTACTGTGCACCGCGTCGGAAGAACGTCTGGAAGATACATCTGACTTCGTGGACAAACTACGTCAACAAATGCGCAGTCTACGTCCAACACCAGCCACCAGACATGGTCACAGTTCGACCTTTGTTTTCAAGGACCTTTAAACGTGCAGTCACGTGTATCTTTGGGATGATTCGGTACGTGGTGTCCTGCAGCCACCATACACTGGCCCACACCGCGTGTTAGATCGCCAGGATAGAACTTTAACTGTTTTAAACAAGGATAAACCAGTACGTGTCAGCATAGAAAGAGTGAAACCTGCCTTTCTGCTCAATGACGATTGTCCTAATATCGAAGGTAGTGCTGTGACAGAACCATCTAGTATGCCAATCAGTAAAGCAAATAAAACTACAGATCACGATACAACGGACAACCCGAGAACCACAAGATCCGGTCGCCGTTGGCGAGGCGTGCTAAACACGGAGACAATTTTCCGCCAATACAGAAGCTGGAAGTATTATTAACATTCACATTGATATGTTATTTCAATGTAATGTGTATATGTATATGTGTTATTTATTGGTTACATTAAATACATGGATAAGAGTTTTGTCTTCCATATCGTAAACTACGATATTGTTTATATGGGCAACGTATCCCCATATATATAAAGAAAAGAATACAAAGGTCAATAAATATTGTTTGCCCAGAGAGTCTTTAAAGGATATGATCTCTGAAAAAAGAAGTGAAGTTGGGAGAATTGTTGAGTAGAGGAAATAACCAAGACAAGATTGATTTAGCAGCAGCGTAAAAATTAAATTGAGAGATCTTGAGTAGGAACACACCTGCAAATCTTGGGATGTCAAGGTTGTCTCAAACACAGTCATTATTGGTATTAGAGAACTTTTTAAACTGGCAAACGAAAGAAATAAACTGCAAAAGATTATAAACGAAATACAGTCTACAAATTATATTTATTTAATTACATAGATCTCTTGCTCGCATACACAATTAATATGCGACAAGTGATGAGTCATTTTCCCTTTCCTTGCAATTATATTGCCTAAAGCAGTTTCCTTTTTCCTTAGTTTAAATATTCATTCAGTATTTTGTTCTTACACCCAGTAACTTTTCAGTATCCTCAGTCTGTTCTGCTAACAGGACAATATCATCAGTAGGGTTTGGATCTTTAGGAAAAGCCATATTTTTTTCCTGCCTTATTTTTGAGCTAAAATGCTGAAATAAACACTGATTCAACGTTTCTGATTGTATTTAAATGTATTTTATAAAGCCTATAAATGCATATTAGGGCCATTTTCCTAATTCTGGTCATATTTCAACAATTTTTATGGTAATATGGTCATATGGTCATACTTTGAGGAAAATTCTGGTAATTTTTTGATAGAAGTTATAGATGAAAAGAAATTAAGATAATTCAAAGAAATATACTCCTGTTATACGCTGGAGAAAGAAACGAAACTAATTGTCACCAAATTATTCAGAATTCACCACTCAAGAATTAAAGTTATAAATTATTGTCACTCTCTAAACGTTAATGTACCGCCACCTTTTTAAATTTGACTATGCAGCAGCAGCTATGCCTGTGTTGAACCATGTCAATCAATGTCTCACTTGTGACGATATTGCAGGAGTTGAATCCACTGCAGTGACCCACCGATGAGTTGAGATTAATCAATTGTCTTCCTAAGATTCAATTGGGCGAAACTGCTGCTTAGCGGGAAATCCCTCCCTACCTAGGTCAGGTATTCCCCACATACCAGACTCTCTGCGTCGAAACACGCACAAAGCCTTCAGCTACTCACGCACTGTCACCAATGCTTTTTAAAATAATCCTGATCCAGTGTTAAATCTGCAGTGGACCAGTGAGTACCGCCATGCCGAAACCAAAACTTTCTGAAAGTGCAAAGTTACGGAATTACTTAAAGGAATTTGGCGAGGAGTATTTTAGCACAGATGAAAGAGTTCTTTTCTGCAAATTATGTGAAACTAAAGTGAATACAACAAAGCGATTTCATGTGCAGCAGCACTGCAGTACATCAAGACACAAGAATAACTTAGTACGACATTCAACTCGGCAAAGCAAACAGCGCCTTTTCTTGGATACATCTACAGCTTCATCGTCTTCCAAATTGTCAATTTTTTTAAAAGAACTCTGTGAAATGATGGTATCAGCCATCATCCCACTTAAAAAAGTGAACAATGAGCTTTTCAAATCGTTCTTGGAGAAATACACAACACAAACGATTCCAACCAAATCATCATTGAGGAAGAAGTATTTACCGTCTTGTTATGAAAATGTATTGCAGACAATCAGAACTAAGATAGGCACCAATAAGATCTGTGTATCAATGGATGAAAGTACTGATGCTTGTGGGAGATACGTTGTAAATGTCATCGTTGGGACCCTACTTTTTGACAGACCAAGTGATATATTTTTACTGGACGGTGAAGCTCAAGAATCAGTAAACCACTCAACAATTGCCATCAGTTTTGACAATGCTATGAAACTGTTATGGAGCGGTGAAGTTAAGCGAGAACGTGTCTTACTTTTTGTGACTGATGCTGCGCTGTACATGGTAAAGGCTGGGAAATGTCTGAAGATGTTGTATCCTTCGATGGTTCATTTAACTTGTCTCGCTCATGGATTACATAGAGTTGCCGAGGAAGTAAGACTAAATTTTAATATGAAATGTAAAAAAGAGTTTTGCTAAAGCTCCAATGAGGGTGGCACCACAACCAGTACTTATTCATTGGGGCACATGGCTTGATGCAGTTAGCTATTACTGTGAATATTATGAAAACATAAAGAAAATAGTTTCTAATTTTGATAGCAGTGAGGCATCTTCCATAAAAATTGTCCAAGAACTCTTTTCCAGTAATTTGTTCAGAAATTTGGCATACATAAAGTCAAGTTTTTCAGGCATCACAACTGCGATTTCGCGTCTTGAAGAAATTGGTCTAGAACTGAATGAAAGTTTGACGGTCGTTAAAAGTGTGGAAACCGAAATAGGCCAAGCAGGGGACAGTGTGGCTAGTTTGCTGAAAAACAAATTTGATAAAGTGTTGTGTGGGAATAAGGGATATAAAACAATTTGTAAAATTAGTGAAATTTTACATGGTGGCCAATCTGTTTTGACTGAAGATGACCCACAATTAAATTGCAGTAACCTGACTCTGTTTAAGTACGCTCCCATAACATCTTGCGATGTGGAACGAAGCTTCTCACACTACAAGACAGTTTTAAGTGACAACCAGAGAAAATTCCTCTTCGAGAACTTGAAGATGCATATGGTGATATAGTGCAATGCTGGCATCAAACAAGAATAAAAAATGGTATGTACACTAATTCGCAACAAATTTATAGTAAATTTCCATTTTTAAAAGTAAAATTATAGTAATCCATTCTTTTACAAAAAAAAAAAAAAAAAAATTAATTTCCCAATCGTACAGTGAGTGCATAGAAGCAAATTATGTTGTCTACATGAAAGCGACACAGCTACATAAAATAAATTCTGTACATTTGAGCATTATAAAGTATAAAAAATTTAATGTTTGGTCATATTTTGTCTCTTTTAGGTCATATTTACTTATTTTTAAGGTCATATTTGCCTGCATATTTCTTGATTTTTTTTTGGTTGTAAAGATCCGAACCCTAGTCATCAGCAAATCATAGCATATTGATGTTTTTTTCCTTGAACACTTCTGCCACTTTGAGTTTTTTTCTTTTACTTTTTTTTATTACTTCCTCTAAACACAAGGGAAATAATAATGGGGACAGACTACAACATTGTCCCACATCCTTTTTAACTGATGCATGTTTTTCATGATTCTGTACTTTTATTATAGGCACCCAATTCTTATATAGATTATAATGTATTCTTGTATCTTGATATTTTAGACCTTACTTCTTTAAATTTTGAACATCTTGTACCACATAATATTATCAAAATCTTTTTCTAAATCAACAAATGTTGTAAAAGTATCTGTGTTTTTCTTCATCCACCCTATGAGTATTAATCCTAAAACCAGAATTAATTGCTATTCTTGTGATTTTTTCATAACCCAAACTGAACTTCACTTACTATCTCTTCTAGTATCCTTTCTATTCTTCTGTATAATATCCTCATCAGTAATTTTGAAGCATGTGGTGTTAGACTTATAGTACGATATTCTCACATTTATCAACTTGTGTTTTCTTATGAAATGTGAAGATTATATTTTATAGAAAACACTTGGAATCCAGAGTGGCTTGGTGGCTCAGTGGTTAAGGTGTGTGACTGGAGATCAAATGTCCCCTAGTTTGAATCCCTGTTCTCAGTGGGGATTTTCATAGGCCCTTAACCTGAACTTCACCTCTAGCTGTCTAATGTGAAGTACGTCAGAACACTTCCATTGTTCAGATTCCACATTGAACTGTAGGTCTGCTACACCCTGTAGGATTACCAGGATAGGTTAGGTGACTACGATAGAGACAGATTGTGTAGCTGATAGGAAACCCTGTCTCAAGGTCATTACGACCACACGAGTTTACGATTTTAGTTGGAATCTCTTCTGTTTTTAAACTGTTTGATATCAGTTTGAATAATCTTTGGACTCTTTCTTCTCCCAGGAATTTCAAAAGGTCTGCAGGATTCTCATTAATTCTGACCTCCTTATTTGATCACAGATCTTTCACAACTCTATCAAATTCTGCCTTTAAAACAGGATCTCCTAAGTCATAAATGTCGACATTGCCTTCTTTTTCCAGTACATTGTTGCTAAAGTCATCCTTATCATACAGTTGCTCTGGGTATTCCTTACATCAGTTACCTTTATCTTCCAGCAACAACTTTAATGTTTATACATCATGCTTCATTTCTCAAAAATTGATGTTCTTATAGGCCACATCTACTTTACTTACTACGACATCCTTTTCTAATTCTTTGCACTTTGCTTGCAGCCACTTTTGTTTTGCTTTATTGCATTACCTGTTTATCTGATTTCTAAAAAGTCTGTATTGCTTTCTTCTCCTTTATCCAGAGCATTTTTGTGCTTTCTCCTTCAGTCCACCAATTCCAAAATTTCTTATGTGATTTTAGGTTTACAGGCAACTTGTTTCCTAATAATCTTTCTGTACCAACTTTGATTATTTCTCTATTCAGTGCATTCCATTTATCCCCAGTTGAACTCTTATTAGAGTTATTTCTTTCATGTCTACCGTCTCTGCAAATTTTTCCCACATTAGATTGTTTCAGTTTGTTCACTTTATGTGTGTTGTGCCTGTGAAGATTCTTTATTCTCTTGAATTTCAGTTTGCACTTCATAACTATCAGATTGTGATCAGACTCTACTTCAGCTCCTTGATATGCTTTGCAATCTATAGCTTGATTCCTGAATCACGATATAATTCAGCTAACATCTACCTGTATCTCCGGGATACTAAGTAGTGCCAACAACAACTGTATCTGCCGTTTCAAATTACGGACATTTCTTACAGACTAAAATACTGCATTTCTGATTGTGTCGTCTGTTTTCCATTGCTAGACTATTCCTGCCTGTGGGAGGTTTGAAAGTTGTTGGTTTTCGAAGCATACTGATACGTTTATATAATTATTCATTTGTAACTAAAGCTTATGGTAGATGTCTGCTGTTGTGTTTAGTCACATATTCATTGTAAAAAATTAAAATGTAAAGATGTATGGATTTTTCTTAAGATGTTGATTTCGAGATAAAAAGTCATACTAAACATTTGAGCACTTCTTGAAGATAATATTCTGGCAGATCTATTTCTATATCCACATATGCCCTAATCTTTGGTTTCATCAAATTCATAAGAGCCATTTTCAAGAAAGCCAGTAGGCCTACATATATACAAAATTAGCTTGTTTAGCAATATAGGATTTTTCTTGACAAGGGACTTGCTATTGTTTCTGAGATGACATTTGAACTAGGACGTTCAAATAAACAAAACAAAGCTGTAGAAATTAAAAAATCCATTAAATATTCTTAATGAAAATTGTGTGGTGGACTGTCGAACTTTTTGTTTTTGCTCTGCCACTTTCCAAGAGGTACATTAGATTGTGGGTAAGACTCTATGTAACGCGAGTGGTAGTTTTTCATAAATGATACTCTCAGTGAGGTATATACAAATTTACATTTTATTTACACCAGTTTTATATACGTCATTCATCCTGCATATATTCCTTGCACCTTTCAATATTTAAGTCATCTGATACCTGCTTCTACTGCTTGATATCCCCAAATATGGTTCCCTAATGGTTTCATCCCACCTGTTAGAATTAATGTTTATGGCATATGCTCCTCGCTGTGTCCATTGTTGCTTCTGCTGGTGCCGAGAGCTGTAGCCCATTGCTAACACTTACTCAGCCTCCTCCTTCTCATTGACCTGAAACAAGCCCTCGAGCCAATCTTGACTTTGCTAGCTAGCTCCCTCTCTGCTCCGTGCACCTGGGTTTTGATCCCCGGCTTCCCACCATCTGACAAGTGGTAGGGAGAATTCATGACCAATCACAGCTGCTGCTCCTCTCCCATCCTCTACCAAATGATGTTGTGCTTCAGCCTATTCTTGCTGACTCCTGACCTGTTTTTGTGGGCATTGGCTTCTGCATAGCCACATTCCTGTGCCTGCAATTCTTTTCCTTTGCTGTTACAACTGACCTGCTTTGGCTAGCGCTGTATGAAGTCATAGCTACTGCCATGCTTTACCAAAAAATTCCATGTGCCGCTACAATTGTGTCATGAAAGAATAACTCTAATTATTTATATCTGTTAGGCTCATTGAGTGAAAAAAATAAAACGACCACAAAATGTTGTGGTTTCTTTAAAATGGCCACAACATGGCTTAGTGTCAAACTCTTTGCATTCACAATGAGTCCAGGGCGCATTTAATACATATTATTCTTCTTACCCATTGCATTAAGTCTCAAAAAGAAGAAAAATGAGACAGAAAGATGAATTGTCTTGTGTGGAGAGTGGGATCTGGACCAGATGCAAATTTCATGTTGTGGCCTTTTTGACTTAGCCACATGTTCTGGCTGTTTATTGTAAGTGCCATAATGCAAATAACTTGTTGTGGCTGTTTTAAAGAAAACAAAACTCTAGGTGGTCATTTTTTTTTCACTCAATGAGCATTTTAGGTCGTTGACCCTAACATATCAATATGAAAAAAGTGAGGAGCAGAACATTAAGTGCACTGAGTGGGAGTAAGAGCCATTAGCGATAAATGCTTGGTTGTGATTAAATGGGTTAAATGCAGGGGTGGATGGTGGCAGGAATTCAATTAAGGAACAAGAATTCGAGAGAAAAGAAAGTAGGCAAGGTCAAAAATATAAGTGAATAAACCCAAACCTAATTAATAAAAAAATAAAAATCTACAATAAATAATCCTGCAGGCGCAGATGAACCCACTGGCGAAAAGGAGGAGAGGAAGGCAAGGGGAAGAAAGGAGTGGAGGATTGTCTCACATTAAGACCTGGTGGATCATGGTATCTATTATGTACTGATAGGTCAGTTCTGACCACTCTAGTTCAGAGCAACTGCTGCTAATGACGGTGTTTGAGAGCATGAATTCTGTAATGTAGCAAGCTTTTGAGCCACGATTTGAATTTTAAAAAATGGGTAAAGAAAGTTTGTTCAGCATCACGTTTTTGACAAGAGACAAGGAGGCAGGCCATTAACTGCCATTTATATATATAGCAATATCTGAGATTGTAGGGAAGACAAAATAAAGATTTAAATGCATCACTAGCGAACTTCCAGAAGAAAAGTTATTTGGAGAAATTAGTTGGAATTGTGAAATCATAAAAAGTGAAAATTGGAGGCACAAAGAAAACAATATTGTTTCTGCTAATACAGAAGTGAAAAATACCATATAATGTTTGAAATTGTAATATGGGTTGTGAAAAAGGTCTCAAGGAGAAAGAAAGAAAGAGATAAAGAAGAGTTTTTAATATTCAAAGAAATTTTAAGCTTAGAGATGAAAAACAAAAATGTAAATAATTCATAGATAAAAGAGTTTAAAAAGAAAATATATGAACCAATATGAGAATATAAAGAATATTAATATGATAGGGTATAATGAGATTAAAATGTTTAAAAGTATTTTCCAAATTGGGATAAATTATGTGACCAAAAGTAAAAATGTCGAGTTTTGAATCTAGTTAAATAAGTGGTGAAAACATATATAAGATAAAAGAACATCAAAAACGTTAAGAATCATGGAAGTCTCATTTCATAAAATCAAGGGAAGTATTTTATATTTAATTTCAAAGTTTTTTGTGGCAAGAACAATATGGCTAGTGGATGAATCAAAAGTAGTTTTTCTTAATATTTAATGATAAAAGACTTTTTCAGGGGAATAATAGGTATTAAAAAAATCAGAAAGTAATAAGATAAATAATTTTTCACTAATAGATGCTTTGACAGGATATTAAGATTTAAAGGGAATAATTTAAATTTTGGTTTTGAATGGTTTAATTAATTTTCATGGGTAAGGGTATTACAATATACAGAGCGATACCGCGTTAAATTTTGGTAAAGATTTTGAGAAAAAGTTAAAAAAAGTTAAAAAATCTAACAGTCCAAGGTGTAGCCACAGGATAATGAATAGACCTCACTTTGAGGTTAGCAATTGGTGGCAAAAGCTATATAAGTGCCCAGGGAGGGAGAGGAGAGAGACCTCTGTACGCATTTTGTGATGTGAAGTGGGGTGAACAACTACATGTCACTATGCATGAGTCACGGTGACAAAATTGATATGCCGGGAGGCTTCCTTCAGAAGCCCATAGCCGAATTCCTTCCCGTTCCTTGCCCCAGTCCCATCCCGCCTCTAATGACGTCAATGTCGACTAGGCTAAAGCTATAAGTAAAAAAAAAAAAAAAAAAAAAAAAAAAAAAAAAAAAAAAAAAAAAAAAAAAACAATGGTTTGAGGCTAGGAGTGAGTTAAAAGGTGGGACACTTGTTGGTAGCCAAGTTAGCTTGCCAGACCTTGTTATTTTTGATCTAACATAACAAGAGGGAATTTCAACTTAACGAAATATTTAAACTTTTTTTATTTATAGGTAATGGTTAAAACTAATCTTTGGGAAAATTTATGAATTTCAAGTAAGTGAGTGAGTGGTGTACAATATCTGGAGTGTAACCTACATCTTTTATAAAAGAATTTGATACCAGTTTAATTATCAATTCTTTGTTGTAAATCTGAAACCAGAGTGCTTTGAACTCTAGTAATAAATGCAGTGAAATGTACTTACCTTTGGTACTGCTTTTATCTGTGAAACCTTCAGATACATGCTTATACCTCAGTTTATATTATACATAGATTTGCTAGATTTTGTTTCATTCTTTTTCTTAGTTTGAATGTTTTTCATCTGCAATTTCACCAATTTTGCTATACTCTCACTCACTGATGATCATCAAAACTTTAAGGTACTTCATGCAGTTGTGTACAGCTGAAATTTGGTACACAGATAAAGTTTTACTCCCAGATTATACGAAAAGTCTAAATATCATAAATTTCTCTTATCTGTTTCAAATGTGAAATCGCTTTCTACCCTGATAACTTAATATGTCTCAGATTTTCTTTATAGATGGAACTTACTAAGTTTAACTAATGTTTTAAATTTTACTTCATTCCTCTCCTTACTTTGGAAGTTAATATCAATCAACTTTTTTTTTTTTTTACTTCAAACTCAGGCATCAAAATTGCTCCATACTTCCTGCAGTTCTAGAAAAAGTTAATTTGACACACATAATCATAAGAAAAGTCTAAAGGTTCCTATGCAGCGTCAGCTGCTGGCGGATGTCGCCTGAGACAGTTGCTAATGGCTACTACAATGGAAAGCAACGGCCGCGCTTCCTATGAGGCGGCGGCGACCCGCATTCTTGGAAATGGCCACTTGAGTCGCGCAACTGTTCTGGTCCAAGAGCAATATAGACTCGGCCGCTAACGGAACAGTCGAAATATGTCAGAGGGAAAGATGTTATTTACTGGGGGGAAGGATGAAACATTGGAGGAGTTAAAGTGTAAATTACCTTGTATACATGATGTTTCTGCACCTCTGTACAAGACCAGTTTGTGAAGGACAATGTTTGGAAAAAAATAGTGGAATTCCCTGAAAGATCAGGTGATAAAAGTACAATATAATCTAACAACTTTATCAATATTGTTTATTACCTTCACAACACTTGTTATTATATATTTATTATTACAGAAGCCTTAAAAAAATACAAGCTACTTCGTGTAGTGTGATTGCAATATACCACATGGGTAATTGTAATTAAAACTTCATTACTGATTCTAACGTAAATGGTAAAATGTTAAATTTTCTGACAGTTCCCACTATTTGTCTTATTTTTTACTTCTATATAAATGTAACTGTTGTATCTGCATAGAGATGCAAATTTTTTTTTAGGCATGAAGTAGACTTCAAATAGAACTCACAATTTGCTCAGATAGAACTCTGTGGTTTATAGGCTTGTTCATAAAAATATTCTTTTATTGACTCATCTATCTCATCTTCATCTGTACATATATTAAATTCAGTATTAATAACTTTTATAATTATTTTTGCATGACATAAATTAATAAATAATACATAAAATTAATATTATGAATTCAAATAAATACAAGTGAGAATTTTTAATAAATATGTACATATTTTTAATATAATAAATTAGAAAGTAGCTGCAATGAGTTCTGCAATGTGATTGCCTTGCCAGGGTGTTAACCCTTCACCTGGACGGCTGTTAAAGTATTCTGTGAATGAGGATCTCACAGAAAACCCATCAGCATGTGTGTGCTCTCACAGACACCCATCAGCATGTGTGTAACCCCCAAGATTTCGATTGCTAGTGATTCATTTTATAATGATATGTATATATATATTTTCAAGGAATACATCTCTAAGTGAATAATACAAACAGCAAGCAACAATAACCAAATGATCAGTTGTTTCTGGCTTTATACCGATCTTCTAACATTAAATGTAATATCAAATCGAGTTTGCTAATGACCTCCCAGTACCACGACTGCTGGGCGACCGCCGCGCCATAGGAAGTGCCCACTGCGCGGCTGATGCCCAGAGTCAGTTGCTGGTGAGTCAGCGGCTGCCGCTGCATAGGAAGTCCACCCTAATATTGGTGACCTTCTCTGTATTTATTTAATGGCAACCCCAAATGTGAAAATGTTTGTCACATATTTGCAGGTTCATTGCTTTGCTCTGGATAAGGCTATAAACCTGAAATTTCTTTTATGCTTAAAGTTCAGCATATTTAAGGAGTCGGAGGGTGTACAAAGAAGAGCAGTTTGAGTTGTTTGTGGAAATTATTCCAGGACCCAGTCAGTATTTGATATGATAAAGGAGCTGGATTGGAAGCCATTGGAGGACATGAAGAGGGTGAAGGGAGTGCTGGGAATGTAGAAGGCATATGTTGGTGATGGGGCTTGGAGGGATATTGGGAATAGTGCATAGGAGTGGAAAGATGACCATGACCACAAGTTGGCACTTGATTTCATGCATTAGGGAGTGGGGAAATTTTCTTTTGCGGCTTAGGGCATCAGGGATTGGAACAAATAACTAAGTGAAGTGATGAATAAGTTACCAAAAATTCTGAAGGAATTTAAAATTAAAATTTGTAAACTGCAAATGTAGATGGGGGAGGATTTTAACAATCAGTTACATAAGATAATAATTAAAAAAATTAAAAAAGGATAATTAAATGACTAAGGAAATTTCCACTGGATCATATTTTCCACAACAATTAAATATTAACTAACCAATCTTAAATTTTACTTTGTTCCTATGCTTAGTTACTCCTTTTATACTTATGGTGGTAGTTAAATCTGCAATAATTGCCATTGCTTGGCCATAGTGCAAACATTGTTTGCAGAAAGCATGGGCATTGTTGGCAATGTATATTTATGACTTGAATTATGAAATGTTCATATCCACCAATTTTCAGATGGAATCCTTACATTTGATCTGTGATTCAGAATAAGTGACCAACTTGCAAAAAGAAATGAGATCCCACAGTAACAATTACAGTAAAAATAGGCCAAGTCTCATACTTGTGCAGAGACAAAATATTATGAGATCTTTTTCTGAGTCAAGTCTACACTTTACAGTGCGCATTCACTTCACTTTCATGAAACAGAGTGATTTCTCTCATAATTAAATATCACTTATTTAGAATAAAAAAATTCTGGGAATTTGGCTATTATGCATAATTTTTCCTGAAATGAAAGGCATAATATGATTTATTTTAAGATTTGTCAAACGTGAAGGAGGTGCGAGGAAAATCTTGGCTTTTGTTTATTTGTAAATTTGATAAATTAACTTATTTAAGGTTTTCATGTAGTTTACTAAAACATGGCATGTATCATCAGTGGCGTGGCTAGGTCAACAAGGGCCCCGGTGAAAAAAATTAATTTGGGCCCTCAGGCCAGATGGGCGACCTTTTTTTTTGCTTTGTGTTGCTGGTAAGGGCCCCCTGAGCTGAGGATGGGGCCCTTGAGTTGTGCTTAGAGGCCCCCATGAGCAATGGTTGGGGGGCCCCCATGAGCAGTGAGAGGGCCCTTAGTGAGGGTCAGGGGGGCCCTTAGACGGCTGTAGAGTTAAAAAAAAAATGGTCGCCAGTTTGCCATGAAGGCTCGTGGGCCTCTGAACTGCGCTTGGGGACCCCCGGAGGTGCGCTTTGGGCCCCCCAGAGGTGCACTTTGGGGTCCCCAGAGATATGCTTGGTTGCCCCGGTGCACTGCACTGCCTAGCCCCATAGTAGCTACGCCCCTGTGTATCATGGCCAAGATACCAGAATTTATTAATTATCCATAAACCAAGAGAAACCATTCTGTTACCGAAAGTGAAGTGTAGACTTAGCCCAAAACAAGATCCCATAATTTTTTACCACTGCTCAAGTATGAGACTTGGTCTATTTTTACAAGAATTGTTTTTGTGACATACCATTTTCTTGAGACCACTCATCTTATTGGTTAATTGATTGATAGGAGGAGAGGATGTTCATAATCCTGTCCAGCTATTCAGATTTTTGCTTTCCATGGTTTCACAAAATCGCTGCAAGCGAAATGCAATGGCAAACTTTTCTCCGATGGTAGCTGGAATCATTACCATTCCACTGCTTCAAAGATTGCAAGGCCTTTGTATTATCTTATGACCATAGCCAATAAAATTTGCATTTTTCATCAGCTTACACCATAACATGCAAAACCAAAATTATTTTGACTCTATATAGTGAATTATTAAATATAAAGTTTTCTATTTGGTTCTGTAGATACAATCATCATGTGTTTTGTGAGGGTTGGTGTATTTTCCACTACTATCATTTTGTATGTAGTTTAGGTTTTCATTAAATGAGATATATCTATCTTCTTTAAATTTTTAATTTCATTTATGTTGTCAGTTGCCTATTGAGAAGCCATAGTATTTTATTGTGTCTGAAACATTATCTAAAATCTCTTTTGTTTTTGCACTGATAGCCTAATAAGTTATTCTTATTTAATTTTTTTAAAGATAAATTTCAATAAACAGTTTGTGGAAGAGGTTAGTACTAGTATAATAATGAGAAAAATGATGTATATTGTTTCAGTGTAGTCAAATTTCATCCAGATGCTACTCGATCCCAAGTGTTTGCTGCTTCTGATGATGCAATTATTCGTGTTTGGAGTACAAAAACGGGGATCATAAACACTACTTTGAATGGTCATTTCAGTAAGGTGACTGAAATGGTCTTCTACCAAACTAACAACCTTGTGAGGTCAGTATAAGAGGTATTACTTAAGGAACTTAAAAAATCCCACTCATCACACACACACACACACACACACATCTGCACACTCTGTTTATTTAGAAAAATTAATCAGGGAAGGCTTGCTGGGGATGATTGGACTAACTCTTATGCTAAGAATATACTGAGTGTGGTGGGTGAGCAGTAGCCATCTAGATTTGCATTCTGGATGAAATGGGTTCAAATTGACATCCAGCCAATCCAGATTTCAGTTTTCCACAGTTTCCCAAAATAATTTCAGGCAAATGACAGGATGTTTCTTTCTGTTTTTGTGCCCCAATCCTTTCTTGCCTCTAACCTAGATGTTGATGAGGTGTGAAACTATAAGCAAAAAATGTGCTTATTGTAAACATCAATGGGCAGGGAGATGGGTTTTCCCAAATTATTTTCAATTTTGTACTGGAGAAATTAATAAGAGAATGGGAAGGGAAACTCAAAGAAATGGGACTCCATCATGAGAAAAGACTAGGTTCGAAGGTCAAAACAGTTGGTGTTTTTGGACTGTGCTGAGGATATAGTAATTCTCTCTGAAAGTCTAGAAACTGCATTCGAACAAATCAACCTTCTGAAAGAAATAGCAGGAAAAGTCAGCCTTCAGATGTCTTTTGAGAACACTAAATTCATTACCAATATTAGGGATTCACACACAGCATTAAACGCAGAGTATGAAAAACCAACAAAGTCAATGAATTTAAATATATAGTTGAAGTAATTTAGATTAATTGGCTTGATAAGTAACTAAACAAATCAAGAGCAAGAAAACTAGAACTAACATTCCAACTAACCAGAGATACATACAATAAGAAGAATCTTTGAAGGAAAACCAAAATCAAACACTACAACACAGTATCAAATCCGAGTCTCTACACATCAGTATACATGTTCTTCATGAAAACTGGAGAATTAGAAATAAAGAAAAAGGAAAGGAACATCTGAGGACAATTGAAAACGGAGAAAGGAGAGGAATGGCACCTAATGAACAAAGATCTATTCAAGGAAGAATAAAATAAAGGGATGTCAGACGAGATCAGAAAGAGGAGAATCAGTTTTTCTGGTCGCATAATTAGAATGGACAAAGAATTTCCAACTATGTCTACAAGAGTAACAATGGTAAACAGTGGATACAAGGAGTAATGAAAGATATGATAGATATCAAAATAATAGAATATCTAATACAAAACAGAGCAACTTCCAGAAGATTGATAATAGATTTCAAGGGTTTCCAGGAGAAGTAAATGAGAAAAGGTAATATCATCTGGGCCCAAGAAAGGAGGAAACAGCAAAGTGAAAGGGTAAGAACTATTGGAAGTTGAGAAAAGAAGCATCAAGATGAATGCAGAAGATTACTTTTTGTGGTCCTAGGATGGCCAAAATTGAAGAGAAGAAGAAACATCAATATCTAAGATTATTTTGTACCATATGTATGGATTTCAGTGGGCGATTAGTAACCCATTTAACTTGTTCGCTGCCAAACACCTGCCAACGCATGACAGGGTGTCAGCGTTAAAGTGCCAATCACATGTTAGTGCATGGTGTGGAGTGTTGTTTCAATAGCTGGAGGAGTCGTGCCTCAAAATTTACTCTCCCCTTCAGTCGGCGTTATATGTTTAGTGTATCTGCTGGTATTGGCGTGGAGTAAAAGTTATCAGCGAGTTATGAAGGCAAGTGGTTTCGAATTTATATCTTTATTTGTTACATAAAAAAATCTTAATCGTAATATGAGTTGTAGAGATGACAATTCTGCAGGGCCTACATGCCCCAAAACAAAAAGTATGCAGTATAATAAGCCTCTAGCAGATGATGAAATTGAAAATTTGCTAGGTGTGCTTTCGGACGAGTACCCGAGTGATGTTAGTTATGACAGTGATGAAGAATTCATTCTTCCCCAAGGTGTCCATAATATTCTGATTCTGAGAAGGAAGAGTTGCTGACATGCAAGAGGTGACTTATCATCAGTGTTATTCTGCTATGGCAGGAATTAGAATTTCCTTTCACAAAAGCAGAGTGTTTGTTGCAATCTATTTCAGTTAACAATCCAAGTGATTACTTTTGCCATTTATTTACCGAAAATATCTTGGATGAAGTTATTGCTCAAACCAATGACTATGCTGTTAAAGTACTTTGTCGCCGCAAAACAAATCAACGTTCCAGAATTAATGCTTGGATGGAAACCACAGAATATGAAATACTGGTATTTGTAAGATTAGCTTTACATATGGGAACTATAAGAATATTACTGGAAAACAGATACACTTTTTGGCTTGCATGTATTCTCATATAATATGAACAGAAATCATTTTCTTTTTTTGCTAAGGCCATTACACTTTGCAAAAATCCCAGAGCAAAATGCAGAACCCTCAAAGGATCGACTATATAACATTAGAAGTATGATGAATTTGTTCAGCTCCTGAAATATATCCTCGATGAGAGATTAGTTTATTTGAGTTGATGATATTGTGATGTGGACGGCTTATTTTTAAACAGTATATTCTAAACAATTGCCATAAATATGGTATTAAGTTATATATGATCACAACAACCTATGGTATGGTTATCAAATTTATGGTGTATACTGGCATGATGGACAATTCTGGTGTTAAAGGAGCATCCATTTTGTCCTCCTGTTACCAGCAGCAAATGTATTAAAGCATATACCTGGTTCATTATAGTTACTTTTTTATGTTCTGAATTGCTAAATGTGTTTGCTGCTCTGAGAGAGAAATCTATGTTACAGTTGTCGACAATTACTTTCTATTTGTTTGACTTTAACACTGAGAAATCATCAGAAAGCTAAACTGTATGCATGCAATATCCTTATTATTACTCCCTGATTATAAGTACTTAATTATAATTTACTACAATTTAAGTTTATTTGGTGCTAAGCCTGAACTGGAATAACTTGTTCAGCTGATTTTTTAATTGTATTTTTTAAATTAACTTTGCTAAGGGTTTGATTGACATGGTTTGCAGCTGTGGCCGTGACAAAGTTATTATTTTATGGGATTTGGAAAATAGTTGTTCTCTTCGTACTGTCCCAGCATATGAGTCACTTGAAGGTTTGGTTTTATTACCTCTGAAATTTACTCTGCATGACAAGAGTGTTGAAGGTGGCATTCATGTAGCAACAGCGGGAGAAAAAGGTAAGATAAGTGTAGAATTAACTTCATTAATGCAAACTTTACAAAAATATTTATTATTCACAATAAATTTTTTGGATTAATATTTTTACATGTTTTACAATTCCAGCATATCTAAGGAAGTAATACAGACCTTAAGATTAATACAAGAATACCACTAGGGGGAAAAAAAAAAATCCTTTACAGATTTGGAAATGTTCTTTGGTAATGTTAACTGGGATGAGATATTTAAAATTTTAAAGAAGTCAGACTGGAATTTCCAGATAACGCATTAATTTATAGTCTAAGATGTGACTAAATAAAAAGGAGACTATGGTCATTTGTAAATAATATTTTAATTACAGTTCAAGTGTAATACTGCAACTATATTTAATTGACATTAATGCAATAATTCCAGATTATAGGAAGGAAGTGATGGTTTCTCTGTAGAACCTCCTGAGCTGCTGACAGATCCATTTTTCCACAGTGTCCAGTGTTTTCTTTAAGGGGCTGATGATATGGGGATCACATGGAAGGTTATCATGGTTTGGTTGGTTTCAACATACACCTACACAAGTCATGGCAAGTCCTTGCTGCTTCTATGCCCCATCTCACAACGTAAAAAGCACCTGAATAGATGCAGTGTGTGACATACTGCTGTCCGTGTAGAAGGAGGAATCCATTATGCATCCAACCAACCATACAAAACAAATTTCCAGGAATGCAGAAACTGTGGTTAGCACAACATCTATCGAAAAACACATGAATACACATTGATTGATACAATACTGCTATAGGAAAAGTTCCCTTTTAATTTGGGCACACCTTATTTGTCATATTAATATATATATAACTAAGGAAGGATAGGGAAATATGACCCAATACTTACCACAGATGAAGGTGGCTGGGATGACGAACAAAAAACAAACACAAGAGAAGCGCAATATTTCGGCCTACAGCAGCCTTAAACGTGCAGAAGGTGAAGCACCAGGCAGCGTCACATGTGTACACATAGACGGCCGACTGGTGAATGGCATCTCAGGTGCGGATGGTAGTTTAGGTGGAAAGGGGGGGGATGGGGGAGAGTAAGCTTAAATATTGGATCGACAATCGATACTGATGATGATATGTTATTATTGAAAGAGGTGAATAATAACTGGGTGGGGATATATATATATATATATATATATATATATATATATATATAGATTGTTAGGAAACAAAGGCGCTAAAAGCGGATATATTGAACATTGGATAGGATAAAAAACCACCGCTTACCAAAGAAGGGGATTCCAGCGGCGTTCGTACACGAAAAAAACACGAACACACAAAGAATAAAATTTTCGAGCATGGCTCTTCTACTGATCAAAAATTAATAAAAATGCAAGAATAAACTCGGATGAAGAATTTGAGATCAAACAACTAAGTATAATTCTGCATGAAGGTTATCTGATTCCTGTCCAATTATTGCATTTACAAAATTGCCCTTACATTTCCACCAACTTAACATTATGCTGATTGCCATAAATTATATCATGATTGCCTATGTTTTTGAAGTATATAATAAGTCTAGTCCAACTGAGTCTAAATGAAATTGAAAGTTGGCATAATACCAAGAAATGTTATGCTGAAAGTAGTAATAATAACTTCTGGAAACTTCAGATCATTCTTTGCTGTGATTGTACATGATTTGGTCTACTTTCAGTATGTGTTCAGCTTTCAAGAAAGTGTATACACACAAGAAAAATAATGCATTAATATTTATTTCTGGAACTGGTTTTTACTAGGCAATGTTTATATCATGAATAAATTAGGTTCATATGGTCCTCCTGCCTTCGTCTGTGACAAATTATTTTCCCTACCCTTCCTTATTTTCATGTATAAATTAAGATAACCTTTTGAATTTTAGAGATAAATCACCTAACAAATTTCATAATGATATATTGAATCTTATTTCTAAACATAGTTTGTGTTTTGTGAGGATAATTTTTCATTTTATTGTACTATCTGTTTCATTGTAGGCAAAATACGTGTGTGGGAAATGAGTAGTGGTCGTGAGGTGTTCTGCCAGGAAAATTCTCTTGTGACTCCTGCCTCTGAGGTTGGAGGACTTTCAGTTGTGAAACTGCTTTATAACAACATCAGAAATTCGTTAGCAGTCATCACCTTTGATCACAACATTATCTTTCATAAATTAGATACATTTCACTGTGAAAAACAGGTGAGAACAGTGTTTTAGAATTAAGTGAAATATTGATTTAAAATTTGTAAATGAAGTTTTTTTTGGCAGTTTTTATCATAAAAAACCCTTTAATTTGGTAATTATTTTATATTACTACTATCTTGAACAAAAATTTGTACCATTGTGCTTTACATGCTGATGGAAAAAAATCCCAGCACCAAGAAGTAGTAGTTATGCTAGATAAATGAAAGTTGGTAGGCATGTTTATACATCTGAAAGTTGACGTCTATTCACCCTCTGCCACCCATAATTTTGTGAATTGCAGAGTATATATGTAGATTTCCCCCAATCACTTAAGAGTAGCAATAATAGTGCCACCATGAAGAGCCTTTTTAGATTGTTTGCTGATGATGCGGTTATTTATAGGGAAGTAGGAACTTTGGCCATTGCTTAGAAATTCAGCGTGATCTGGATGTTATTTTGGCTTGGTGCACTGAGTGGCAACTTACTCTAAACTGTAAAAAGTGCAAGACAATGACCATAACTAACAAAAAGAATCCGATTGTTCAGAAATACGAGTTAAACAATAAAGTTATTGATAAGGTCGATTCTATTAAATATTTTGGAGTAACAGTACAAAGGAACATGAAATGGGACATACACATTAATTCTTTAGTAGGTAGAGCAAATTCTAGGCTGCGATTCATAGGTAGAATCTTGAAAAATTGTAATGAACAAACAAAGGAGATAGCGTACAAATCTCTTGTGCGTCCACATTTGGATTATTGTTGTGCCATTTGGGATCCGTTTCGTAAGGGATTGATCGAAAGTATAGAGAAAGTACAGAGAAGAGCCGCTCGATTCGTGACCGCTTGCTACAGTCCTTATGAAAGAGTCACAGAACTGATTAGTAGATTAGGTTGGGAGTCTCTGGTAGATAGACGACACACGTTTCGTTTAAACTTATTGGAAAACATGCGTACTCCAACTTTCACTCATGAGTATAGTGAAATACTTCTTCCACCAACCTATTTGAGTCGGAAGGACAGGAAAGATAAAATTAGAGAAATAAGGTGCCGGACTGATTCTTATATGAATTCTTTTTTCCCTCGTACCATTAGGGATTGGAATGCACAGCAAAGAGATTAGCTTTGGTGCTGAGCACCCTCTGCCACCCACAATTTTGTGAATTGCAGAGTATATATGTAGATGTAGATTTAAAATCAGGTTTACAGGCTGTAATGTTTGAGAGCATTAGTTACCTGTGAGGTTAGGTGTAGTGACTGTGAGTTGTTAAAAAATGCCTTTAAAAAGACAAAGACGTCATTGTCAATAGCTCACCGAGTTGGAACAATGTCTTGTAAGAGCGCTATGAGAATGTGGATTTTCCTTCTGCGATATTGCAGAAAGACTTGGCGGGAATCTATCCAATGTGCATGATTGCTGACAGCATTGGTCACGAGAAGGTACAGTTGCAAGAAGACTGGTCTCCGGATGTCCTCTGGCACTACTGAGAGGGAAGACTTCCATATTTGGTGTATGCTTTGGTAGATTGGACGGCGTCCGCAGCAGCAATTCGAGCTGCAATTGGCACCACAGTTACACAATGAACTGTTGCAGATTGATTACTACAATGACAGCTCTGAGCCAGACGCCATGTGGTGTGCATTCCACTTACCACTAACCACCACAATTTGTGAGTTGAGTGGTGTCAAGTGAGTGCTCATTGGAGGCTGGAGTGGAGGCAAGTTGTGTTTTCTAATGAAAGCCGGTCCTGCCTTGGTACCAGTGATGGCCGTTTGCTGGTTAGGAGGAGGCCAGGTGGGCATCTGCATTTCACTTGTGTGGAGCCTAGATACACTGGACCTACCCTTAGAGTTATGGTCTGGGGAGCAATTTCCTATGACAGCAGGGCAACTCGTTTGGTTATCCCAAACACCCTGAATGCAAATGTGTATGTCAGTCTGGTCATTCAACCTGTTATGCTGTCGTTCATTTATGTATGGTTCTGATTAGCATGAAATTAATAAATAAAAATGCTGCTTGCAGAACCAACACTGATCCCAACAGCAACACAATCTCCCAGATTCCCAAATAGTGTTCCTCCTTCGTTCTTCATAAAAGTTTTTCAGCTTCAGGAACATGTGTCATTCTCCACAGCAATTTTTGAAACTCCATTGCATCACAACCAAAAGCCTGCTGAGGAAAATCACATACGTGCGGGAAGGTCCCTTCTACAAGTATGACCAGTTGCCATATCTATACGATCCTTTGTTTTCATTAAAAAACTGGCTACTTTTTGAGCAGGTTTTGTTTAATATGGTCAAGTTGTACCACATCTAACCAAGGTTTTGTCTCTTGATTCCCTGGTTCCCTTTTTGGCACATTCTCTCTCTCAGTATATACAAAGTTTAGAAAACTCTCCCTACTGCCTGCCCAATGTGGTTTTACTATTAAATGAATGCTAAGATAATTTTGATAATAGTGACAGTGAAAATGCTATTGGTCAGTGAAAATAAGGAAGGATAGGGAAGCTAAATCCTTCACTAACCTCAGATGAAGGAAACAGGGCAACAACAAAAGTAATCACAAACAAATTCAAAATATTTTGGTGTAAATCTGAATTGTGCATATTGCAAGAGAATCGCACTGAGATCACTATATTTGAGGTGAGTCTCAGTGTGAACCCATCTGATCCTGTTGCCAAATGTCTCACTTCAATATGTGATTAGGGTTTATAACAAAACATTGTGAAGTGTGTTCATGTCAGTTTGTTCATCATGACCCTCCTGCTTTCATCTGTGGTGTGACAAATGTGCTACAATATTTACATTATGAAAAGAACTGTCTCCATCACCTAACAATCATCTAAAAACTCTATTTTTCTGTTTAACAATATAACTCTTTTTGTAATTTGTTTTCATTCCATGTACCTTACTCATGTCTATCCATATCACCCTATTTCTGTTGACAGTACCCTCCTATAGCATAATAATTTCGAGTTTGCAGTCAAATAGTGTCATAAGGGTTTGAGAGAGACTATACTAGCCTTTTCCAACCAAATTTCAACCTTTCCTTCACGTGGTGCATCCTGTTTGCACGGATGAAGTCTCTGGCAACTGAATGATTACCTGTATAAGGAGTCACCCTCTGCTTGCCAATGGCCTCTGAAAGGAAGGCGGAAGAGTGGGGAGTGGTCCAGGGTACCCTCTTTCCCTTGGGGTTGTAAATGGCCCCTAAAGGCAGATGAATCAGAAATGACCGTCATGCGGATGCAGAAGGCAACGGGAAACCACTGCATTAAAGACCCAAAGGGTATCCCGAGGACATGTAATCCTCTCAAACTACATATATCATGATGGCTTCTTCCTGGGTAAAATAGTCCCCCAATCGGATCTCCGGGTGGGGACTACTCAGGGAGGAGTCATCAGAATGGATAGAAACATTCTACGAGTTGGAGCGTGGAATGTTAGAAGTCTCAATAGGGCAGGTAGGTTAGAAAACTTAAAAAGGGAGATGGAACAACTTAAATTAGATGTTGTTGGGATACGTGAAATTAAATGGAAGGATGTAAGGAACTATGGCCGATACTGGGGTTATAGTATCGCCTAAGTGCCTTAACTTAAACACTTGATAGCTCACAATTCTCAGTACATCTGCTAAATAATTTTGATTTGATTTTGACCATGTAGCCAGGATAACTCAACTAAATGCTCAGGTCGCCACAATATTTGATACCCACAAATAGAGAAAAGGGTTTTATGCTAACAACTGAAGCACACAAGTTCACTGTTGGAAAACTCAAAGTTTTATTTTCAAAGTCAATAGTTCAAAAGTGCATTTACAGTTGAGCAGGCATATCGAACTATCTTTACCAAAGTCTGCAGATTGTGGAGAGAAATTTTGAACCGACCAAACCCCTTTAGCAAAATTACCAGTTCTTAACAGTCATTGAAGTTATGATTTAACACGACACGATCCCTCATAGTTGAACTAGCCCACATGGCGAGTTACAACCAGCGCGACGAAAGCCAGACCGAAACAGACGACCGGAACAGACCACGGACAGCCACAGACCGGCTCTTTTATCGAAACCACGAGAACCAGTGACGTCAGCAACTGTATCACATCTTTTTCCTCCGCGTAGCTCAAAGAGTACGAAATTTATTTGACGATCCCGATTATTAAAAATGTTCAAACTTCAACAGTATCCGGACTTATCCACTAGAAGTCCGACGGCAGTCTCTTGAGAAATTTAGAGTAATTAATTTTAGAGTTTTAGCTGTTTAAGACTCCGCGTAGTGATACATTCAAAATTTGGGTAAAATCCCGAAGTGTTCTAGAACTTTTTACGCGCGTGCACAACAATCTGCGACAGTCTATTTTACAAAAACTTAATTACCAGACAAATACTAAAACTTTTTATGAAAACCCATATATGTATGAAACAGTCTTAATTAGGGCTATCTGCTGTTGTAAAATTTAAATTGATATCTCCTTTAATAAAAAAAGCTTATTTCTTTCTCTTAATTAAAATCACTAATTAGACTTGGCCGAATTACTTAATTTTATTGCCAAAATATCGGGGATAGTGCTGACTACAGCTGGTGATAAAAGTTCGGTTGTCGCTTTACTGGATTTAAAGATACTGCGAATCTTAGAATTTCACTATTCTGATCGCGTGCTTCAAAACTTGAACAAGCGGGAATAACTCTTAAACTAAACGTTTCCCGATATGATAATTACACATTAAAATGATTATTATAACGAATTACAACTGTGGGCAAGATTACAGGGAAATTACTTAAAGTTGAAAACTACACTTCTCGAAATTTCTAAGTCCCGCCTAAGCAAAACTAGAATTGACCAAAATTCAAAGGTGCTTACAAGGACCCACAGAATTTCTGGTCTGGGGAACACAGGATAATTACCACATAATCTGTCACTGGTGTAGAATTTGTAATGAATAAGAGAGTGGGGAAATGCATGAGTTATTATGAACAGTTTAGTGATAGAATTATTTTGATGAAGTTAGAAACAAAGCCCACCCCCACCACATTAGTACAAGTGTATGTGCAGATGTCAGAGGAAGATGGCAAAGAAATAGAGAAAATATACACTGAAATTGAAGAATTAATCCAATATATGAAGGGGGGAGGTAAATCTAATATTTATGGGTGATTGGAATGCGATAGTGGGAGAAGGAAAAGAGGGGAATACTGTAGGAAGTTTTGGTCTAGGAGAAAGAAATGAGGGAGGAAGCAGGTTGTTAGAATTTTGTGAAAGATATAAGCTAATAGTGGCGAACACACTGTTTCAGAACCATTCATGACGGATATACTCACCTGGAAACGTCCTGGGGATACAGGCAGATATCAGCTAGATTATATTATGATCAAACAGAGATTCAGGAATCAAGCTCTAGACTGTAAGGCGTACCCAGGAGCAGACATAGATTCTGACCATAATTTGATAGTGATGAAATGCAGGCTGAAATTCAAGCGACTAAGGAAGCAGCATAAGCTGAACAGACTGGAAGTGAATAAACTGAAACAATCTAGTAAGAGAAAAAATTTGCAGAAATGGTAGACTTAGGTCTAAGAAGTAACTCTGAATGGAGCTCAACTGAGGACGAGTTGAATGCATGAAAGCTTGTAAAAAACACTAGGCTTTAGGGAACAAGCTGCCCGAAAACCTTGGATCCCAGAAGAAATTTTGAAACTGATGGATCAGGGGAGAAGGAAAAAAAATGCTCAGGATGAAGCAGGAAGAGAGCAATACAGGCAATTTAGAAAAAAGTGGCTACAAGAAAAGTGTGAGTAGAAGACAAGGAAATTGCCGTAGGTAAAGTAGATGTTGCATATAGGAAGATCAAACAGAATTTTGGAGAAATGAAGAAAAGAGGTGTGAACATCAAAGCTGCCAATGAGAAACCTCTTTTAGCTCAGATGATAGAGCTAACCGATGGAAGTAATACATTGAGAAATTGTACAATGGGGATGCCTTGAACAATAATGTAATGGAAAAGGAAGATGATGTTAACATTGATAACTTCGGAGATCCTGTTTTAAGGACAGAATTTAATAGAGCTCTGAATGACTTTAAAGCAAATAAGGCAGTTGGAATCGATGATATCCCTGCAGAACTTCTTAAATCCATATGAGAAGAAGTTAGATTATTCAAGCTGATATCAAAAAGTTATGAAACAAGGGAAAGTCCAACTGATTTTAATAAAAATATAATTTTCACATTTCCGAAGAAACCACAAGCCGACAAATGTGAGAATTATCCCACTATTAGTCTTACTTCACATGCGCAGAATTACTGACCAGAATAATATACAGAAGAATGTAATGTGTAGTAGAAGACAAAGTAGGTGAAGATCAGTTTGGGTTTAGGAAAAAATTGCGGTACAAGGGAATCAATTCTGGCTTGTGTCATTTGTTGATTTAGAAAAAGGTTTTGATAATTTTAGGTGGGACAAGATGTTCAAAATTTTAAAGTAGCCAGGTTTAAAATATTGAGATAGTAGAATACTTTATAAACTATATAAGAACCAAGTGGCTGTAATAAAAGTAGAGAATCATGAGAGGCAAGCATCAGTTAAAAAGGGTGTAAGACAAGGTTGTAGTCTATCCCCGTTAATATTTATTTGTATGTAGCGGAAACAATAAAGAAAGTAAAAGAAATATTTCCATCTGGCATAAATGATTAGGGAGAAAAAAAATCAGTGTGCTACGATGTGCTGATGACATTGTCTTGTTGGCAGAAAGGGCTGAGGATATTGAGAAATTACTGAATGGCATGAATGATCCTGTGGTGTGTACTCATGGTATACCACACTGCGGGACTCAAAGAAAGCAGCCAGCATCACTTTGACATTGCTGCACATTTGGTGGGCCTTGTTTGGTCTTGGTGATGTGAAATGCTTCCACTGTGACCCAGGACTCGTCATCAATGATTATGGTGTTCATGAAGCCGGGCTCACTATTTGTGAAGTCCAGCATGTCCTGCGAGACTTCAAAACGAAGTTGCTTTTGTGCTGCCATCAGCTGCTTCAGTACGAATTTTGCCGAGACACTCTTCATGCCTAAATCTTCAGTCACAATGTGCCGAAAAAGTGCTGATGCCCAGCTCTACTGCAATTTCTTGGATTGTCACATTATATTCCCACATCACCACAGCATCCACTTTGGCAATGACCTGGTCATTTTGGCATATTGATGGCTGACCGGAGCATGGCTCACTCTCCACCGATGTGTGGCCATCTTTAAACTGGTTGTACCACTCCTTAATCTGTGTGATGCTCATAGCATCATTACCAAAAACCTTCTGAATCTTCCAAATTGTTTCCATGTGGTTGTTCTGGCAAAATTTGATGCAGTAGTGCTGCTCCAATCGTTCCGTCATTTTCCTTGCAATTAAAAACTGATGAGAGCATTACACACAACCTCACTCAAATGCTGCTTACCAGCAACTGATGCTATCGACAGACGGGAAGAATTCACACATCCACATCAAGGTTCAAGGTCGGCTCATGCAAGTGTACTTCATTCAAATCCATCAGGTTTTTTGCAAAAAAGAAAATAAGGTTGGATACTTTTCTAACAGACTTTGTATTTTGTAACTATTTATGGTTATTATGTCCAGTTATGAACAAAAGAGCACATTAGTTAAAGAAAAATATTACCGTTAGAATAAAGGGGAGGGGAGGTATGTTTTTTTTTTTTTTCACTATTTTTGTTTTTAAGATGCACTAAATTTGTCCTGAAATTGTTAGGTTGAATTATATTTCTACTAAGAAAATAAGTGTTCCCAATTTTTAACATGCCATTCTAAGATTTTTTGAAATAAAAAAAGAAGAAGATTAAAACTTGAATAAGACTTTTGAGTTTAATAGGGAGAAGCTTAGTTTGTAGCCCTTACTTATTTCAGAATTAAAATGTCAGTTTTCATATATTTTCAGAATTTTTTTAAAAGCTCCTTCAGAAAACTAAAAGAATGTTCTTATTTTACAGTTGGCAGGATTTAGTGATGAGGTTCTTGACGTAGTTTTTATAGGAAAGGATAACTCCCATCTGGCAGTTGCAACCAACAGTGTAGATATAAAATTATATGAGAGGAATAATATGGGTTGCCAGCTTCTAAAAGGTCACACAGATCTTGTCTTGGGACTTGCAACATGCACAGCAAACCCACACATGTTACTGTCTTGTTCGAAGGTATTGTATACTGAAATTTGTAATAATATTTGTCCTTCGCTAGTTGTGAAGTAGCCTGAATTGTGTTGTATCTAATTTTAAGGCAAAATTTAATCTTAAGAATGACCATGGTTGGTAAGTAACGCTCAGCACTCACATTCGGGAGGACGTAAATTTGATTTCCCCTTTACAGCCATTCACATTTTGATTTTCTTGGTTTTCTAAAACCATTTCAGGTGAATGGAGGTTGGTTACTTCAGAAGATCATGGTCAAATTTCTTGCCCCTTTCCCCTGTTCTTTTCTGCATATAACAACATCAACTTGGTGTTACATCATAAAAAACAAATTTAAAAAAACTATGTGAGTATAGGCTTTCCCGGTGAATAAATGACATCAAATCTTCTAGGGTCTGCAGCCGGATGTTATTAAAAAGCGACAAACTTTTGGCAACTAGCTCAGCAGCCAAGATTTATTGTTAAAAAAATCTATTTTGTAACAGATTAATGCAGTGTGAAAAATAAAAAAAAGTTTATTTTAGGTTTTAGTCTCCAATCAAGAAGTAGCTTTAAGTTAAGTCAAAACAAAGGTATATCCAAAATTTCCTATGTACTTTTGCTTGTACCTATTTAACAGTCATATATTTTGTTGTACACGTACTTCTCTCAAAGATTTACACATTCAAGTTTTCGTATGAAGCTTCATGAATCTTTTGGTTGATTTTATGGAGACCTGTAATTCTTGTATGCACCCCAAGAATTATTAATGACAATTTAACATATGGGAGAGTATGAAGATTCTGGGGAAATGTTTTAAAACATTAATCTGGATGGCCATCAAACCAGGTCTAAGATTTGAACCAGCTTGCTTCTGTCTATAATTTGTTTTAAATTTATAATTGAGTAAGAAAGTACCATTGTATGCCTTAAATATTGCTTGTTGGTGCTTATTATTTGTGTTCAAATATATATAGTTACGTTGCTAAATAGTTTTGCAGATCTTTATTTCAGTGTGTGTGATTTTTGTCACTGAGAACTTATGTTGAGTTTTTTTTATAATTTGTGATTCATACTTCTTCACAGGACAATTCTGTAAAATTGTGGCTCATGGATGAAAAGCAACAGTGTATGACATGTGTTGGTTCAGCCACTAGACATACAGCTTCTGTTGGTTCTATTGCTTTTTCTCAGCTTTCATATAAGTTTTTCTTGTCTGCTAGTCAGGATTGTTGCCTGAAACTTTGGAGTGTGCCAAAGAAGATAGCGTTTGGTGAGTTATTTTTATTTAAGTAAATTATACATTTTAATTTTTGAGAGATGTTATTATATTCTTCAATAGAGTTCCCTAATTTTGATGGGTGGGTGTAATAATATTACACCTTTCCTGCAATATGCTTATTTTGATATACCTAAAAATCCTTTTCACATTTTTGACTTGATCTTTTTTTTTTATTGATGTTAGCAAAATTTATACAGTTCTTTTTATTTTTTGGATTTTATTCTTCTGTTTTTTGTGTGTATTGTGTTCTTACATATTTTTGGTGTCTGTCGATGTATTTCTTACTTCAGCTTAATATGGAAAGGAAATATAAAATAATCTGAAGACTTGCCAAAATTTGAATAGAGAAGGGCTGCAATGACATAAAAATGACCAAACACAAAAAAATGCAGTATCTTAGACTAAGCTCTCCACTCACTCTCCCTAGCTGTGCCTTCCTAACTTCACTGCCTCACTTTATTTTCCTTCACCTTCCAGTCTCACATCTACCAATGCTAATGGGAATGCACATGCCAGTTCTTTCTTTGGCAGATTGCAAAAATCTTTTCTTGAGAAGATTAGCTGACATTCATGTGGCGGGCTGGGATGTTCGCCTGCCATATGTCTCGCCTCTCACATTATTAAGACTCATGTTTCTTCTTTGTTTGTGTGTTTTTTTGTGTTGCTGCTGCCCTCCTCCCTTCAACTTTGGTGAGTGTTGGGTGTATTTTCCTTTTCTTTTCCATGTAAATATTGCCTGGCAGCATTTCTTTCCTTTCATTGTTACCTATAAAGAAATAAGTGAGACATGATTTTCTGCAGATCAAGTTTTCTTATTTTTTTTTTTTTGCTGTCATCAGTCTTTCAACTGGTTTGATGCAATCCTCCATCCCTTCCTATCTTGTGCTAACCTCTTCATCTCTACATATCCCTTACACCCCATGTCCTCTATTATCTGCTTAATATATTCTAATCTCTGTCTTCCTCTGCAGTTCTTACTTTCGACTGTTCCCTCCACTAACAAATTAACCAATCCAGCATGTCTCGAAATATGACCTACCAACCTGTCTCTTCTTTCTGTAAGCTTCTTCCACAAACTTCTTTCCTCACCTATTATTTCCAAAACTCGTTCATTTCGTACTTTGTCTGGCCATTTAATTTTCAGCATTCTTCTGTAGCACCACATTTCAAATGGTTCAATTTTCTTTCTTCCTGGTATTCCTTAAGTCCAAGTTTCGCTACCGTAAAGTTTTCTGGAAATGAAAGATAGCCGCAGAACCAGGACATAATGCAAATTAGAGAGAAAATTAAAAGGAACCCGGTGACATAAGTATTATTGTGAGGGATTAAACACTATTAAAGACATAGATAAATAACTAAAATTATTATCCCTTACATATAAGAAATTAGTAATGGCTAAATAATAAATTTAGGAGAAAAGTATTCATAAACAAAAGTTTTTCAATAAATCATACTATAATATAGCAAAATTTCAGAAAAATTGGAATAAAAATAGGGTACCAGGAGAACCAGGAACTTGCAGGATTCACAGAAGGAAGGTGGTTAAATTTGGGAAATTATCAGTGTTCCAGAAGTTTTCAGGCCGGAACATATATAGAACCACCATTTTACTGTCTCCGGTGCCAGTTGATCAAATAAGCCGGTTCGCATCACTTCACTTTGTGTTTGGAAAACAGTAAACAACAAGAAATTTTTGATAACATTTTGGATCTTAGAAATTATAATGGTTACCTTACAACAGTAAAGAACTTTGTATTTTGAATCCAAGTTGAACTTAATTAAGATCTATGAATGTTTTGGGGGACTTCATAAATTTATTAAAGAATGAAAATGGGTGAGTGCGGATTTTGTTGTGGTTACTTGCAATCTTCATCTTAGGATTTTGAGGTACAAAGTAATTATCTGATAACAGTCAAAATTCCTACAGTTTTTGATGAATATACAGAGTGATCTTTATTAGAGAGTTTATTTTTATGAATTACCTTAAACTTTTCTCTTGCAGTGTAGTAATACAAGCAGATTGGTGACTGGATTACAAACTGTGCATGAACTGAAATAGATATTTGGATAATGAATTGCTTCCACAGTTACAGCTAATGACCCCCGCAGGGGCCTGGTACGCAAGTGCCAGGTACGGGTTTGGCGAACCCATGGTGCCTGACCTGTAAACTTGTGAGCGCCGCAAGTTTCCCACACTGTAAAGTCCTACCATGCTTCAACAACCACCGCAGGGCGTGGCAGTGGAACATTGTGTGCCTAGGAGAACGGGGATCTTGGCTTCATCGCCCGGATTGCGAGGACGGAACAAACCTCTATAAAAAACTCCTCAACCTCAAGGTCAGACACGTGCCAAGGAGGCGAATGGGTGATGAGGGAAATCACTCGCTAGCATGCAACCTCAGGGGCACCTGCACACCCCTGTTGTATTAGCATTTCCTTTTAAATTGGTTATACTCGTGGGACCAAAATTAAGACTCACAAGAAAACCAAACCAACCTGCGGTACAGGTGTGCCGCAAGCTAATATAAATACACCCAGTTTAAAGAAACGGGTGAGGGTTGATAGCCCCCCCCCCCCCCCACATCTGTCAGTGACAGTAACAGAAAAGTTTGTTCAGTACAGAACGCTTTTGTAGTTATGGAAAAAAATTGAAGGAACATTTGAAAAGGTGTCACCCTTTTACATCTCAAAGGGTCTAGAGGGTCTTTGTGGTACCCTTAACACTGTTAAAAAACTGAGAAACGGGACACTGCTGCTGGAAACAGTCATCAGTGAGCAAGCTACCCAACTGCTGAATTTTGAGAGGCTCGGGGAGTTCGCCGTAAAATGCAAAATCCATAAGTCCCTAAATTCCAGTTATGGATTTAGGGACTGACGAGCTTCTTAAGGAATGGAAATCAGAGAAAGTGATCGAGGTATGTCAGATCACACGAACGGTGAATGGCAATCTTGAAAAGACTGCTACCTTCGTCCTGACGTTTGACACTCCAGTATTGCCCAAGAATATCAAGGCCAGATATTTAAACCTGAACGTCCATCTGTATGTTCCGGACCCAATGCGCTGTTTCCAGTGTCAGCGGTTCGGACATACGACAGCGTCATGTAAGGGCAACCCCACATGTGGAAACTGTGGGAAGGGCACACACGAGCCGGGTGTCAGTTTATGCTCCCACAGGCTTGTGTCAACTGCTCCGGTTCGTACCCCGCCTGGAGCAGGGAGTGTCAAGTGTATCTTGAAGAACGCAAGATACAGCAGCTGAAGACCAAAGAGCGGATTCCTTACGGCGAAGCTAAGAAGAAGGCCAAGTTACTTGCCACCCCAGTATTTGCAACTAGTTTTGCTAAGATGGCTTCAGCTCCCATCAGGAAACAAAGTGTTGCTACCCAGACGTTTGTTGCAGACATGGGCACAAGCACTATGTGCTCATGTCAGTGCAAATGCAGTGCTAAACCCGCTAAGGTCATAACGCCTAAGACCATGGACGTCGGTAGCAACACGTCTGTGACCTCGATCACACCAGCAGTAGCAGTGAAATTACCAGCACCTCCAATACCACCATGTGCTGCGAAAGCAGTAGCACTACCAACATAACTGGAGGCGACCCAAAGACACGTGGTCCGAGGTTTAGGCTGACGGACCTGATTCAGTTCGTTAAATCTCCCTCTTCGTCCCCTCCCAGATCACTTGGTAAAAGGGAGAAAAAGGGAAAGAGAGTGAGTAAGAAGAAGGTCAAGGAGGTAGTCGATGAGGACAATAAGTCGGATACGTCAGACTCTTCGGAAACAGAGGAAACGGCAATGCTGATGGATGAGCCTGATCCCGTTCCTCAGCGGGCAGTAACCAACGACCCACCCGAAATGGGCCGGGTGAAACCAAACAGGTAGGATGTGCCTAAAATCTTAGGCACTTCGGCCTAGTTTTAAGACGGATGGGTGACCTCTTTACAGCCACCCATCCATATGTATTGTTTTTATTTTTTATATTATTATAATTTATGTGTCTCTGGCCAGTTATACAGCCAGCAAGACATGTAGTGTTTTTAATCCTCTTTTGAACCTGTTTGGCCCCTTTACAGCCTTCCAGGTGTTGTATGGTTTTAAGTCCTGGTGGCCACATCTGATTTTATGACTTATTTTATTTGCTGTCTGTACGGCCGACCCCTTTACAGTCGACCATGCAGACAGTATTTTAGTACTTTCTTAAGCCACAGTGATAGCTGGTAATAGGGCGCTAATGACCCCACTGTCGACGCACCCTAAAGGAACAACAACAGTATGTTTTGGTGGTCCCTCTACAACCACTAACCCAAGTATTGTGTTTTTAATTCTTACAGTTTTTAGTGTGTTCTGTCATGTTTTGATTTTACTTCTGTCTGGCTCACCCCTTTACAGCTTAGCCAACGAGTTTGTTTTATCATTTAACCTGGTTGGCCTTTTTATAGTGAACCAGTTATCCTTTTGTCTTTAATTTTTATGAACATTTTGCAGCGACCATTTTAGTACCCTTTTTTGTTGTCTGTATGTCCGACCTCCTTGTAGCCGGCCATGCAGTTGGCATTTCTGCCAGTATTTTAGTCTTGTTTTTTTTTTTCCATCTGTGTGGCTGACACCTTTACAGTCAGCCATGCGGGCGGTATTTCTGTTGCTGCTTTAATATTTTAGTTTCCTATTCCTTCTGTGTGGCCGACCAAGTTACAGTCACAGTAGTATTAAACCACGCTGTTAAACCAGGTTTTAGTTAGGGCGCTAATAACCCTGACATTGACACGCCCTAAAGCCCCAACAACAACAACAACAACAACAACAACAACAACAACAGCTAAAAACATTATACCATTACACTAAAGAGTTGCTCTCATCAATTTACATCACATTGAATCTTCTCGCGAATTAGTAAATTCATTGATTCTAACTTGGCAGCTTCACTTCACTATATGATCTAGAGCAGAGGTCCCCAAACTTTTTATCACGTCGACCCCCTCATAGAACATTTGTCTTCTCATCGACCCCCAGATTAAACGTTTAATAAAAACCAGTGCCGGATCTGGGGGGGGGGGGAACACCGCGGTGCCAACTTGAAGGGGGCGGCAAAATCATGTTTGAAGGGCGGCGATTTAAGGCGCGGAAAACTTTTTATAGCTCTACTAGTACACTGGGCGCCGGGCGGCGACAACAATGAGTTTGACCAACAATCGGGGTGGCGAAAACAATGTGTTTGGCCGAAAATCGAGGCTCGGAAAATTCCTGGATCCGCCACTGATAAAAATTTGAAATCATTTTTAGCATTTCTGATGCTAATCAATGAGGAGACTTGCATAACAACCCAAAGAAAGTATTTATAGTTCCCACACCTTAAAAAATCCACCCAACAACACTAACAGAAAAATTTTAAACTGTTATTATAATCGTAAAAAATAAAAACAAAATTATGGATAGATGGAAACTAGTCTATAGCCCTAAGTGTCATAAAATGTAAAACACAAAAAAATCATTGAAAACTTAAATAAATTATATTCGATGAAAAAACATCTGCCATTTTACGACTACTATTGAATATGTTAACATACCTTTTTATTAAAGTAGCTGATATTAGTGAGATGGATGGGTCTGAAGGGCAGCAGCAAGATTACTGATGTTCGGTAGAAAATTGTTAAGTTTTAGTCGCAAATCATCACGGTTTTCCAAGTTCAGTCTGTTTCATCAAAATAGCGTTCGCGTGGCTAAAGCCACCTTCAACCATGTATGAAGTTAGGAATGCAAGTAAGAAAGGTTCGGCTTCTGCTCTGAGCTTGGGGTATTTTGTAGCAATATTGTTATTGCTCCAAAATTCGCTGAGGTTTTCATTTTTAAACAACGCTTTAGCTGCCAGATCTACGTATATTTTAATCAGTTCATCTTCTAAGCCACGTTCATTACCTTCATTATCAATTTTAACATCAAATGAGAAGCAAACCATTCAGGAACATGCATGTTCTCAAAGTCTTCGAAACGTGCTTTGAAGTCTTCTCTTAATTTATCGAGATGTTTAATATATATCTCCAAATCACGGTCGGGTATCTCTTCATTTTCTTTTAGTAGTCGAAAGTTTGAAAAATATAATCTTTACGTGCCAGTGAAAGTCCATTATAATTGTTCGAGCTTGAACAATTGTAACATTTATCCCTTGGAAACGCTTCTGTACTTCGTTAAATTTCGAATAAAGATCTGCCAAATAGAACAAGATGGTTCTTGCACTGTTTTAACTCGTCACATAGTAATGGATCCACATTCTTAAGAAACTCTGCAGACGAGTCCTACAAGTCAAGAAGCCTCTGCAAACTATCACCTCTTGACAACCACCTTACCTCAGTGTGAAAAAGTAATTGATTGAAAGGGTCGTGATTTTCTTCAAGTAACTTCGCAAACAGTCGGGAATTGAGAGGATGAGCTCTAATTTTATTAGTTGACCTAATGCACACTTTTAGAGTATCATGCAGCTCGCCACTCAATTTTTTGGCTACAAGATGCTGCCTGTGTAGGACACAGTGAATATGTACTTAAATTTGGCCGATCTCTCAATTTCTCTTTTAGCATTTTGAAATATTCAATATCTTAGTTTTTCTTATCAGAATGGATCCTATCCAAGTGGTCTTTCATTTTCGCCTGCTTCAAAGCATCATTGCTGAAAGTTTTTTCACATAACAAGCACATAGGAATAATTTCATCAGCAGAAGATGGCACAAAACCATATTTCAAATACTCGTGTGAATATTGTCTGCATTTCTTCTTAGCACTGGTAGACGACATTGTAGGTATTAAACTCAGATTTATAATATGAACAACACGATACGATCGCGGCACAACAAAACAGCGGCAGTAAGAGACGCAACTTATTACCGCACGAGCTATAAAGAACTGCCTGTTCTTTCTCAGAGTGCATTGTTGCTACTTTTTGCTAACAATAGATATCTAGACTTGGAAAGAATAATAATTACATCTGAAAGTAACCTATTCAATAGAATTAGATAAGAAAAAGATAAAAAAAAGAAGTATCTAAATTTAATGGTTTTCGGTATATTACGATATTTTCTATGTAAAGGACAAAATCTACATTTAGATATACAATACATAAAGTAGAAACCATACAAGAGTTTAACAGTGCAACTTGTGTATAATGAACCAGCAGCGTTCACTCCCCCCCCCCCCCCCCTCCCTCTGTGGCTTAACGTCTCGTCGACAGCGCGGTCATTAGAGGCGGGATGGAACTGCGGACAAGGAACTGGAAGGAATTCGGCCATGGCTTTTTGGAGGAAGCATCCCGGCATTAGCCTTGAGTGATTTGGGGAAACCATGGAAAACCAAAATCCGGATGCCCGGACGGGGATTCGAAATAGCGTCCTCCTGAATATAAAATGCTTAAATACCCGAAGTAAATAAAAAATAGAGTTTTAATACTTGTTGAGTTCATCACGTAGCTTAGCTAAAATAAAATAATTGTGATGTTGAACTTCTTTCTTATCCCCAAGACGGACCTTAGAAGAGACACAATTCATAAATTGGTCTACATTCGTTTCTCACAGGAATAACCACTAGCAAACCAGCAATGCGAGTGAAGAGTAAAGCGGCGAAATCAAACAGTTTGAACGCTAAGCTTTGCTCCATTATTACCTCACCGCTTTGCGCCCCAGTTATTTGTTTTTGCTGCTATGTTCTTCGCTCTCGTCGTTGCTATGCTCTTCCAGTATGTTTTCTCCTTTTTTTTTTTTTTTTTTTTTTTTTTTTTTTTTTTCTGTTGTCAATCTTTCGACTGGTTTGATGCAATCCTCCATCCTTTCCTATCCTGTGCTAACCTCTTCATTTCTGCATACCCCATACAGCCCGCGTCCTCAATTATCTGCTTCATATATTCTAATCTCTGTCTTCCTCTACAGTTCTTACCTTCGACTGTTCCCTCCACTAACAAATTAACCAATCCAGCATGTCTCAAAATATGACCTACCAGCCTGTCTCTTCTTTCCGTAAGCTTCTTCCACAAACTTCTTTTCTCACCCACCATTTCAAAAACTCGTTCATTTCTTACTTTGTCTGTCCACTTAATTTTCAGCATTCTTCTGTAGCACCACATTTCAAATGCTTCAATTTTCTTTATTTCCAGTTTTCCTAAAGTCCATGTTTCGCTACCATAAAGTGCTGTGCTCCACACAAAGAGTTTCAAAAAGTTCTTTCTAATTCCTAGGTCAATATTTGAAACTAAAAGGTTTCTCTTTTTCATGAAGGCTCTTTTTGCTAATGCTATTCTGCTTTCAACATCATTCCTGCTTCGGCCATCTGTTGTAATTTTACTTCCCAAGTAACAGAATTCTCTTACTTCTCCTATTGCATCCATTCCTATTTTTATATTTAATCCGCTAGTATTGGTATCAATTCTCCTTAACACATACGTAAAGCGACGCAGGCTTCGGTAAAACTCAAATTATAACGGGGGTAGTCAGTTATTTTGGATTTTTGTTGGAATATTCCCATTTTTTTTCCCTAGACCATTTAATTGATCCTCTTTATTATCAATCGACCCCCTTTCGACCCCCGGGTATTAATCGACCCCCGGAGAACTCTTATCGACCCCCAGGGGTCGATACCGACCACTTTGGGGACCCCTGATCTAGAGGCTGATAACATATATTCTTACAGAAAGAACTGTTAGATTGCATTAGGATATTATTGTATATCCTTGTTACTGTTGATCAGAAATTAATGTGGTGTTCCATCCCATATTAAGGTGACTTGGTATTATATACACCTCAAATTTTAGACCAGACCTTAATCTTTCAAAGTGAAGACTCCTCATCAAAATCAGTTCAGTAGTTTTTAAATTATGCCTGATTATAAGGAAACAAGTTTGAAGGTCAGGACAGATTTTAATCTCGTGCTCCAATGCCAGCTGACCAAGTGTATTAAAATGAAGCTTAGATAGACTCAAAGCTTTCAAACTGTGAATGCTTCAAAATATTCTGGAATAAACAGACACAGCCTAGTTACAGATTTATATAACATTATATTACTCATTCTGTATGAGTATATTTTGTTCTACACTTAACCTATCTCCTTTCTTTTTCTTTGTTGATAGATTGAGTATCCCCTTTCTAATTCATCCTGTCAGCTGTCACATTGTAATTACTTGTCAGTTCCTCCCTAATATCCCACCGAGCATGGTGGGTGAATGGTAACATCCTAGCTTCGCATTTGGGAGGACATGTGTTCGAATTCCCGTCTGGCCATCCAGTTTTGGATTTTTCATGGTTTCTCCAAATCACTCCAGGCAATTGCCAGTATAGTTCCTTCAAAGGCCATCGCCGAATTCCTTTCCTGTTCTTTGCACACTGTGCTTTCCTGCCTCTAATGATCTCTGATGATGCCATAAGGAAAAATCCATTCTCTTAATGTCCTGTTTATGAAACAGTTTACACACTCAAACACTTTTGTTGCTCTGTTTTTTTGTGTGTATCTACTTCTTACTGTAATCATTTGTGGTAAATGATGGGCCCTTGCTTTATTCATAGCTAAATTTTGCTGCTTTATGGTTCATGTTAACTATATTAATGAGCATGATTATTATGTTGAATTTAGACATTTTAAGATTTTTTTTATACCAATTAGTAAAGACTACTTATTTTTGCATTTCAGGTAAAGACCATATTTTGACTGTTACTCACACTGAATTAGCACATGAGAAAGATATTAATTGTGTATGTGTATCACCAAATGATAAATTGGTTGCAACTGGATCACAAGACAAGACTGCTAAGGTATACATATCTAAAAATTTCATCATTCAAAAAACAGTTGTTTGTCTTTGTTCTTGCGGCATGTATCCTGAAACAAGATTGACAAGAAGGGAAGATCGTAGTGGTTGAAATGGATTTTAATAGTTTTCTGCTTCTTTTCCGTGTTTAGCCATTTGACCTGTTCTACTCTCAGTCCTGTCTTTTCATTGGTCCACTTGAGTCTCTCTATATTAATTGCTAACTTACTTTCTCTTCATTGGTAGACCAACCTCAGTTTTCTAACCATCTTTTCATGGGTCTACCAATGTCACTTCTCCCAGTAGAATGATACTGCAGGGCGAGCTTCGGTAATCTGTCATTACCCAACCTTTGAATGTGGTTCTTCCAATTTTCTGTTGTTTTTTTTCCTGGGAAATTCTATGACTGTGGAAATATTCAGTTGTCCCCTTATTTCTTCATTCCTTATTTTATCATTAAGGGAATATCCTTTTACTGATCTTAGGAACTTAATTTCAGATGATTGAATTTTATTTTTGTATAGTATTTTATTTTCTCAAGCTTCATTGTCATACATCAAAGTCAGTACTGCCATTTAGAGATGGGTTGTTTGTGAGTGAATCAGTTCTTTAGAGCAATTCTTTTAAAAGAGCGAGTGAGCAGTCGCTCACTAAAAGTGAACGGTAGTTCTTTTAGGTGAGTCTACTAATTGCATCAAAGTCGATTTAAGGGGGGTATTTCATCGAAAAGTGGGGGTGTAACTGGATTCTGAGGGGCGAGACCTAAAAAAAAGGTCTCAAATAAAACTGAGCTAGTGAACCATTCAAAAGAACTAGTTCTTTTCGTGGAATGATCAAATGAACACCGCTCTTTTTAGTGAGTCATTTTTCCCACCTCTACAGCCATTGTTTTTATAAAATTTGAATTGGGTCTCCTCTCAGGCTTTACCTCTCAGTATTCATCGAGCTGTTCTTCATAACTTTCCTATCTTCATTGAAAGATAGTTCACAACTGAGGTAGGTAAAGCTTAAGACTTGTTTTACTGGATGATTGTTAATCATTATTTTGACCCTGATACGATATTTCCCTTGCCAGGCCATAACTTTTGTTTTTGTGCAAGACAACTGCAAATTGTAATCTTTACTAATAATGCTTTATATTTTAAAGCCCCTTTTTGAATTATTGATTCTTGCATTCTTTGAAATTGTTCATTCCAGTTTTGTTTGTGTTTCCCTATTCTTTTATTTGTTGATATGTAACATGATATTAGTTGTATCTCCTTTCTGGTTTTGTTTGTTAGAGATTTAGCATGTTCTAGGCAATAGGTTACAACCTTTTTTGGCCTACCGCCCCCTTTTTGAACAAAAAATACTCACCGCCCTCTTCTCAGTGTTGGGACACACACACACACACACACACACAGAGAGAGAGATTCCCCTTCTTGTAATAAATAATGCAATCCATAGCTTTATGGCTTGTAACCCACTTTTTTGATATGGTGGCATCCCTCTTAGTTGAACTGTACAATCTATACTTATAAAAGGCAAGTTTTGGTCATCTTTAATTGTCACGCCATGACGTTGCACTGTGACATCATGCTTTTTGTCTTTGTTGTCCACGAGATGTTCTAGGTTATGCATGTTATTTAATAACAATACTTTTTATCTAAGGATCCACGAATAAATTAACTATCTAAACACTGTTAGAAAAGTATGTGTTCCATTTAAATTGACATAATAATTATTAGTTGCTTCAATTTTTTTAAATATTTGTTTGTAGTAAAAGTAATCATTAAAGTATTTGGCAATAGATCTGTAAGATAAAAGCTTTAATTCTCAAATAGCAACGTTAGTGGCGGTTTTGATTAGATTGTTATTGCAACTGGAAACTGACGTTACAGCAGAGGGCATGAGTAAATTAATTTCTTTTTAAATTATTTTCATTGGTTATTTGTCCTTTTACTTTAATCATTACTTCATTTGAATGAAAATAGTTCCACACTGATTACAATCTACACAGCCTAGACTACAATTAAAACTAATATTGCGTGGCATGATGTAAGTTGTTATTTATTTTTAGTTTCCTTTACATTCACTGATGACATAGAATCACAAAATAGAATGACGTAAGAACCGCTGAAGATATTTGATCAAGCTTACATCGCGATGCATTATTACCACTAAAATACAATACATTACACATATTAATATGCATGTGATTGAAGTATTGTTTTTCCGGCAGTATCTTTAGCGTATTATGTGATTAGGTTGAAATTCAACTTGGACCAGGATGCCAACGGAAACTTTTTGCTACAGCACAGAGAATGATGAATTACATTGAGTTCTATTTTGTAACAATTCTATTTAGTTTAGCAATAGCTGTGAAATAAATTTCCTGAAAACTGAAAGAAAAGCATGTATTTTGTTTAAATTGACATATTATTAGTTGTTTTTTTTATTATTATTATTATTACTGAAATCATTACTTAGTTCGATTGAATGATAAATAATGCCTCCAAGGTCATTTACTCAGGACTGAATGGAGATATTTTCATAAATCAAACACAGAAATAATCCTTAGAATGTCTTCTTTAATTACCAATATTCACTTTTTCACATAATCACCGGGCAATTGGATACATTTCTGCCAACGATAAACCAGTTTTCTGAAGCCGTCACAGAAGAAGTCGACACTCTGTTTTCCACAACCACAGTCTCACAGTTCTCTCAACATGTTCATCAGAAGCATAATGATGTCCCCGCAGATCATCTTTTATTATTGGGAACAGATCGAAGTGATGGTGCCAAATCTGGACTGTTTGGAGGATGCTGTATGGTGGTGAGATTCAATCTCTGAGGTTCTACTTTGGTGGCACGTGAAGTGTGTGTTCTGGCATTGTCATGCCGCAGGAAAACATTTCCATTTTCCTTTTGGACCCTTGTTAGCTGTCGTTTCAAAGTTCACAGCATTGTGATGTAACGCTCTGAATTTATTATCCCACGTTAAAGGACATCAACATGGATAACACCATCTGCATCCCAGAACACTGTTGCCATGATTTTTCCAGCTGAGGGCTGTATTTTGAATTTCTTTTTCTGGGGTGAGTCTTTGTGTCGATATTCCATAGACTGGTGTTTTGTCTCCGGGTCGTAATGGTGTACCCATGTTTCGTCTCCTGTCACAATTGAATGGAGAAAGGCATCACCTTCATCCTCATAATGCTAGAGGAGTTCCTGGTAAATTTCAACTCTGTTCGCTTTCATTTTAGGCGTCAGCATCCAAGGTACCCATCGTGCACAGATCTTCCGATAACCAAGCAAAGCAATAATGTGACACACCCGTTCTTGTGAAATGCTGATTATGCTTGAAATTTCTCTCTGAGTGACACAACGATCGTCCTGAATCAGTCTGTCAACTTCTTGCTTGTGAAACTCGGTGGTTCCAACTTCCAACTCTTTGTTTGTCACGCAAGTCAGATGTTCCCACCTCAACATCTTTAAACTTACTCGCCCAGCGACGCACAGTACCCACATTGACACAATCACCATAAACAGCTTCCATTCTTTGATGAATCTCCTTTGGGCTGACAACTTCTCCTGCCAAGAATTCAATGACTGTATGTTGCTTAAATTGCATTTACTGACGGTCTGCGCAGTGTAGCATAACAGTAGCATTCCGCCGACCCACAAGTAGTGCCGAAATGAGCGCATGACTACATTGTTTAAAGTCAGTCGTTATCGAGATATGGTAGCGGACGGCTCACGTCGCGTAATGTGAGACGCTATATGAACTGTGCGGTGTAGCAAGAAGTAAGAAGAAGACCGAGTTAGTTTAACCATTGCTATGAGTGTTTTACATAGATTTGGACAGTGTGTTGAGGTATCAGAACAGCAAAGTATGGCATCAGAAGTAATTTAATGTGAACTGATTTGGATTATTAACTTTCCTTTTATCTAAGAATCTGCCAATTGACGGATTACAAAGTTTCGATAGCTTTATCATCTAAATTTTGATAGTGGCCAACCGGTTCGATGTGTACTTTATTTTAATAAATGTGTGGAGAACTTATTTTCATTATTCTGTACTTGAAGATTTTTCTTAGTTAGTTATCCTCCCACTTTTATCAGACTGGTTAGGACCCTGTCTGGCAACCAATGGTGACTACGAACTCAATTATCCGGCTTCTATTGCTGTATGTCAGTAATTTAAGAACTTTAGTAAGCACAAAGTTCGGTCTACAGTAAGTAAGAACAGTATCCCACATCATCATATTATCACGCTATCCCAGAAAGCAGAAGTCTTACAGCAGGATTCCATACTTTACACTGTAACACTACAACCGTTCAGTGCTAAAGCTTCCCGCCAACCGGAACTGTAAATGAGAGTCTACAGAACAAGCCAGTATCTTCTGCATACCAGTGCTGCCATCTGTTGAAGAGTTATCAAGGTGGAGGCATTATTTATCATTCAACCCTTTTATAATGTAAATTGTTAAAATTTCATTTTTCACTCGGTCATTATTTCAGCAGCATGTAAGCTGTGTCAAAGCTGATAAAACATCAATCTTCATTACAGATAAATAGAAAGATGTAAGAAACTATTAAGCTTTTGGATCAAGTTTATATCACAATGCATGATGACATTGATATGCAATACATGGAATGTATTAATTCACATGTGACTGGAGCTTTGATTTTCTAGCGGCAATGTTGGTGGAGATTGTGGTTAGGCAGAAATGCAACTTGGACCAAGTTGACAACTGAAACTTTTTGCTACAGCACAAGGGACGAGAAATTACATTGAGCTTTATTTTATAACAATTTTAGTTAGGTAAGCAACTGCAAAGAAATTAATTGCCAGAACACTCCGTTAAACCTGTCTTTTTTGACAGGCTTTGAGGCTAGTATGATATATAGAATAACAAGGACAGATGTCTAAAATTACTTTGTTGAAAGATTTAACAATATTGATGTATTGTTAATCATTTGATTAACAAATACATGTTATAAACTAATATTAATTACTGGGCTGAGTTGGTCTAATGAGACTATTCTTTATATATATATATATCATTAACAGTCCTAAATTGTGACATTTCACTATTTGTAATCTGTATCTTATCTTAGCTAATGAATTTCTGACTACATTAAATCTTCTTTTAGCTACATATGATCATGGAATGCAGTGAAAAACTTATTTGGCACATCCCTTAAAGCCAGATATATTACTGCAAAGCAGTGGGGGAGTGATTGGTCCTTAACAACCCCTAAATTTGCCCCCTATGTTCTCTTCAATGTCCCCATTGGAAACCACTGTTCTAGTGCATACTGATTTTAGAATTTTCATTTTTATTGCTTGAATATGGTTGCTTCTTCCTTTCCTTTATTTGTAATTCAGTCCATATGAACTGTTGGTTCAAACAGTCTTAAACATTTATTTCCATTTTTTTTCAGTTGATTGGTAATATTTTCAAGAGATGTGGTCTTTATCAGTCCCATAAAAAGCCGTATGAAAATCTGTGATTGCCAATTAAAACTGTTGAATTCTGTCCATGTCTTTATAATCTGCTGGATAGTGGATATATTGTCGTTACATGCCTCTGATGGAATTGCTCTGCTCAGTTTTAAAAAAGAAAATACCTACGTATATTCTGTAGGCTGTGTTGAACATACTAATGCATCTGTACTTAGATTTTTTTTTTACCTGAGTTCTAGGACTTAAGTTGTACTTTTTACAGTTTTCAGGGATTTTTACATGTATCAAGCAAGTATTAATTGATCTAGCTTTGTAAGTTAAAGAGCTAAAATACTATACTTATTCAATTCTATATATATGCAGTCAGGTCCAGCATTTTGTTTTTGGTTTGTTCCATTCAATTTTTTCAAGGTAATTAAATTATGTTACTGTAACTTGTTTACACTTTATTGTTTAATGAGTGTACCACCTGTGACAATTCTGGTCTGTCTGATGTGTATTAAAACATAGAGTAGTCAACATTACTTGCAAAGTATGAATGCATTATCCCAAGTTAAGTTCAAGAAGGATGAACTTTTGGCACAACTTATATATAAAAATAGATATTGGTTTATATATCCAAGATTAATAGACTTTGACACCATTTGACTGACAATCACAAAAGTTGACACATACGTGTATTTTTTTTTTTTTTTTTAACCACTCTCCTGTCCCCCTTACACCCCTTAATTTTTATACAAAACCATATTTTTTATCCAATTACGATATAACTTGATGCATTTTAAAAAAAAGAGAAAAATACTGTGAATATTTAGTTAGTAAAAAACCATTCTCTCTACACCTTTCCATCCCCTTGATTTTTGTCAATGTTCTTTACACAAAGCTACAGTTTACACCATTTGACCGATCACAATGAGAGTTGCCACATATATGTATTTTTTCATGAAGAAGTGTTCTGACCAAAATGCCAGATACCACCTTCTTGCCCACTTTACCCTCCTTAATTTTCATATAAACCCACATTTTAATCTGATTTTGATTAAGCTTTGCACAAGTGTACTTTAAAACAAAGAGAAAAATACTGCCCACATTAGTTTTATAAAAACCCAATCCCTCTCCCACCCCTCTTAATAATTGTCAATATTATTTATACAAAGCTACAGTTTCTATCTGATTTTGAAGGAAGTTTGCACACTTTAAAACAACCAGAAAAATACTGTCTACATTTGCTTCACAGAAACCAAACCCTTCTCTCCCTTTACCCTAACACCTTTTAATCTCCGAAGTTCTTTATAGAAACTCACAGTTTAGAATCCCGTCAAATAAATCCAGCTGTTTTTAAGTTATGCCAGAATATTTATAAAATAAATGTGTCTTAATGTCTCAATACATACATCAGATTTTAATTTGGACTCCAAGCTTTCACATTGTGAGAACCCATTAAGAATGTGTATTTTCTGCATGATGAAGGAGCAAACAGATATATTCCAGATTCAGATTTATGTACGTAGTATATGTTAACATTTTGATTATTGAGTAGCAACTTTAGCAGATGTTGGAAAATGTAAACTGACTTTCCGTATCACAGCATCCAATTCACCCCTCTCTGTGAATATCAATGTTTAGTTTACTTCTGGAAATGGCCGGTGCTAAATTAATGAAACTTGGTGCACATGATTCACATCGGAAATATAAAAATGGTATACGAATAAATCAATCCTGATTCGAAAGGGTAATGCTGGGCTCGTCTAGTAAAAATATAAAATAAAATTTTGTTGACTAAATGACCTGTTCGGCAGTCAACCACTACAGTTAAATATTTCACTCTAAGAGTACTTCACTCTTTAGTGATTATAAAGGAAAAGGCAGTTCACAAAATAAAGACAGTTTCAATTAAAGTGCCAGTCTTGGTAATTTAAAAAACGATCAGAAGTTGTTCTGTACCAACATCAAAATATCACTTGTGGGTTGCAATATAGTTTTGATCGCCACTCCAGGTTTACTTGGAGAAAGTTTAATGGTCAGCTATTATGAAATAAAAGACCGAAAATGAAATTTACTGAGGTTTACTAACCCATTAAAACACAGTATGTCCAATCACCAGTTTACACGTTTTAGAGTTGTTGACCACTATCAAACTTCGTTCATCACAATTTAGATTTTAGGTTCCTCTTCAGTCGATTCTTTAAAACGATCATACTATTGGTCATAGTTTCAAGCTAAAATTTATCCACTTTGGTTCATTAACATTTTTTCAAAATACAAACATTAATTGGAAGTTTCCATTATCAAATTTCACTTAGTTTTAGTCCTTCACTCAAAAATTTTGACTCGTTTTCACTTTCACAGTCTAAATTTTATAGACACTATCCAAACTCCACACTATCCAACACATCTTTCACTGTCATACTCTACAACTGCCACATGACATGCTTACTCTGCAACTTGCAGCAATGATAGAAGATGGACTCCATCATTCACCACTCCTATTTATACGTCTCTTAAATCTAGACTCGAATCTTTAATTAAGTAGCCAAATCATGTTAAAATTCTATTTATCTTTCCCAAAGTTTTGCAAGCTATTTCTGTATTGTAATCATGAAAAAACTTCAAATCTATGCCTTTCCTCCAAAACATATATTTTTACTATCCAGAACAAATTACTTCCCACTTATCTGTGATGTGAAATTATCACCTACAGCCTTCTTTCAATCTTTCCTAAACTTTAAAAAACTTCCTTTCTCAGGTCATCAGTCATTTTAATTATTAATGATGACATTCGCCATACCTCTTATTGGATGAGCTAATGAAACTTCAGTTTATACTTTCTAGTTAAGTTTTCTTACTATACGATTCCTCAAATTAATTTATTCTTCTGATTAAAACTGTCTGCCATTTCAAGTATTTTCACTGTTATCTGAATATCAGCATTTGAAAAGGACCAGTAAATAAACTCTTTTCAATATAAAGCACATTCAACAACACTTCAAATCTATCCCAAATCATTCAAAAACTACCTAGGCCAACTGGTATACAACATCGTTCAATTTTTCTCACTCCCTGGACCAAAGAAGCCTGTATTTCTCTGCGCTTTAGAGTAAACTGCCCCATATTCTGTTACACAGGCTTACTAACAATTCTTTTAAGTCATTAACTCTTTGTAACGACTCCTAACTAATGATGAATGTAAATAGCTTGTTAACTTAAAAAATTAAAAGTTGTCATACAGATGCAGGATTTGGTTCAAAATGCCCATGGAGAGATACCATGGAAATTCGGATGAATACAACAATTTCGAAAAATGCATGGTTAGATTACTCATCACATGTGGCTGTATTTGAAGACTGTTTCTGGAAAGCTGCTGAGGTCTACATACACAGCTAACACACTGCCCTGGGGATTTCCAAAATCAAACATCCAATCAAAGGGAATCACTTCTGTAGCCTAAATAAGAATATTATGAAATAAATTAGTGAAAATTCTTTTACTTTATTAAAAGGGCTGGATATAATTAAATACATCCAACAGCAATCGAAAGAGGCAGAGAAACATGAAATAAGTAAATTTAATATGGTGGCTTAGACTCACTGTAACATAAGTTAATAGATTTCTCCAAGATCACATTACTCTCGACACATCTAGAACCTTCATGAATGACTGACTATTGGTTCTAATTAGATACTGTTCACTTTAAGATGAAATTATTAACTGTAAATGAATAAAACAATTAACGAAAATATTCAGTGTTAGAATTTACTTTAGTATATTTTAACAAATAAGGTAAAGGGCAACATATGTTATATGGTACTGCTACCCACTGACTTTTGTTGTCTTATTAAGTGTGGTAGGTAAGCGGTAATGCTCCAGCGTCACATATATATCCCCTTTCCGATTTGGGTTTTCCATGGTTCCCCCATTTCATGCCAGGCTGGTTCCTTTAAAAGGCCATGGGTGATGATTGTATTTCCATTAGAAAACTGAAAAAAATTGAATTAAAAAAAAAAAACAGAATTGAAAGTTTAGTTGAGTGATGTTGTGTTTTTCTTAAAAGGGGTGCTCATCTAAAATACTGAGTGATCTGTGGTGCCTATCTGTCCCACTTCAAAATTATTGGCAGTTCTTGTTCTGTTCCCTGCTCATACAGTCATAAGATATATTACAGATTTTAAACTGTGAAAATTGCATCCAAATTGGAGTGGTAGTTTTTGTGTGATGGTCTAGCAAACCCACAGACACAAGAACCTCACATACAGATTTACTAATTGTTCTATCAGTTTTCATATATAATATATTTTATCCAATTTGATGATTCTCTGGAAAGTCCATAAAAGCATAAGTGTAAAAAGGTCCCTGTATTGTTTGCTTATTGCCTGTATTAATTGTGCTGCTCATAGCTATTTTGCACACTTTCATAATGTGGTCAATGGAAATGTTAAATAGAGTAGGTGACAGCCTCCATCCTTGTTAAATTCCTTGTAATGTTATTATCTTGACAGTCTTGCTCCTTCCTGTATTGATTAAAATATCTGCTGTTTTATATATTCATTTTCTAGTGCTAATGATATGCTGCTAATCATAATAATTTCCCATCATTTGGAGTGGTATACTTTGTAAACCTTTTTTAAAATTGACAAAGACGACGTGAATTTACGGATTATATTATCAATGATCTTAATTATTTGCTTGATTATGAAGATATTATCTTTTTGTGTGTGCCCTTTGCTGAAGACTGATTGCTCATCTGCTAGTAATGCAGCTGTTATCATTTGTAGTCTGTTGTTTATTATTCTCGAATGTATTATGCTTCGAGAAGACAAATTCCACAATAATTTTCTTAGTTGTTTCCTTATCATTTTTTTCTTTAAAAAAATAATTGATATTACTACAGCTGTGTGCCATGTCAGAGGTATATCATGCTTTTCCCGCATGTAAGCACCTTAGAATTTGTTAAATTCTACATTTCTTAGCTACAGGGCATAAGAGATGGTGTAAGCTCATCATTATTTGTAAAAATTTTCACCTCATCACTACAGGATATGGGGGATGGGAATCCTAAAGAACCCGATATTGCAGCTTACAACTGAAAGTAGGATGATTTAAAATCAGTAAAGTAACTCAACATGTAATAAATAACAGCCTTAACCAGACAGATAATGATAGAAAACAACTGTTACACTCACCTGAATCACTTAAATCCTCAATAGTTTAACTGGTAAATACTCGATTTTTGTTACGTGATAACATCGTCATTTTACAACAGTTTTTGACGTGGTAAAAAGCATTAATAATAATAATTAAATAGTAGAAACTGAATTTTTCAACATTTAACTTGTAACATATAGCTTAAAACCATTTAAAGCAAGAAAAACACAAGTGTTTAAGCAATTGGCACTTTCAAAAATTAAATACAACACATTTAAAGCATTTCCAATATCAAACGATACAGTTCTAACAACTTCAATCCTTTCTGAATACAGTGTTAAACTTTTGGAGTAGTTCTGTGCAGTAAATAAGGTTTGACAGGAATTTCTAAAAGATACTGCATCTGAAGTCATACGTTTTCTGGCCTTTATTAATTTTTTACTACCAAATGAAGCACAGTAAGGGAATAAAATTACTTTCAAAAGATGTATTCGATACCGAGGAATACCATGCAAAAATTTATTTGCGGATACAAGCCATACTTTCAGAGCTATTTATGATAGACTCATTTTATTTTTCATTTATTTGAAGATTTTTAAATGTTGCTGATTCTTTAGATCTACTTTTGCACACAAACACACTTGCAGACTACTGAAATCAAAGTTTCTACACAGTTAATGGAAAAATTAATTATGGCTAATCCATTAGGTTTTCGAGAAATACCCAAGGGGGGAAAGTTGTTTAAAATCATTATCTCTAAATCATACTTAAATTTGGAAGCTAGACTGCAAGTAGTTTAGAAGCACTATATCCTGGGAGTCACATGGTTTGGGCAATCTCGCTGTGCTATATTGAGAGATTTTGACAATTTTTCTTCAGTTCATTCCTGGATTTCGTGTGAGTTGGGTCCATGTTGCTCAGGGCGAGAAACCGGTGTTGGTTTCACGACCATGCCGTCAGCAGGCATGCTGGGTGGCGGCCATTATAGTTTTTCTGAAACAATGCAACTCGACGTGAACAATGTCTAAGTAACAAAACTCTTTAAGGGGTCTTCACCGTCTGTCTTCTACGATTCTCAACTTGCAAACTTTAGAAAAGAACTTCCGATTGCCTAAATCAACTTGTAAGACCCAAGGCTGATACCGGGGCTGTAGTATAGCCTTAGTGCCTCAACTAACAGTTTGTGTTGACCCAAAGTTCTGCAGAAAATTCATGAAATAATTTTGATTTGACCATGTAGCCGGATAAACTCAACGTAAATGCTTGAGGTTGCCACAATATTTGTTAAACCACAAATAGAGAAAAGGTTGCAAGATAACTACGAAATGACAAAAGCTCACTTTCCGGAAATTCCAAGTTTATTTTCAAAATTTCAAATATGCATTTAACAGTTGAGTAGGCAAATCGAACACACTTTTCCAAAAGTTTGCAAGTTGTGGAGAGAAATTTAAACTGACCGACCCCTTTATGAAAATTTATAAGTTCATGTTAAAAATTAACCTCGCGTGCCATACACCAAAGTCCCAAGATGGCTGACTCAGTAGCTTCAGCTTCAACCGATTTCCTCCCGCCCGACACAACACTTGCGCAGACTATACAAACATACTGCTCCGCTTACAAAAGGAATAAAGATAGACCACAAGAAAGACAGACCGGAACAGACAAAGCATGATGGCGGCGGGGTCTTTTTATAGGAACCACTAGAATCAGTGACGTAAGCAACTATATCACATCTTTTTGCTTCCGCGAGATCAAAAGTGTGTGTAATTTATTTGACGATCCAGACTATTAAAAATGTTCAAACTTTGACAGTATCTGGACTTATCTACTAGAAGTCCAACGGCAGTCTCGTGAGAAATTTAGAGTGATTAATGAATTTTTTAGCTGTTCAAACTCCGCGTAGTGACACATTCTAATGCTATCGGGGAAAATCCCTAAGTGTTCTGGAATTTTAAGCGCGTCAACAACAATCCGCGACAATCTATTTTTCAAAACTTAATTACCAGACATATGCTAAAACTTTATACAAAAACCAATATATGTACGAAAATGTCTCAATTAGGGCTATCTACTGATGTAAATTTTAAATTAATATCTCTTTTAGTAAAAAAGCTTATTTTTTTTTCTCTTAATTAAAATCGCTAATTAGACTTTACCAAATTATTTAATTTTATTACCAAAATATCGGGGACAGTGTGTAAGGACAAAAGCTGCATACCGGGGTTGAGTATCGCCTAAGTACCTTAACTAACAGTCTTGGTAGCACCTTACTGTCCAAAGAAAGTTTGTTGCATATTTTAATTTAGTTTGACCATGTTGCCAGGATACAACGATAATGCTAAAAAGGTCGCCACAATATTTTATGACCCAAATATTGAAAAGGTATGATAGCAGTTACAGAAATGAAACAGTTCACTTTTCCCAAAAATTCTTCACGTTTATTTAAAAGAAGTTCAAAGTTCAAACAGCATTCTTAAGTTGCACAGGCTAATCGAACAATCGATCCAAAAATTACAGATTATGGAGAGAGGTAACACCGGCCAACCCCGATGGAGATTTACAAGTACATATTACGAGAATGAGTACCACGCCCTGGAAGCCATAATGGCCGACTCCAGCAATGCCAACCTAAGATCTGAGCTACCAACTGAACGTCGGAACTGCCAACCTACCAACACACGCCTAATTCATCTTACTAACACGACTGCAACCCGGAAAAAGACAATAGACGTCACCGCGACCTATAATTTATACCCTCGCTGACATCAGAGCCAGAACGCGACTTTCTGCTAACACTTCTACGATTTAGATCTGAAATATCTCAGTAACTAAACGGTTATCCAGAACTTTAGGTGTGACAGTGTTTCGACATATTTAATTGTGAAATAATGAATATTTAGTGATTAACGTTAAGTGTTTGGTTTAAAAGTTCCCAGCGTATGAGTGGACTACTTTCGTACCTGGGGAACTACTATTATATTGGAAATATCTACTTTTCGTCATTTTATTAATGCCACGGTTTATGCAGATTGTTTTATGATCACTGTGTTCTACAAAAATTCCTGAGTTTATTGGTGTGATTTTTATTAAGATTGGTGCAGGGAAAGTTTAACTACTACGTAACCAAAGTGTGATTTCAGTTTTAATTTTATAACTTTATTTCTATTACATTTATTGCAAATACAAAATTACCACGAGATTCTCTGAATTAAATCACGTATTCTGAAAGTTGTCTCATCTCTGTATCTTGTCGTAAACGGTTGTAATTAATTTATGAGTTAACCACATGTCAGGCATGAAAACTAAATTTTAATATCTCTATAGCATCTGTTCTATAGCTTAGAATTACTTGAAATAATTATATGTGATATTAGATTTTTGGTTCTTTCCGGAGATCTACTTTTTATTTCTAATGTTCTCTAGGATTTTGAGATAAAAATTATTAAGAGTGAGGTGCAACTGACGAAGTATTAAAAAATTGATTTAAGTTATTAAACGTTCTGAAACTACGAAATTTTAGTGAATTTATCTTTTAATCGCATGATTACTTCCCTACAATTACTTTATTTTATTCAAAAGTGTGTGAAAACAGTGAAATGCCAAATATTGGAAATTACTTGTGCACTGAACAGGATTATTATGGATTATCGTATTAAAGGTTAGTAAAAGGTGTTAGTATCACTACAGAAAATTGATTTATTTGGTTTATTTACTATTGAGTTACTTTCTTGCTCGTTAATTGATCTAAAAATGGCAAAATGCTTCCAAAGTAGAAATTCTTAAGTCCAAGGTAGTATCATTACTGATTATTTAATTTTCAGTTGATTAAAAGTTTGTTTATCATTATACCCAGTTTATATCCGGCATTTAACAACTACTGACAGTCTTTACTGCATTCAAATCGGTTTATAAACTGCAAAGTTAACCTATTTCAAAATCTTTTATGTGAAATTGAATTTGGGGGATTTAAGCTACTCCCTCCCAAACTGATGTTTTCTTTTTGTTATCGAAGGTTTATTTAGAGCATTTATTTACCTATGGAGACATTTATTATTCCTAAAAGGGTTTTATTTAGTGTGTTTGGTTACTGTGTCTCTCATGCTACATAAAGCTTTACTCCCATAACCTGTACATGAAATGAAAACTATCTTCTACTACAGAGTAAACTTTCCCTCTAATGTCTAAAGGTGAGAGGTCAGAATTTAACCAAAATCCTAAGATGCTTACAAGTGCTGACTACAGCTGGTGATAAAAGATCAGTTGTCGCTTTACTCGATTTAAAGATTTGCAATATCTTAGAATTTCTACTTTTCCGATTGCGTGTTTCAAAACGTGAACAAACCTAAATATCTCTTAAGCTAAACGTTTTTCGATATGATAAATACACTTCAAAATGATTTTTATAATGAATTGTTACTGTGGGAAAGATTACAGGGAAATTACTTAAAGTTAATAACTATTCTTCTCAAAATTTCTAAGTCCCGCCTAAGCAAAACTAGAATTTGCCAAAATTCTAAGGTTCTTACAAACTGTATTTGTGAACTTTTGTGTTAATTTTTCAAACAGAATATAGCGATGGTGAAATCTGAATAATGACTTTCTTTCCATAGTTTGTTGACACTCTTTTCTCTCAAAAGGTTAAATTGGGAGTGGCGACCATTGTAATTATCAGTTAATTTATTTTCCTAAGGTATATTCACGGTCTACAACATTTTTTGAAAATTAGTGACATGGTTTGAAATTCTGGTGAAACTGATTTTGAAGTGCAAGGTACTATTTAAGATGTGCTAAGCTGATATTTACCCCAATATGCAGCTTTGCCCCTCACAAGCACTCGTGTAATGATTTTAAGAAACAATACTAAAAAGGATGGACATCCATGTTTTAATAATTCAGTATTTATTCCATTCACGTTTCTATTCTACAGTTTTATTAATGCCTATTTTAGTTCATCTAATATTATTAGGTTTAATGTACTATTTATTATAAGCACTTGCAGTGTCACATTTGTACCGGTATTTTACTGGCACTATAAATTTTGTTGATATTCATTTCATATTTTTATATTCAATAATATTTAACACTATTGTTGCTTTTTGAGTTGCATTAAGATGTTTCAGTATTTTGTATGCTATTTTGCAGTCACCTTGAATATCTCATCCTCATGCAGTGATATATCTTTCTGATACAATAATAGAAGGCTCCCTGGTGAGAATAAATATTTTCTTGCTCGCTGAATTGTGCTGTATCTTACTATTAAATTAGTATATTATGTTATTGGTTACCGAAGGTCGGCAAATGAAAAGTACTATTATGGCCAATGGTGAGTGCGATCAACTCTTCTGTGCTTTCACTAGCATGATACATTGCTGACAAACTAAACTTTTTGGCTTGAAATCTAACAGTAGACTAGACGAATCTAGCTGACTTCTGTCTATAAGTCAACTTTCTGCCAGTAGAGCGGGAAACTAAGTCCATATGCAATGAGCAGCAATGGGTTCACCACTCTTACCCATAGCCACTGACATCTTCATGAAGGAATTAGAGGTGTTGGACAATGCTTGGCTCAAAACAACCTCTTGGATCTGGTATGTGGACAACCCACATGTAGTGTGGCTCTATGGGTGGTATTTCCAAGAGGAATCTGTAGAGAACTTAAGAATAATCATCCTAAGATTAGATATATAATGCAAACTGAGGAACAAGGTCAGTTACCATTCCAAGATGTTAGCTTGAGCATTCAGTATATCATAAATCAACACAACAGGTATCTGCATGCTAAAATTTGTCTACAGTCCTATATTCAACACACTGTTCCCTTCAGGTCTCCCATTAACCAGATCCTGTGCTGCAGCCTGATTTCCTAAGTTTCTTTTGTAAAATGTGCAGCCTCCTTCTCAAATCCTGCCCATTGCCATTCAGCAGACCACCCAATCTCAACAACACATTGGTCCACAAATATTCACCTACTGATTCTACCAAACAACCACAAAACCATGGTTTCCCCAAATCACTCCTTTGCTTCCTTTGAAAAGGCCAGGCCGAATTCCTTCCCGTTCCTTGTCCCCAATTCCATCCCGCCTCTAATGACCTTAGCCATCGACGAGGCATAAAGCCATAAGCAAAAAAAAAAAAAAAAAAAAAAAAAAACACATAACCACATAGGTTTTTCTCATGCGATAAACCTCACTGCAAATTGTGAAGCATACGTCCTTCCAACACTAACTATTATAATCCTAGAAAAGGTAAAACTTAACATATTATCATGCGTGTCTCTAGCATAACTACACATTTCATTTACCAAATTACCTGCCTTCACTGTATAGATTCTTAGTTATGCTCCACCAGTTATCAAAGTTGATCAGAATGACTTTAACATGTGTCATCTGTCAGTAAATTTCCAACACTATATTTTATGGTTTCTCTTCCCTTAGCCAGGACTCCAGCATTTTAAAACGTGTGGGTCTCACCTTCTAACATCTCCTGGTTGCTACACCCCAAAAGGAATGCATTGCTCTGGTATAACACTCCTTCACCTTTGTGAATATTGGAGTAAGATTTACTGGCAGGGCTGTTAAGATTAATATTCTTATGCCCTCTTATTAAGATAGAGAAGCTGTCATTTGTTTGAAGTTAAGGTACATTATATAATAAGCATTCAGTATGATCTAAAACACATTGAATCGGAAAGGATAGCCTCTATCTCTCTGCCAGTTTGCAGTCAAGATGTTATGTTTAAATTGACAGGTCAAGTAAGATACATTTCACATATCAGAACTCTCTGCATTGAATATCAAAGGTTTTTTTGGGGATATTTTCTGTCTCCTTTTGTAAATGTCCTGATATGATACATAAAATTTGATCATGTGTAACCTGATGTAAGAACCAGATGTGCAGTGGGGTTCTGCATTAAGCTTGAATCTTAACTCTGACCGTGTGTAGCCTTGGATGTAATAGTTTTGGCTAAAATAGAATAATATGGTCACCACACAGATTTTTAACCTAAAATCTATGAAAAGGTAAAGTTCAATGTCATTGAAATAACTATATTCTTCAATTTCACAAAACCAAAAACTGTACAGGCAATCAGACAATTTTTCCAAAGTAATGTTTTACACGTTCGATTAACCAGTCAAGCCAGACCACACCCCAATAGTTCAAAGGATTAAATCACTAGTTGAAGAAAACTAGTAAAAGTTCGTCACACACTCCCATTGTTCAAAAGTTTAGTTAATTTAGACAGTCCCGAGGCCTCACTTGGAGAAATACTATTTTAACATGACATTATCGTTAACTTGAATAAAACAAGCGGCATCCTTCCAAAATAAAAGTTTCACTGATGTGCTAGATATAAAACTTTCCGTCCTACTGAGCTACATGTTATCGCGCCGACTGCTTCCATACGACTGAGAGCGAACAACTGCACGCACGCGTCTATATCACATAGCGCTTCTAGAAGATTCCTAGCAACTGTTCTCATGTGAAGTGTGGGAACGAAATGTTATCCTCTTTAACAGGGGTGGCTGATGGGAAGCTCATCAGATATCAAATCGCACGTCTGAAGTCCTTACATTAGCTAATCTGACCTTGACAACAAAAACAATTCAATTCCCCCTGAAATTTTACCAATCGCTAGATCTTTAAATAAATGTTAACTTTAGTTATTATACAAAATATCCTAGCTTTAGTAATTTAGCTGAAAATAGATTATTTAGATATGAACTTTCCCACTCCAGGCGAATGCCGAAGAATGTTGAAATTAAAAATATTGAAAAAACTATCTTAAAAACTGTAAAACTGCTTTCTAACCTGAATAAACATAAAAACTAACTTTGAAAATGAGATGCAATAATATTCTATCCAATCTAACTCGTGGTTCTGAGAACAAAATTTTGTCACGCAGTTACAAAATTTAACAGATAGCTTACACTGATACACTCGTTTGTTCTTGGGTAGTTTATTTTTTCAGGTCTAATTTCAAGTTTTAAATAAAGTTCACAATAACTAAATAATTATACCATCTCCAGTTAATGAGAAATGATTTTACCGTAAGATGAAACTACTGGGTGTCCTTTCTAGTACCATATATTTAAAATGCTATAGGAAATGAAATTACTGAGGCAGTGAGACTCCTGATGTTATTGTTTTCACATTGATAAATAAAGTGCTGTGTAATACTCAAACTTTAGTAGCGTGGAATGATGTTTCAGGGAAAAGTGACCATGGTGCTCATGGGGCCAGGTTTAGACTTCACTAATGAATGGGTCATGGAAAGCCAATACAGGCATCATATACTATACTTAAGAAATGGAGGAAACAAGTTTGGGCACTAATAATTTGTCTATCTTATCCACATGTTATTCACAATTATTGAAAAGTGAGAACTGTAGTTGCTCCCCAATAGGAATTTTGGTTGAACTAGGGTACACTTGATTTTAATTATAGATTTCGCAGAGTGTTACAAAGGGACAAACCTTCTTGCACTTAGTAGAAAAGTTCTTATATGTTATGGTACTTTGGACTATCGTGCTGAAAAGTTGATTTGGATGTCAATCCTGTATTTATTAATGTCACACTCAAAATTTATTTTACATGTTGTACAATATAATTTAACAACTATTGCTGTAGTAATAACAAAACGTCAAATACAAATGTAGTTTATCACCCTAATTATTTATTAGATCTGAGATTCTTTCTTATTTCCTTATGCGCTGAATAAAAACTTTGAATAAGACCAGACAAAGGTCTTGGAGTATACGATGGCTGAGCAATGTAGATTCATACTCTTCTGTTAACACAGGGTTTACACCTAAAACTTCTGCTATATTCTTGCTTTTTTTTTTTTTTTAAACAAATCTGTGCTATCATCTGTGGTAAGTGATAGTTCCTTTCTTCAAGAAACGTGCTCAGAGTCATATCTGGCTTTCTACACATTAATGTTAAGGTATTTGACTATGAAACATATTGTCTTAAGATTATCAGTATGATGATGTTTACATTTTTTCCTTGTTCCTGTTTAATTGGGGAAAAGAAGAAAAGACTTTGCTACTTAATTCGTCACTAAAAATGCTTTCTTGGTGTTATCTTTTCAGTTGAGTTTAATTTTTTTCCTTTCTCATAGTTATGGTCCTCTGCTGATTTATCCCTGTTGGGTGTGCTTCGGGGACACAAGAGAGGCATCTGGTGTGTCCGTTTCTCACCAGTTGACCAGGTCCTAATATCATCATCGGCAGACTGTGCTATCAGACTATGGGCAGTTGCAGATTTATCATGCATTAAGGTAAATATTAAATGAATGGTATATTTTTAAACTACATATTCACAAATTTGTGAATTTTCCAGTTTGAATGTCACATGTCCGATCTTAATTTAAGGTGACCTGGGGACATTTTAATGAGTTAATAATGGTAAGGTTATAGGATTCTTATGGACACGGTTGCTTCCCACAGGATTAGTGCAGTTAGCACTCCACATTCCCATTACAACCTTTTTAGCTGTAGAAAGGCTGTGATGGGGTCAGCACCACATTACATGGAATTTTGCTCAGAATCACATTTTAACCCTTTAACTGCTACGGATCACCCGACAGAGCCCTTGCTGGGTGCTCCTTTATTGTTGCCTAAGCTGTTTACCTACACTGAGAGGCCGCGGACGGCTGATACCTACACTGCTGAGTTCGGTACGCTGCTTGGTGTGCTGTGTGCTGAATATTTCTGGATCTTTTTGGGTGACGGCCTTCGCTGCCGCTATGCGTTTTGAAACCCCAGATACAAAATAAATGTAGTTACTCTGACAGCTAAAGTTTTTCGATTTAATGTTCCTCTAAACGTGAATGTCCACGTAGACAAACATACAGGTACTTCATATGCTAAACAGATATTACAGCAGCTAAAATGTGTTTGGTTTTTTTGTTTGTTAGCACAGTAATTCATCTGGAGAAAATTTCGAAGTTAAATGTTCGAATACCTTTCACAAACTCTGCTTATATTATCCATCCTTCTTTTGGATCCGGCCTTTTGACTGGCTAAGTTAAAAATATATTATTATTATTTCACTTAGTTTTAGAGGCGTATAAATGTAATGTAATTATTACATTGCAGTTACCCATGTTTAATAATTCTTTTGCGTGTGATAAGCCACGAAACATGGCACAACACACAGTGGTACTGTACATTGCAATTCCTGTATTTATACCTGGTTTCTGGACACACTTTCTGTTTCGAGCATCCAGCGCATCTATGCATTGGAATGTTAATTTTTGAATTTTCAATATGAATAATATTTCGGAAATGTCTCGTAATAAATCCTTCCACCTTGAAAATCTAGTGAACGGATTCTGGTGTATTTGACTTCGTATATAAATAAATCTATTTGTTTCTTCAGCAAAAGATTTCATAAGATCTTCTGTTAAAAATATCAGGAAAATGACAAAATGCTGGAATTTTGACCTAATCCATATTTGTGTTCTGCAACTGAATCATCAAACGCATGCACAAAAGGATGAGAATCGTTTTTCTTTCAGTCAAACCTGTCATTAAAGCGTCCTCTTTTTCCACATATGTAGCTCTCTCTATCTTAAGCTTCATTTTCTGAGGAATTTTCACCTCTTGTGGTGACAGATGGTTGTTTTCCACCAGCTGATGTACATGGCTTAGAACTATTACTTCGAGATCCTATTGAAGGTCATCACTATCATCCATATCAAAGCATTCTTACAGTCGCTTCTAGAAGAATCTCCACGATTTCTTCCTTTGTACATACATGAAGGCAAGCAATTTTTTCAGTGAAAACTAAAATGAAAATAGCAACACACATACGATTGCAGCGGCAAATGCTCACGGCCTGAATGTTGGAAAGCAATTACCCAGCCGGGGTGGAAATACAGCTACCTGACGTGACCGCTAAGTGACTAGCGCGTTAACACGTGCAGCGCACACAGGGACCCGAGCGGCTGGACGACTTAACGTGTCCAGAGCACAGACAGGGTATCAAGGCGGCACCTGTATAAATGTCCAGAGCACCTGACGGAAGGAACAAGGCCGCACGTAAACACGTCTAGAGCACCTGGGCGCAGTAGCCACGCGCATTTTTTTTTTTAAGTTCTTTACGTCTCTCAACAGTGAGGTCTTTAGAGACGGGAAAGGTTGGGGGGCAAGGAATGGGAAGGAATTCGGACATGGCCTTTTTAAGGAAGCATCCTGGCATATGCCTGGAGTGATTTGGGAAACCATGGAAAACCCAAATCTAGATGCCCGGACGGGGATTCGAACCTCCGTCCTCCCGAATGTGAGGCCAGAACGCTATCCGTTACACTACCACGCTTGGTGCCACGCGCATTAACGCTTCTACAGCAGTCAAAGGGTTAAATCAGAACCAAAAACTTTTTCAGGCAGAGTCCAGTAATTATACTGTGCAGATACATATTAACTTTTTTTATTTTTACTGTTGACAATTTTCCATTCATAGTGAAATACATTCACAGAATAAACGATTCCCATTTTAAAACTTTTTTTTTTTTTAATATTATTGTCAGCTTTGTTTCTCATAGTGAGAGAATTTACCAATGCAATATTTCTTTTTGGTTTGGGGATTTTAATTGCAGTCATTCTCAGGGTGTTGGAACAAGCCTTGGTGAAATGTTCTAGATTGCTACATCGTTTATAGTAGATGAGGTACAACTATTTCAATGAGTGAATGTGAGATTGAATGAATAACTTGAAACAAAAGATGCAGATCAGCAAGTGGCAGATGACAGCTTAATGACACTGATTTATGCAAATGTGGAGATACTAATATCAATGGAATTTTCTATTGCAAATCATTCATCAGCAGGATACAATTTACAGACTTCAACTATGTGCAAATCAACTTTTTCTGTTGCCTCTTGAAATGTCCATTATGTGTAATATTTCAACATACAATCCTTTTTCATTTTCTTATAGTCTCCAGTAAGCAATGGTGTCACTCTATCTTGATTTAAATTTCATATGTATATGCTAGTATTAATTGAAAAATTTACTTATGTTTCTTCCTCCTACTCTATGTGTATCTTGAAAGATACCAGAGGGGTAGCCAAGTTTTATCTTACCCATCTGAAAGAAGAAATATAAGTGTCATATGACCTTGATCCCTATTCACTTCAGAGAAATTTAGGATTTAACACAGGAATTTTGTATGCTGTCTGGCAGTTGCACTACTATCTTTCCTACACTGCTTTCCAATTCTTGAATGATGGAAATTTCTTCCTCAAGTAGGGATCAAACCAGCTAACCTTGTGGCAGGTGCCAGTCACCATAATGGTCCTGCAATCAGCTGAACCAAAAGGCCAGATGTTTCTTTGTGTATTAATGTTAATCGCTTTTGACTGTCTGTATTTTTATCTTGGCATTTTTGCACTTCCAAAATAACACATTTTCTCATTAGCGTATATTTTGTTTTCCATGTAAATTTTATCTCTATTGTGTTGTGCCAAACTGCTTAGAATCTGTGTCTGAAGATAATATGTCCTTGCATATAACATTAGTTAACAAATAAAATGTTATATTGGTTTTGTACCTAGACTCTCGAAGGGCACGAGTCATCTGTACTGCGTGTGGAGTTTCTAACTCATGGAATGCAGCTGATTTCAGCAGGTGCGGACGGACTACTCAAATTATGGAGCATAAAGAGTAGTGAATGCATTACAACCATGGATCATCATTCAGGACGAGTATGGGCACTAGCAGGTTGGATGTAGTTGATATTTTTATTAATGTTACAATTTCCAGTGTTGTGAAAAATAATCTGTTAAAATATACAATCTTTAATACCAGTTAATTAAAGCAGTATTTGCTGCCTAAATGGTGTGGGAAATATCTTAATTTATCACAAGTCTTTTTGTTAATTATAGATCAATTGTGTATGTCTAATTATTGATGCAATATAATTGCTTTAATGACAGAAGGTATGACCTAGCCTGGTAGTTGAGCAGTAACATCTAAGTCTGGCATTTGAGAGGTAGCAGCAGCAGCAAATCCTCATCTAGCCCTCCCGTTTTTGGTTTACCATAGTTTACCAAAATCATTCCTGTTGAACACCAGGATAGTTCTAGTGGGTGTGCAGACTTACACGGTTGTTATCGATGTTATCTTGGTTGTCCGGGTTGAACTGTGTCAATTTATCAAAACCTTCCAATTCAGCCATCATTTTGTGGCCTTCTGCAGAGGACGCAGTTCATCCTGGCAACCAAGATAACACCAGGCTAGTTCCTTCAGAAAATTCCCTGGTCAGATTCCTTGCCCCCACTCCCCTCCCATCTCTAATTACCTTGGTAACATGAAGCCTGCAAAGTAAAAAAACAAGTACATTATAGATACATTATAGATACAAAAGGCTCAAAAGGTAAAAATTTCCCACAAGCATTTTCATCTGTAAGAAATGTACCACAGGCAGAGAGTAGGAGAAGTTATAGATGGTTTGCAGGGATGGATGCAGTCAGGGTTGCCTAATTGAATTGACTTGTAGCATTAGTGATATAAGACGCCACTCCCATTACTTGAACTATGAGGAACCTGCATGCTCAGCAAGTTATCTTTTATGTGGTTTCATAAATAGTATAGATTGCTATGTAAAAACAGTTGTGATGAAAACGTTACGAAACTAAAATAATGAAGGTTTGGCAAAGTAAACCCACCACTTGCAATAGATTGTAGGCAGGAGACGACAACAAACACACAAACAATTACACACTTCTGTATAAGGCCCTTCCCACACAGCACTACTAAAAAGAAACCAGGTTGTCTCAGATAATAAGATAAGAAAAGTAAGAAGAGTGAATAATCATCTGCCTGAAGGCTCAGTTCTTGCCCAACTTCTTTTTAATGTATATATTTCCGAGATTCCTAAAACAGAATCCAGACAATTCTCTTATGCTGACGATCTGGCAGTAGTACAACAATCCGATAACGTTCAGCAAATTGAAAATAGTTTAACAGCAGACATCAAAACCCTGAACAACTATTTTAAGAAATGGCTTGTTGTACCCAGTTCCAGTAAAACGGAAACTAGTGTCTTCCATCTGAACAATCGGGTGGCGAATCTCTCGCTTGATGTTCTTCTTGATGGCTCTCTCCTCCAACATAACCTCTTCCCCAAGTATTTGGGAGTCGTAATGGATCACACCTTGTCATACAATAAACATCTAAACAATCTTGCAGCAAAACTAAGAACCAGAAATTATATTCTGCAGAAGTTAACTGGCACCTCTTGGGGAGCATCCGCCTCCACACTTCGCACATTAGCACTGAGCCTTGTGTATTCTGCAGCTGAGTACTGCTCATCTGTCTGGATGAATAGCACCCATGTCAAAAAAATCGATGCAGTTTTGAACCTGACAATGAGGATAATTAGTGGATGTATCAAGACCACTCCACTGTACTGGCTACCCGTTTTGTGTAACATCGAACCGCCCATGATAAGACGACACAATTGCCTAATTGCCCAATATAATAAGATCTGTCATAACTTGGATCTGCCCATTCAGGAAGACGTGGACAATCAATTTCAGAGACTTAAATCAATAAGTCCAAGCCTAAAAACTGCTAAACAGCTTATATCTGATAATTTTAATGGGAGGGAAGCATGGAGATTGGAGTGGATATCCTCAGCCCCTTCAATATGGCACTCCCTGTTTGGCAGTCAACATGTACTAAAGGGACTCGATCTTCCTCGCAAGACCTGAGCAGCTCTTAACGGAGTTAGTTCTGGTCTTGGCAGATATGCTTCAGCTCTGTACACATGGGGAATGAGAGATTCGCCGAACTGCGACTGTGGTGAGGAAACACAGACCATCCGTCATGTGACCTTTGATTGCCCACTTCTAGCCTTCAGGGGATCACCAATAGATTTTATCAATATTTCAAATGAAGCTCTAGATTGGCTGCACCATGTTGACTTTGAATTTTAATTATAATTTATTGTTACGTTGTACAGGTATTATTGATTTTGTGCATGGCCACAAGATAAATAAATAAACCAATCAGTTTCTTTTCAGTTACTGGACAAGTATTTGTATGGAGGCTCGCACACAGAGTGATCATTTGGTAACCAGTCCATAATGCATCAGTGATTAGTTCCAAGTGACACTGCATGCCAGTTGCTACGCTACTAATTACCTACAAGTTTCTCAATAAAAATGGCAGATCAGACAATGAATTTAAAGCTTGTTGCTGAAATCAAGAAACATCCATGTTTATATATGTATCTACAACTATAAAATGCCAATCTTGGTCATGATGTTCTGCCATGGATGCAGTCATGCTATGACGTTATGCTTCTCGCCTCTGCTAACAACAATCAGAGATGTTGTAGGTTATGCACGTTATTTAATAACAGTCCTATTTAGCTACGCATCCATGACGAATAAATGAATTGTCAGAATATTGAAAGAAAAATATATATTTTGTTTAAACCGACATATTAAATATTAGTTGCTTATATTTATTTAATATTGGTTTGATGTAGAAGTATTCATTAAATTCTTTGCCCAATGATTCATAAGGTAAGAGCTTTAATTTTCAATTAGCATTGTTAGCATCAGTTTTGATTAGATTGTTATTTATCCTGGCATTTGACGTTACAGCAGAGGGCATCAGTAATATATATATATTTTTTGTAAATTAAATTGTTTTCATTAGTGCCCTTTTACTGAAATCGTTACTTCATTTGAACAAAAGTAGCTCTACACTGATCACAATTTTTGCATTCTACACTACAATTGGCTATTTGACTGTTTTGGGAAAACTGTTTTAAATTGTTTATTGATTCACGTTATTCATAGGGTACTTTTTATTTTTTCAATAAAGTGCTTATTTTACGCAAAATTCAAAGTTAAAATTTAAAGTTTTTGAAAGCCCGCCAAAACGCTCCTTTGCAACCTGTTGCATGCCAACGACGCCCGTGACGTCACACGCCATTAAGGGATCTCTCTGTTGATAAGTGACGTGTTATTTGTTGGCTGAATTTCTAGAATTAGAATTTTTAGAACTATGTCTTATAAATGGTGTGCAGTGTCCCAATATACAAACACTACTATTAAAACCCCCCAAAAATTATTTGCCAGTATTCCAAAAGCCGCTAAATTACAAAAAAAAAAAGTGGCTGCTGCTCGCCCGCAGGAATCCAGACGATGTTGCGATTAATTCAAAATCTTCTTCTGTGAGGATCATTTTAATGTAAGTAAACGATCCATATTCTATTCTATTACACATTTTTACTGTGGTGTTAAATATCTAGGTTCTTGTGCCAGGTTTTGTACATTTCGATGTTGGATTATTAGTAATGGATTCCGTTTTCAAAATTCTTATCGACTGAACTTTACTATGTCGGCAGTACTATTTATTTATGCCTACATAGTGACTTATTAATGAGTGATACAGAATATTCTAACAGTTTTTTTTTTTTCATATTAAGTAAAATGAGAAGTGATATCACACGAAAACTGCATCATTTAAGTGTAGAGTGAATTCATAGCTATGATCCCTGTACCAAGTACTTTGATACAAAACGTCATTTGTGTAATATCTTTTCATCTACGGTAGTGGCTAGTATTTACAATTACTAGATTACCTTGTACAAAGGCATTGTTTCGGAATAAAATATTCCTGGCATTATTGTATTTCCCTAAATTCTTTATTAATTTGATTTGGGATGTATGATTGGTTACCTACATACTTTTATTTGTGGCAGTTGAAATTTTTTACTGCTACGTGGGAACTAGGTAACCAATAAACTGTGATTAAATGACGGAGAACGAATGTCTTGTGTAAGGCATTAAATGTAAATAGCTTGCATAACATTTGATATTAAGCCCAATTGGGTACTACGACATATTAATAAAATAATCACTCAAAATATTATTTACAATTCAATACAAAAAAAAACACACACAATGTAATGAAGTGATGCCGGAAACAGTGTGTACAGTGTAAACTATCGGAATATGTAAGAAAATACGGGGATTCTATCATCACCATGGTGCCACAATCTGATGATTGATTCTTATAGAACTTGACAAGTTGAAAGTAAAGAATAAAATTTTTTGATAGCTCGCTTAGTTCTCGAGATATCGTACGTCAAAATTGACGTAGTTTGGTTGAAATGCAGACTGGACCAGAAGAAAAACTTCGCTATGGCCAAATTTGATGATGAATTCGTATGTAACTCGACGAGACAAATGGAAAATAAAGAATTAAGTTTGTTGATATCTCGCTTAGTTCTCGCGATATTTAATCTCAAAAGTGAGGAGGTTTGAGTGAGAACCGGCCTGGACCAGAAAATTTTTTTTCACCATATCTACGCTGTGGAAATGCACTTTAGGTGTTTTATTTTCGTCCTAGTGATTGTTGCTAGGTTGAAATACGACCTGGACCAGAAGAAAAAAAAACAAAAAACAGAAGGAACTATACCTCTAACTGATTTTTAACATGTTATATTTCGAAAACCAAGCGAAATATCAAAAAATTTATTCTTTATTTTCGATTTGTTTCATCGAGTATTAGAAGAATTCATCTTCAGATTTTGGCACCACGGTAATGATATAACTGCCGAAAATCCTGATTTATGCCGTTATTTAGTAGCGTGAAACTTAGTACTGAAATTGCATTTGAACACTTACAACAACAAAATCTCTTTTTAGAATATAGTGCCATTTGATTGGAAATAAAAAAATGCCATTGCGTTGGAAGACATCTTTACTGTGTACTCATAATTTATTATCTGCAATTGAAGAATTTGCAGCTTGAATTCTAGGCAAAAAAAATAAAAAAATAAAAAAACATAAAAACCTACATAGCTAATTTGATTTGCGGTTTAGATTATTATTCTTATTAACTATTTCTATTAATAACTGATTTTGAATTTAAATACTAGAGATCCTTACATAGCAGTTTTTATGTTTTTGAGTTCTGCAGCATAGAAATCTGGATTCTTCTTGAAAAAAAGTCCAATCATTAAAGCGTCTCCTTTTGGTAAGTTTCCACTGTTAGCTTTCACAAAATATTTCTCCATTTCGTATTCAGAAAGAAAAACTAGTGTATCACGCGAAATAACCAGCAATAAACAAGAAAAGTAACTAACAAACTTAGGCGACAGTGAACACAACACCTGTAACAGCAAAATTTGCCGGCACGTTATGTCATAGAAGCTAATACCAATCACCGAGCGTTTTTGGCCACGTGAGAACAGTTAAAATTATACTGAATTTTATTTTACGTTTTCATTAATAATAATGATAATATGTTATTAAACTTATAAAAAAAAGGTTCCTTAAGCATCAATATATGCAAATAACAACAATTTATAATATATTTTAAATGCAGTCAAATAGCCTATTAAAACTAATATTACGTCATACGTGAGTTGATAAGATTTTTTTCCTTTGCATTCACTGACGCCATATTACTGAGGTCATTATTTCAGCCATTCAAACATTATAATATTAGTCTGAATCATGGTTAACAAAACAGAAGGTTGTAAGAACCCATGAATGTTTCAGATTGTTATTGCCACTAACATGTGATATAGTGAATGTATTAATTCGCGTATGATTGAAACCTTTAGCGAAGTTTGGGGTTAGGTTTAAATGCAACGTGGACCAGGATGCAACTGAAACATTTTACTACAGTACAAGATAAAAAGAATTGCATTGAGATTTTTTTTATATAGTAATTCTTTTAAGTTTAGCAACTAAGAATACATGACTTGTCAGAACACGGTGTTCAAGCTGTCATTTTTGATGGGCTTTTTAGTAAATAATATTGAACACTTGAAATTTTTCTGCCATCATGTGAAATGTACATGCTATGGTTTTTCTTCCTCTACTAAGTCTATAATTATATACTCTTTTTGTTTTATCAAAAATCCTTTGTGGATATTGTCTCATTAAATATTAACACTTCATCGTCTATGAAATAGAGTGGGAAATTGGTGTTATTTTCATCACTTGGTAGCCTTGCAGGCAAAGGAAAATTTAGATTGTTATTTTCAATTAAGTTTTTGATGGATGACGGATGAAATATACCAATGTCACCATTTCTTCCTGCATAACCCGCTTTAATTAATGCTTCTCAGCATCACAATATACCATTAGCACAATTTAATGGTATGATTTCTAATTAAAATTGCTCAGTTCTGAATGTGGTAACTTTTCCGAATGTTTTTACCTTCGGCAACTCCTAAGCAGTTTGCAGATTCTGTGTTAAATTGAATCATTCTGCTATTCTCTTCCTCTTATTCACAACTAGAATGGTATGTAGTTTTCTTGTAGTGCATCCCATATAATAAATGTAGTTTCTCAAACAATCATTGAAACTGTATTTTTATCTCTGGCAAAATACAATGCGAGACTGGCAAACATCGATCCAGATGCTAAGTACCTTTAAAATTAAAACAATAATTTGAGTACATGTAAAAAGATGAATGCCAACTGTAACACATCGTAGAATTTCGCATAACGAAATTAGTTACTGAGATAGCGAGTTCAGTTGAAGTATATGGTGCCATCCTTTTAAAGTCATTTTTATAGTCAATTTTGCTAATATGTCCCAGTAATATGTCCAAAATAATCATTTGTTCAAGTGTTAACAGTAAATTCAATAGTTAAATTCATTTAAACAGCTGTTAAGAAACTTAACCTCAGATTTGAATATGTAGTATTTGACTTTCATTTAATTTCACTAAATCAATATATTTCTTTAGTTCAAAAGATGTTTAGGTAAATAGATAGCCAGTAGATGATTAATTTTGTTGTTAAAAGATCTTACTTAGAGTCTGAACATGTTTAAAAGTGATTTGCCGGTTTAGAATTTTATCACGTAATTTTCCACTCCAAACTCGAAGTATTTAGCTATCAGAAAACAGTTAGGAAATCAAGTGATAGATAGAAAGCATCGTAATTTCGGTTTAAATAACATATTAAAATTTTAGAAAGTTTCATGCATTCTAAAGATCATTTTTGAATATAATTTGATATAGCCAGACATGTGATTTAGGTAAAAGTTCGAAATTTCAGTCTTTTTCGGGGATTTATGAAAAGAAATTATATTCGGAGTAAAGTTTATTTAAATATAAAGATTTCTGAAAAAGATTTATTTCAAAATATTAAAGCATTTAATAGTAATAAAATAAAATGGGTTTTGGCGCGAGTAAGCGCTTGGATGAGATGATGCAATTGCTCGGCGTTTGGGTGGAGTGATATTTATAAAAATTCGTAATAAATCAGGGATATTCCAAATTTTTACAGTAATAGTTTTTCATTAGGGAAATTTGTTTAGAGTTATTTTCAAGTCGATATTCGAAATATTTCAAGACATTAAATTTTATTTTCGAGTTTTAGACCACTTTCAAAAATAGGTAAAATTCTTTATTTAACATCGGAGTATAGATGAGCAATAGGAGAGTAGAATCAAATTTGTTTCAGCTCAATAGGAGCAATATTTCGGAAGTTATGGCAATCACATCTTTACGACTCTTTTCTGGCTAAACTATTAAAGATACAAAATTTTTATAATAACTTAATTTGACGTTCATAACAATATCTAGCAACTACCAAAATTTCAGAGAGCTAGGATGATTTTTACTGTCATGATCAAATTAGATTCGTAACATTTGTCAGAAACTGATCAGCTATCGTATCAAATCCCTGGGAAAGTCAAGATAAGGAAGTTCTCACGGTCCAAGAAGAGGCGATCCTATATATACCCCCTCCATAGCCTAAGCTCGCCCATTCTAGAAGCAGCAGTTAGTCAATGTAGACGCATTATGTAGTAAGGTGGCCAGCTCTGGGCTCGTGGCGCGGCAAACTGTTAGTTTGTTTAACATCAATAGGAGTTTTGTCAGTATGGGTGAAGTTTTATTCTGAAAAAACTCAGGTAGCTAAGAAATCGTGGTAACGTGGGGTTCGGTCGTGCTTGAATGGTCAGTCGAATCTGTAAATTAAATTTGGAAAGGTTGTCTGATTGCCTGTGCAGTACATTGACTTTGTAACATTTTGAAGAATATATTCATCTTAGCAGAAGTGAACTTTCATCATTGAACTATCACCTTTCCCTAGTTTCTGGTTAAAACTACGGTGGCGACTGTGTTAAGAACTTAGTCAGTACTGCAATTCATTAGGTTTGCACGATCACAGTTAAGATGCAAGTTTGTGCACCAACCCCAGCCCAATCTAAGTTTCTTACACAACGGCCACTGAAAGGAGGGCAGAAGAGTGGGGAGCGGTCCAGGGCACCCTCTTGCCCTTGGGTTTGGAAATGGCCCCTAAAAGCGTATGAATCAGAAATGATCAATGGTATGGGGGTGCAGTAGGCAATGGAAAACAACTGCATTAAAGACCCAAAGGGTATCCCAATGAAATATAATCCTCTCAAATTACATATATCATGATGGCTTCTTCCTGGGTAAAATAGTCCCCCAATCGGATCTCCGGGTGGGGACTACTCAGGGAGGAGTCATCAGAATGGATAGAAACATTCTACGAGTCGGAGCGTGGAATGTTAGAAGTCTGATTAGGGCAGGTAGGTTAGAAAACTTAAAAAGTGAGATGGAACGATTTAAGTTAGTTGTTGTTGGGATTAATGAGATTGAATGGAAGGACGCACAGAATTTCTGGTCTGGGGAACACAGGATAATTAGCAAACAAGCTGTCAATGGAGTCACTGGTGTAGGATTTGTAATGAATAAGAGAGTAGGGAAATGGCTGAGTTATTAAGGACAGTATAGTGACAGGATTATTTTGATGAGGTTAGAAGCTAAGCCCACCCCAACCACGTTAGGACAACTGTACATGCCAACGTCACAGGAATATGATGAAGAAATAGAGAAAATGCACACCGAAATTGAAGAATTAATCCAATATGTGAAGGGGGAGGAAAATCTTATAATCATGGATGATTTGAATGCAATAGTGGGAGAAGGAAAAGAGGGGAATACTGTAGGAAGTTTTGGTCTAGGAGAAAGAAATGAACAAGGAAGCAGGTTGTTAGAATTTTTTGAAAGATATAAGCTAGTAGTGGCAAACACACTGTTTAACAACCATGCAAGAAGAATATACACCTGGAAATGTCCTGGGGATACAGGCAGATATCAGCTAGATTATATCATGGCCAAACAGCGATTCAGGAATCAAGTTCTAGACTGTAAAGCGTACCCAGGAGCAGACAAAGACTCTGACGATAGTTTGACAGTAATGAATTGAAGGCTGAAATTCAAGCAATAAGGAAGCAATGTAAGCAGAACAGACTGGAAGTGAATAAACTGGAAGAATCTAGCACGAGAGAAAAATTTGCAGAATTGGTGGACTTAGGTTTCAGAAGTAATTCTGAAAGGAGTTCAACCGAGGATAGATGGAATGCATTAAAGATCGAAATAATGAAAGCTGCTAAAGAAACATTAGGTTTTAGGGAACAAGCCATCCGTAAACCTTGGTTCACAGGAAATTTTGAAACTGGTGGATCAGAGGAGAAGGCACAAAAATGCTCAGGATGAAGCAGGAAGAGAGCAATACAGGCAATTTAGAACTCAAATAAACAGGAAATGCAAAAAAGCAAAAGAAAAATTGTTACAAGAAAAGTGTGAAGAAGTAGAAAATTAAAAGGTCATAGGTAAAGTAGATGTTGTAAGGACAAAGGCCGATACTGGGGTTACAGTATAGCCTTAGTGCCTCAGACAACATTTTCTAAGTTCTGATTTTACAAATCACTGGTCAAGTCATGTGCATAGTTGCTCGATCACTTCCCGGCGTACGAATGAGACAACGTGTGCTTACCACATGAACTATTATAGCCCGGCGCGCACCTGTGACGTTGGCAAATCTTTCTATAATTAATATCTTTAAAAGTATATGATGGTTTAATCTGAGATTTTTACAGGGACTTTCTATCATCCTGTTCTATCGATTTTAATTTAATTTAATGTTCCAAAAGGTTTCTAAAGTCTAAACACTAAACTCATCACGTGATCAATCTTGGCGGACTTTGTGGATTTTCCCGAACTTCTCACCTGACAATCAACGACAATTAATTTTCAAAAACTTGATTACCAGACAAATACTAAAACTTTTTATGTAAACCCATATATGTATGAAATCGTCTTAATTAGGTCTATCTGCTGATGTAATTTTTAATTTAATATTTCTTTTAGATAAAAAGCTTATTTTTTTCTCTTAATTAAAATCACTATTTAAACTTTACTAAATTACTTAATTTTATTACCAAAATATCGGGGATAGTGCTGACTATAGCTGATGATAAAATTTCGGTTGTAGCTTTACGCGATTTAAAGATATTGCAAATCTCAGAATTTCTACTTTTACGATCGCGTGCTTCAAAACATGAACAAACGGGAATATCTCTTAAACTAAACGTTTCCCGATACGATAATTGCACTTTAAAATGATTTTTATGATGGATTGTAACTATGGGGAAGATTACAGGGAAATTACTTAAAGTTAATAACTATACTTATCGAAATTTTTAAGTCCCGCCTAACCAGAACTAGAATTTGCCAAAATTCTAAGGTGCTTACATGCCCCCTGAAGATTGAAGTTATTTTCTAAAAAAAACTAACTGAACATCTTGAAAATAGAAAAGAAGAAAAAAATTAAAATCCCCCAAAAGAAATGAACTACTCCCATAAAAATGAACTATCGCATGTCGGTTCGGTTCTTTCTCCACCATTCATACTCAAAAGCAAAATATTATTTATAACAATATCAAAAACTTTAACTTCTTCACTCAAAATTATTACAAAAAGTTCTCAAAAACTCATTCACTCTGAGAATCAATATTAATGAAAAAATTATTAAACGTTGTACAAATTATGATCAAAATGTAATATGTGAAATATCAGATTCTCACAAAATTATTAACTAGTGTGTTATAAACAATCACAAAATATCACCCAAATTATCAAAATACAAAACATAAATGGTTATAGATACAAATTACAAAAATTACATTGAAAGAATATTAACACATAGAAACATCAAATTTGTTCTCCGAAAAGTAGATAGTAATGTGTATTATTTTACAAAAATGTACATAGAAAATTGTTGTGTTTAAATAATTATGAACAAATATTATGCAATTCCTTGTAGGAAAGTCTTTCGTTTTATAATCGTCCTTGTTTAAACATTGTTTTGGTTTTGTAATGGCCTTAAAACTACCACTTTCCCTTTAAACACTTATCACAGAACTCCCTAAAATGTGTGAAAATCCAAGTCCTGTCACGGTCGCCATGTAAGGACAAAGGCCGATACTGGGGTTACAGTATAGCCTTAGTGCCTCAACTTACACTCTTGATGGTGACTCACAGTTCTCTGTAAAACTTACGAAATAATTTTGATTTGACCATGTAGCCTGGATAGTTCAACTCGAATGCTTCAGGTCGCCACAATATTTGTTGACCCACAAATATTGAAAAGGGTTATCAGCTAACTACGAAATAATAACGGTTCACTTTTCCAAAGTTCTTCAAATTTATTCAAATAAAACCAAAAGTTCAAAATAGCATTCTAAAAGTTGATTTGGCTAATCGGACACTCTTTTCCAAAAGTTACAAGTTGTGGAGAGAAATTGAAACCGACCAAACCCCTTTAGTAACTTAAAAGTTCACTCATTAATGTTAAGATATGACACGACACCCAACATGGTCGCAAACAGTTCACTGACGAGCATAGCCAGTCACGACCCTACGACAAACCGAAGTAATGTTCCTTCACATATTGTTCCCGAAGTACAGATCAAACAAAACCGAAAGTAAGTAACGACAGACTACATTTTCTAAGTTCTGATTTTACAAATCACTGGTCAAGTCATGCGCGTAGTTGCTCGATCACTTCCCGGCGTACGAATGAGACAACGTGTGCTTACCGCATGAACTATTATAGCCCGGCGCGCGCCTATGACGTTGGCAAATCTTTCTTTAATTAATATCTTTAAAAGTATATGATGGTTTAATCTGAGATTTTTACAGGGACTTTCTATCATCCTGTTCTATCGATTTTAATTTAATTTAATGTTCCAAAAGGTTTCTAAAGTCTAAACACTAAACTCATCACGTGATCAATCTTGGCGGACTTTGTGGATTTTCCCGAACTTCTCACCCGACACTCAACGACAATTAATTTTCAATGATTACCAGACAAATACTAAAACTTTTTATGTAAACCCATATATGTATGAAATCGTCTTAATTAGGTCTATCTGCTGATGTAATTTTTAATTTAATATTTCTATTAGATAAAAAGCTTATTTTTTTCTCTTAATTAAAATCACTAATTAAACTTTACCAAATTACTTAATTTTATTACCAAAATATCGGGGATAGTGCTGACTGTAGCTGATGATAAAATTTCGGTTGTAGCTTTACGCGATTTAATGATATTGCAAATCTCAGAATTTCTACTTTTATGATCGCGTGCTTCAAAACATGAGCAAACGGGAATATCTCATAAACTAAACGTTTCCCGATACAATAATTACACTTTAAAATGATTTTGAGGATGGATTGTAACTATGGGGAAGATTACAGGGAAATTACTTAAAGTTAATAACCATTCTTATCGAAATTTTTAAGTCCCGCCTAACCAGAACTAGAATTTGCCAAAATTCTAAGGTTCTTACAATGTTGCATACAGGAAGATCAAACAGAATTTTGGAGAGATGAAGAAAAGTGGTGTAAACATTAAAGCTGCTGATTGGAAATATCTTTTAAGCTCAGATGATAGAGCTAATTGATGGAAGGAATACGTTGAGAAACTTTATGATGGGGATGACAATAGAGTAATGGAAAAGAAAGATGATATTAACATTGATGACTTAGGAGATGTTGTTTTGAGGACAGATTTTAAAAGAGCTCTGAATGACTTGAAAGCACATAAGGCAGTTGGAATCGATGAGATCCCTGCAGAACTTCTTATATCCCTAGGAGAAGAAGATTAGATTATTCAAGCTGATCTCAAAAAGTTATGAAACAGGAGAAATTCCAACTGATTTTAATCAAAATATCATCTTCACAATTCCGATGAAAGCACAAGCCGACAAATGTGAGAATTATTGCACCATTAGTCTAACATCACATGATTCAAAATTATTGACCAGAATAATATACGAAAGAATGGAAAATGTAGTAGAAGACATAGGCTTTAAGATTAATACTTGAAGGGCGGATCAAGAAAAACAAAGATAGTTTTGTGGCATTTGTTGATTTAGAAAAATCTTTTGATAATGTTAGGTGGGACAAGATGTTCAAAATTTTAAAGAAGGCAGGTCTAAAATATCGAGATAGAAGTATACTTTATAAACTATATGAGAATCAAGTAGCTAAAAAAGTGGAGAACCATGAGAGACATGCATTAGTTAAAAAAGGTGTGGGACAAGGTTGTAGTCTGTCCCCTTTAATATTCAACTTGTATGAAGAGGAAGCAATAAAGAAAGTAAAAGAAAAATTTCCATTTGGCATAAGTGTTCAGGGAGAAAAAATCAGTATGCTACGATTTGCTGATGACATTGTATTGTTAGCAGAAAGGGCTGAGGATATTGAGAAATTACTGAATGGCATGAACAAAATACTGAAGGATGATTTTCGACTGAATATAAATCAAAGCAAGACAGAAGTGATGAAATTTAACAAAAATGATACCAATACTAGTAGATTAGATATAAAAATAGGATCAAATGCAATAGGAGAAGTAAGTGAATTCTGGTACTTGGGAAGCAAAGTTGCAACCGATGGGCGAAGCAAAAATAATGTTAAAAGCAGAATAGCACTAGAAAAATGAGCTATCATGAAATAGAGAAATCTTTCAGTTTCAAACATTGATCTAGGAATTAGATAGAACTTTTTAAAAATCTATGTGTGGAGCACAGCACTTTATGGTAGCGAAACATGGTCTTTAGGAATACCAGAAAGAAGGAAAATTGAAGCATTTGAAATGTTGTGCTACAGAAGAATGTTGAAAATTAAGTGGACAGACAAAGTAAGAAATGAACGAGTTTTAGAAATGATGGGAGAGGAAAGAAGTTTGTGGAAGAAGCTTACAGAAAGAAGAGACAGGCTGTTGGGTCATATTTTGAGACATGCTGGATTGGTTAATTTGTTAGTTGGAACTGTCGAAGGTCAGAACTGTAAAGGAAGACAGAGATTAGAATATATGAAGCAGATAATTGAGGACGTGGGCTGTAATGTTATGTAGAGATGAAGATAGGAAGGGATGGAGGATTGCATCAAACCAGTCAAAAGAGTGATGACAACATCAAAAAAGAAGACAAAACAACAATTTAAGTACTTGTAAAAAGATACTTCAATAATTTATATTATTTGTTGTGGATAACGAATGCAAAGATAAGCGGAAGAATATTCATACAATGTTTGTATGACACATATAGCATTATTTATATAGCTCATTTTACAATTTACTAGCTAGTTGTTATCTTACACTGTTGATCTTGGTTGATTTATGCTGTGATTATGACTGCTTATACATTAGTATATTTTTTCATTGGATTGTTCATTGTGGGTCTTCTGTCTGTGGTGATTGACAGGTCTGCTTTCCCTAGCCTTCCTTGTGATCACAATATAAAAGCTGTAGAATTGTATAGTATGTTTGCTTGCTATATTCTGTATAATGTTTCTTTCTACATTAATCTTTTGTTGATGTGAATGATATTTTTCTCAATTGTTAAGGAGTCTGTTTCTTCATATTGCATTTCTACAATGACATCTCTTTGTGAAAAAGTCTCCTTGAATGATCTGTTGCCCTGTCTTAATGTGGCTATTTTTTTCTTCAATACAAATTTCATTGTTACTTTTTTTCTGAATTTCCTTCCGTTGCAGTTTCATCAGATGAAAAACACTTGATAACAGGTGGTTCTGATTCAACTTTAATTGTGTGGCGTGATGTGAGTGAAGAGAAGCGAGCCGCTGCTGAGGAGGCTCGTCATAAATTAGTATTGCAGGAGCAACAATTGGATAACTTTATGCAGGCCAATCACATGTTATCAGCACTTCGTCTTGCACTCTCTCTCAACCGTCCAAGACAGGTACTGATGATAGTTCAAGGTAAGAAAACTTAAGTTAATCTGTATTATTTTCTTTTTATAATAACAAATAAACTTCATGAATTTGAATTTGGAAGGATCTTTTTCCTCCTTTTTTATTGCCCTCTGGTGTGTGTTTCCTGTCTGATTTCATGACAAAACAAGAAATTGGACAAAAAATAAATCATCACTTGCATTCAAAAAATTATAATTTTGTTCCTGTTTCAGTATTCCATCGTGTTTCGAAACTGAAGCAAATTAGATAAATTCTCCAATCATCTCCTACCTCTGATGATCTTAATAATGTGTAATGACCAAGGGAAAAAAATGGTTCTTAGTCCACCTTAGACAAAGAGAGAATAATGCAGTCTTTGCTTTGATGGAAATTCATGTAATACAAAGGGGATCATACTGACTATATATCTTACGAAAACTGATATAAATTTATGGATTCTTGAGTGATTAATACAATAAAGTAATTTTTATGCACACAATGATTTCATAAAATATTGATGTAGGAAAAATGGTTAAGATAACTCTAATTCTAAAATGGGAAGAAACTCCACAGTTGGGGGAAAATATTAGCTTTGCAAAGATATAGTGGAAAGGAATGATGAATATTTTACTCAAAAACCAACAAAGAAAAAGAGATTGATAAGTTGGGAGTATGACAGCGTAAGAAAGCATCAGAGTGATGTTATACGTTGAAACTAATATTTCATGGCAAATAAATAAAGATGACGGATTTAATATTTTATTCCAAAACAAAATGGAAATGATGTTCAAGAGAGTAGTAAATAGTAAGGAACCACAATAGACTGAGTAAATAGCAGTGTGAAATTATTTTATTGACAATTGATAATGGTGAAAAAGAGAGGATAGTGATAAAATTGTGAAAGGAAATTTGGCTGAAGAGAAAATGAAATTATGAAACCAGATATTTACTGGAACTTGTTAGAAAATTAAAGTAAAAAAAAATATTGTAAATCTTTAATTGATAGAAGAATGTGAATGGATAAACTAATTTACATTGTGGCAGTTGGTTCGTATGAAGAATTCAAACTGAGAGCAAAATTAGCAGAAGAAGTCTTCATGCAAAAACCCCTTTAAGTGGTTTATGTATTCCCAAAGGGATAGAGATAAACAATGGTTTTAATAAGAGTGTAGGAGTGAAATGAAAGGACTACTGATTGCCTTTGTTTTCTATTCCTTTGCACCCCTCAGTGGTGATAACCTAAAATTATTTACTATTTAATGTTTGATGCTTGCATGACATTTATGAAAATTAAGTCAGAAAATGAGACTCAATTAACAACATAGCGTAAAATAGGTGCAATGTAGTGAAAAAGATGATAATGAAATAATAGGTGTTATGTAACGAAAAGGAATTTGAAATTAGAATAGGGAAATGAACCACACTTACCTTAGATGATGGTTGTGGTGTGCGAACACACAAAACAGGCAAAAACACTAATCTTATATATAGACATGTGTTTCCCTATATTTCATTTTTCAGCCACCATTACCTAGTACAGATCACTGGTGTTTGTGTGTGGAAGTAGCATGGAGTTTCCTGTCATGCACAACGTTGGCCGAACGCTGATAGCTGTGGGGATGTGGGAGAAATGTTGGTTAAAAGTGGTTGATGCAGGGCATTTTCATATATCGACCAAAGACTTCTGTATCCTTATACATCTCTTTCCTGAAACAACTACATAGAATAGACCATTGATGCTTGTGGTTGGTAATAACATCGAATCTCCCATAATGCACTATGGTGGTTAGATGTTGGTAGCTATTGAGGTGTGGGAGATATGGTGGTTGAAAGTGGTCGACCTGTGCCACGTTCATATTTATATCCAAAGACGTAAGTGTCATGGTGTATCACTTTTCACCCAAAACTATCTAGCGCAGATCACTGGTGTTTGTGGGTGGTAGTGGGTGGCAGTAGCACAGAGTCACCCATCGATCACAACGTTGGCCGAGGTTTGGTAACTGTGGGAGATGTGGTGGTTGAAAGAGGTTGATCAAGGATATTTTCATATTTCAACCACCAAAGACAGGTGTGTCCGTATATTTTACTTTACTGCCAGAACTACATAGCGCAGATGAGTGGCGTTTGTATGTGGTAATAGCATCGAGTCTCCCATCGTGCACTATGGGGGTTAGATGTCGGTAGCTGTCAATCCAAATTATTTACAAACACAAACGAAGTATATATATTTTCAGCCCTCTGTCAGCTAGAGAACATTGTGAAGGGTAGGTGTTGTGGAAGCCTGGTTCACAGAGTGACTGTTGGTCAGCATATAAAAACATGCGAGAGAGTTCTGGTAGGTTATGAATGTATAAGTTAAAGAGTACAAGGGAGAGAACCAAAATTTGTGGTTGGTCATTATGTAACTTGTGAAATATCCTCCTGCTGGACTGAAGGGTACATCTGGAACAGTGTACTTGACATGTTATCTTTTTGCAAGGAACAGTTTGGATAAGTGAAGTAGGAGTTCCTCTTTTTTTATACTGTCAGATATGTTGCTGAAAGGTCTAGGAAGAGGGATACTTTTTTTATGTTCTTCTGGTACCCTACTTTGAGATAATATTTAATCACTATAGTCCCACAACCGGTATGGAATCAATTTTGATCAAGGGAGATCAAGGCTCCAATTGCCGGAACTAGTTTGCTCAAAATAGCCTTTCCAGTAGGTTGTAAATAACACAGCTGTAGAGCTATCAGGGATGGGGGTAACTTTTTGAGAGATTGGGATCTTTTCCTGGTTTCAGTAAGGCAATGATTTTTGCTCTCCTGAAGACTTGAGAAAACCTTCCTGCTGGAGCTTAAGGCAAAAATGTAGCTGGTAAACAATTTTTCAGTAGTTATAGGCAAATCTCATCTCATCTTGCTTTCCCGTCTTGAAAGGTTTTTAAATATTCCTGAGCCTATTGTGATGTGACATACAAGGTGATTAACTATTGATTTCACATTAATGGATGAGTGCGTCATAGAGAATGTCTATGCAGGATGTAATTTACGAACGAGAGACCATGCTTTTCGGCTGGAATGGGTCAAATTAAGATTTTTAACAGTTTTGAACCATTTATCTTTTCGCATGATCAAGAGATTTCAGCAGTTCTCACAAGAGCTTTTTTCTCTACGCTACATTCTGGAACATATTAAAATCAGAATTGTTTATGTTTTCACTCATCCTTCTGTCATTTGTAAACAGTAGTTTCTCTTATTTCTATTTGCTAATCCATATCAGTTATGTATCATTTCAGACATACTAAAAAAGGGACAACAGGGACTTGAAGAAACAATTGGACAGTTACATAAAGATCAAAAGGAAATGCTCCTTAATTGTGTTTCAGCATGGAACTGTAACAGCAAAAACTGCCATGCAGCCCAGGTAACTCTTGTTTCGAATTAATAAACTTTAAGGTCTTATGATTGATAATCATATTTTTCAACTACACATTAATAAGTCACAAGTAAAAATTAAGTTTCAAACTTCACTGTTATATGTGTTCTTTCTGTAATAACTAATGCTTGGTGGTAAATCATTACTTCTAAAACTTACTTGTTCAAAATATGTATTTTGTACGTTGGCGATTTGAAGGCTTGAGACGTGATAGAAGTGGTAATGCTGTCAAAGCCATAGGAGAACATACTTCCAGTTAGGACAGTGTTTTTAGATTATATTTAACTGATGAGGGAATAAAACAAATTATCATAAAGGTACTGACAACTGATGCATGTGAGAACAAATTGTAAATATCAAATAAGTTACAGAAAATAAGAAAAATGGATAAATTAAGCTCATCACTCACCATATGTGATGGCAGGAGGAACATAAATACAAACACAATTTACAATATTTCATTATAAACCTTAATAATGTTAGAAGTGAGACATATGGCATGGAGATTGTATCCGCTTGCCCTTGTACACATCCGACCCCTGTGTAAAATATCTTGTCACAAGACAGGTTGCTGTGGTTGGATTTACCTATCTGCCCATCGATGTGATTATATAATCTTACTTGGCGATTCGTGCGGTTATCAAAATTTTCTGACAAACTTCAGCAGTTCTACTACACTTTGTTTCAATGAAAAGGTTCTTTATTGGTTTAATATAGTTACCACTTCCACTTAGAAAAATGTAAATGGATTTTAATTCAGGTTTTCAATACTACTAAATTACAAGAATATCTTATAATTCACTTTTGATTTTAATGAAACCTTGTAAAATTTATTCCCAAACACCAACAGAAGTGGGTCAAAAATACGCGGGTGCCCATTTTACCCTGGGCCCAAAATTCTTAGCGCCGCACAGTGGTCTGAAATCCCGAAAAGCTGGCCAAAATAGAAATACTTCTCCAATCTTCATGAAAATTTGTATACATGATCTGTCTAGGTCGCTGATAACGAATATCTACGTCAATTATAAAAAATAAATAAAAATAAACAAAATGTCGGTTCCAAAATGGCAGAAAATATTTAAAATGGCAGATTATCTAAAAGAAATAGTATAAATATGAGGTGATTTAATATCTGTTATAACAATTCTGGACATTATTTGTTGAAAAAACAAAATGGCGGCTTCAAAATGGCGAATGCTAGTACAAAAAATTATGTTGAATGCATAAAATATCCTATAAGTATATGAAATCGGTGATAATGAAAAAAATTAAAACAATATGTCATACGATATTGAATATATCATGACTTTTCTTAATACTGATTAAAATTAGCTCTTATAATATAAAAATGGCAAAGCCATTGTGGTGGACATTTTTACAAACAGAAAAATAGTATCTTTTTCAGAAAAAAAAACATAATGAAACGGGACTTATGACGTAAATCTATATTTCATTTTTAAAATAAAAACAAAATTGCTTATTGATAATATTTTATTAAAAATATCTAAAATTGTATTGTTGAAGAAAAAAATAGTTTTATGCAATTTTAGGTATAAAACATTTTTTATTTGTACAAAAATTCGATTTCTTAATAAGAAACAAGGTTACATTTTATTCGCTATCGGAATCACAACAATCTGTCGTTGATTCATCCGTCACAGACTTAGTTACATCAGAGCAATGTGTCGCGATATCTGGCGGATTGAGTAGCTCTAATGCCTCTATTGACAGCGATCTCAACTTTTTTTGTGGCAATTTCCTGAGGCTCGTAATAAAGGGGTCTGAGGAAACCAAAAGTCGCAAAAATACACCATCCATCGTTTTTTGGCGGCTGCATTTTCGCGAGAAATCTTCCCGAAACCTTTTTATATATTTATTGCACGATTCTTGGGCACTTTCAAACGAGTCTATGCCCTTCTGTATGAGTCACAAAGCGAAACTGACACGTAATTTACATAAAAAAAAATACGGCTCTATGGAACTAGTAAAGTGAAAGTTCCTAAATAGTTACTTTTGTTTCATCAGATATATGCATTTCAATTGTTGCAACAATGTCTGCAACATCATTGTTTAGTTTTCCTTTTAGTAGTAAAATAATTTCTTTTCTAGAAATCTCTATACATGTAGTAGATGTACATTATGAAACATTTAAAATCCATTAAAATGTATTTAAAAAATACGGTAATTTATTATAATCTTTTAATTTTTTAATCGATTTATTAATGATTCTGTTAAATTCCATTCTAATAAATAAGTCCTTAAATACACTGGAAGCTGAAAGTATTACCGAAATACGACGAAATGTCAAGGCCGTATTCAAACCTTAAATTATTTACCTGATCAACAATTTTGTCGTTATACATGTTAACACAAAAAATTATATTATTAACAGAATAGCAGCTAGTAGCAGCCAATTTTTTAAAATAAATATCAAATACAATATAGGCTATAAGGTAGCATAAGAGATTCGACCGAACACGACAGAACACACAAACTTTTTTCAACTTTAAAGTTAACTAATTTGTTTAATGTAGATTATTATTTTTCTTACATTGTGGCGGTGAATCCATTTTGCGAATTCAAATGTTCGCAACACCACGTCGTTCTGTACACAATCACTTATTACATTTAAAATAATTGTGAATTTTCGCCGGTTACTTTCCAACTAATCGCTTATTTTCGGTATGAGCTACAACTCGCCAGATGTTCTCGCCACGTCGCGTCGGCACTTTCAAACGAGTCTAAGTCCTTCTGCATGAGTCACACGTGATTTACATCAAAGAACTACCGCTCTATGGAACTAGTAAAGTGAATGTTCCTAAATAGTAACTCTTTTTTTTTTTTTTACTTTTGGCCAGATTTTCGGGATTTCTGACCACTGTGCGCCGGCCCTGTGCAGAGTCCACAAATCTCTTAATTAATGTTTACAATCATTTGTTCTTTAATCTCTCGTACAGTAAGTACTACGTTACTCAACCATCCAGTCCACAAGTTTCCTGGCTGTCTTGCTGTTCATGTTAATGTGCAAGATATTCTTCCGCTTCCTGGTACTACTTACAACCAAGCTCTTTCCAAACTGTTTCCCAATTCACCATTAAACTGAATTACCCAAATGAAATTACCAAAAAATGATAAAACTGGCCAAATGACTTCACAGTGTCTGAAACTTAATGATTTTACTCATGCAAACTTTTCTACATATGAAGGCATATATCCTCCAATTACTGTCTTGTCACAGTCTCACCTCTAGCATGATTAAGATTTATAATGAAATACTATAAAGTCTGTAAGTTATTGAAGTGGTTGCAGCAATGAAAGGGTGAATTTCAGTAAGGAAAGTGAAGGGTGATAATCAGATTATGGTAACAACAATAATCTGTCTGATACCAAGTAACTATAGGACAATAACAAACAAAGTAATAGAATTTGTAACTTGGAAGAGAAGCACAAACCAACAATTGATGGTCTAGATTACAAGAAGGTGTGCAGATCAGTGGGTTGCTTCCTGAGTAATTTTCAGCATTTAACAGACACAGAGAAGGTGATGGAGGGGTATTGTTACTGTTTAGCAAGTGCTGCAACAGTGTGCTGATTTTCATAGATGATAGGTATGAATAGACCTCAGATTTTTAGGTTCTAAAAAAAATCTTATTTTAGGTGCCTAAAATAGGTTCTATACCAATGCAAAATAGGTTCTAAAAATGCCAAAATAGGCTATCAAAATTGTGGTTATGTTTATGAAATATAATCAATAAAAAAGTTAAGTTTATAATGTAACATCAAAAACTGCAATTCAGCAGAACATTATTGAATTTAATTGATTTTAGCTGGCTGGGATTGTCTAAAAATTAATAAAATGTGTATTTGTCATGTATTTCTTATTGATGGGTAAATAAATTTGGAATACACAGCTAGTGGATATTTGCATATTGATACAAAAACTCCTACATTTATATGTATGGATTTTTATTATATTGTATATTACTATTTTCACAGCTGGGCACAAAACAGTTAATCCGTTAATCGTTAATTAACGAAGTTAAAAAAATTGCGAAAATTTAACTTTTAAGTTAACCTAAAAAATCATTAACGGTCTTCTTAACTTCCGTTAAATTGGACTTCCGTTAACTTTAGTCCATTACATAGGTTGGTGACGTCTTTTCGTTTGTTTGAACTGGGCGCCAAGCCACCACTCGTATGCAGGGCTGCCAGATTGTATAATTGGATACAAAACTTGTATAATTTGGTTACCTCTTGTATCCTGTTTGTATAACAGATTACCTTGTATAATTGGATACAAAAATGAGCACTTAAAAGTAAAGTATATTCCAGCACCTTTTTGAAAGTGTTTGCCCTTTGTTTCATTGAGTTGGCAACCCATCCTGCATATCTATTTCCTTTTTGTTATTCAAAATTTATAAATTTATACATTGTTTACTTTTCGTGGACTTTTTTTGCTCCCAGCACTTTCACTCACGTATGTAATCAATGGATGACCCCTTTGAATAATTGGGTTTCATTCTGTATAATTTCAAAGAGACAGCGGTATAAAATAAGTTGGCTGTACTGGCAGCGCTGCTCGTATGTTCGGTGTAGTAGTGGGCGCCGCCTGTTAAAATCTTGGCGGCGGCGGCGTGACTATTTATATTGTGAATTCTGCAAACGTAAATAAACTAAAAAGCGTCATAACCTATCTTATTGACAAATCAACATTATTATCTGTAATGAGGTGTATTAATTGGTAAACATCGTTAACAATTAAAAGTTGCAAAACAACACCCCTGCTATACATAATAGATCAGTATGTTATGAAAGAAAATGTGCTATGACAACACGGAAATATGTTAACGTAACAGAACAAGATTTTACATGATTTATAACAAGGATATTAAGAAAATGGCAAAGGGGCCTTTTGGTCACAGGTAGGCCGTGGCACAAAGGTAACCGTAACAGGCATTGGTCGTAGATTTTAGGTTGGCCGCAAATTTCACTGGTCGCAGTTTTCACATATTCAGGTGTCCCAGTCCAACTTGTTTACTATAATATTGTTGCTTTTCATTCTGCATTCATGTTTTTTTTATATTTTATATATATATAAATATAAAGACACGAGTACCTTAATTGTCTCTCGTAAGACAATTTGCAAGCCTTCCTCCATGTTTGCAAGTGTTATGTTGATCACAGTCTCAACAAAGATAAAAACAGACAGGAATACCACTTCGTTGTTGTGGCGATAGCGTAACCACAATTTGTTAATTTTTATAAATAAATCCACACTTGCATCATCGTACATAACCCCTTGAGATAGAGAGCAGTTATACCTACCGTACTATAATTCTAATACATCAGTACAACTTTTGACTAGTTAACTTTTAACGGATAACTTTAACTTGCGTTAAATTCATAAACATTTAACGCTTTAACGATTATCGAAGTTAACTTTTTAAGTAGCGGAATAATGATTAACGAAGTTAACGTTTGGATTAACTGTGCCCACCTGTGACTATTTTTACTGCATGTACTGTATATTATGTTTATTTTACTATTTATAGATACTTAAATTTACAATGCGGATAGTTGTGTTAACATTCTCAGATTGGAAATTCCATAATTTGTGGATCGTTAAATTATTGACCATACAGAATCAGACATTTATTTTGAACCACCAAATCAGACCATTCATATATTTAAAATCGACTCTTTACAATTTAGATTGTCTAGCAATCTATTACTGTCGGTGAGAGATGTTAAGTTTACAGATATTATTATTATTATTATTATTATTATTTTTTGTTATTTGCTATAACTGTGCAGTTTTTTTAATAATATGAAGTTAAAAGTTTTGAACATGCGGCCACATAACTCAGTTGGTAAATTGCCTGACTGCGGCACGGACAATTGGAGTTTGATCTCCAGTGAAGCCGAAGATGAAGCTGAACGTCCAGAATGGCATTCCAGGCCCACACAACCCGCTATCGAAAGAGTACAATGGTAGAAACTCAGCAGGGAGGTAAAGATTGGCCGGAGCATGGCACTGACTCTGACACATCCTTCTAGAGCCAATGGTTGTAATGGGAATGTGGAGCTCTACCTCCATGAATCCTGGTGGAAGCAGCAGTTATCGTATGAATCTTGTGACCTTTACAATTTAAAAGTTTTGAACTAATTGCCATACAATAACAGCCCTACTAGACATTATGAAAATCCCGGACATGCTTTACTATTTAAATTTCGTCCGTTTCCCAGAAATGATACTGTGAAATGATGCCTGTCTTAGTTTTCATTTAACAACAAACCTTCATGTACAGCAATTAATTTATTGAAATATTGTTAGCAAAGTTGTGAAAACTATTTAATACACTGTTACTGTTTACTAACCTGTTTGTTGCACACATCACAATATATAATGCCTGTTGAGAAATTAGGGAACTAGTTAATCCACCGACTAGTTAAAAGATGATTGGAGATTAATATTTGGTCACAATGGTGCTGTATGCGAACACATAACATGGCTAAGGCTCACTGAAGGCTCTGTGCGTCTAAGCAAACAGGGACTGAACAACAATTACCCCATATATGCTCACTTCAACTGTTGGAAATAAACACTTAACAAAATATTTGTTTTTTTTTTCCTAGTTAAAATAGTTTGATATTCAAGAGAAGAATACGTAATACAGGGTGTCCACAAATGAATATCGGGGTTTTAATGCTTTATAAAATTTATTACATTATCCTTACAGTTATAAATGATATGTCAAATGAAAGAGCAACTCAAACAGTTTAATATACAAGCTTACAAGTGTTCTATGTGGGCACCATTTGTCACACGGCACACATGAAGTCTGTAGCCGAGTTCTTCCCAAACGTTGAGCAGTGTGTCTTCAGTAACTGTTGCAACAGCTGCTACAATCCTCTGTCGTAATTCAAGGAGGTCGGCTGGTAACGGAGGCACATACACATGATCCTTGATGAAACCCCAAAGGTAGAAATCGCATGGCGTTAGGTCAGGTGAATGTGGAGGCCACGCATAGCAAGCTCTGTCATTGGGCCCCTTGTGGCCAATCCAGCGGTCGGGTACAGTTACGATCAACCAACCGCGTACTTCGTTATGCCAGTGAGGTGGCGCACCATCTTGCTGGAAAATGAAGTTTTCTGGTTCATATTGTTCCAACTGAGGGAAGAGCCATTGCTCTAGTGTATCAAGGTAAGAAGTACCAGTTACAGTCGGTTCATAAAAAAAGAAAGGTCCGTAAACTTTCCGCCGGGATACGGCACAAAAAACATTGATTTTAGGGGAGTCTCGTTGCACTTGTACGATCTCTTCTGAGCCCCAGATCCGCACATTATGAGTGTTAACATGTCCACTGAGGTGAAAGGTCGATTCATCACTGAAGACAACATGATGTAGAAAATCTTCATCGTCATGTAACAACATTTCGTTAGCGAATTTGGCACGTAAACCATGGTCTGCAGGCTTTAGAGCCTGTAACAACTGTAAATGGTAAGGACGTAGTTGCAAGCGTTTCCTTAAAACTTTCCAAACAGTCGACTTAGAAATTTCTAATTCGCGACTAGCCTTCCGAACAGATTTCTTTGGGCTACGAGTGAACGACCCTCTCACTCGCTCAACAGTCTCTTCGCTAACTCGTGGTCGTCCCGCACTCTTGCCTTTACAAAGGCAGCCTGTATCTTCAAACTGATGATACCATCTACGGATGTTATTGTCACTTGGAGGATCACGTCCGAACTTAATGCGGAACGCATGCTGCACAGTAACTACAGATTCAGTCTTTGCAAACTGTAAAACACAAAACGCTTTCTCTTCACTAGTCGCCATCTTTGCTACTACCTCATTCTAGCGGATCGTAGCGGAAACATTTCACGCACATGCGCACTAGTGCCAACGAACAAAACTGTTTGAGTTGCTCTTTCATTTGACATATCATTTATAACTGTAAGGATAATGTAATAAATCTTATAAAGCATTAAAACCCCGATATTAATTTGTGGACTCCCTGTATAGTAAAAATAGGTTCTAATGACAATTTAGGCATTTATAGGAACTATAAGAGCTTTCTGGTGGCTCAGTGGCTAAGGTGCATGAATCCCGGCAGGTGCAGAAATTTTGAGAGCTGTGTTTAATCATATGAGCTATACCAGGACACTCCATGGTTCGGATTCCACGTTAAACTGTAGGTCCCAGAGGAAAGGAACTGGCCATCTTACCTCTGACACAATGGCTTAGTATGCCTCCTTCGGGAGGATCCAACCAACCTTTGGTTTGTGGACTAAGTTAAGTTTACGAACTATAAAATCTCAAATAATTGCCTTAAATGTCCATAAAAAGTATATAAATAATAATGGAAAGGGAAATTAACCCATCATGGCTGCGATGAGAGGGAACACTTATGCTGACAAACAAATACACAATACAAAATATTTTGGCATCTGCCTTCTTCGGTGGTAGAAAAATGGGCCATTAGGCTCCGTATGTGTGTTCAAAATCAACGTCACCCAATGACTAACTGGGTAGTGGGGGAAGGGTGGGGGAATGGCTAAGAAGTAGGCTATCGATATATTGGCAATATCTGAGATAATATATTGCAGGCGAAAGTAAAATAAACATATGTTGCAAGGTTGGGATACCGACATGAAAAGTTATATCTAGCAAAAGAAAGTGTTGGGTTAAGTGGTTGGAATTTAACGGTGGTTAAGGCCAGGTGGGTGTCTGGTATCCAGGATATTCTGGTACATTAGTTCCCAACTCCGGAGTTCTGCTGAAGTGGTGCTGTCAGGGAAAACTCTGACTGCTCTCACAGTAAAACAGTCGTTGAGATTGTTGGAATCATGGCTGTTGGCTTGTTCTGGTATTGGAAGGTACAAGTTCCAGGTGTGCACTGTTTGTCTGTGGCCACTCATTCTAACTGAGAGTTGCTGTGTGGTGAGGCCGATGTAGGAGCTAGTGCAATGGCTGCACGTTAGTTGGTATATAACATGAGTTGTTAAACAGGTGGCATGTCAATGTTTAGGAAAGTTTCTCCTGTGGTGGGACTGAAATATGTGGTGGTGGGTTGAAGCATGTTGCAGATTTTACAGTGAGGTCTATTGCAAGGATAAGATCCATAGGGTGCTTTTGGTCTGACGTAGGGTATTTGTGGACTAGGATGTTCTTAACATTGGGTGGTCTGCTAAAACATGCAAGGGGCATACCAAATAGAATTTTGGGTAGGAGAGTACGCATTTCTGGAAAGGGGCGAAGGAAGTCACGCCACTGTCGCAAGATATGGTTGATGGACTCGAGACCCGGAGAGAACAGGGTGACAAAGGCAGGGCTCTGGTTGGTTTTCGTAGGAGATAAGTGAGAGTGATTACGTGGACAGTGAGTGATCGTGCGGGAGATCTGTTTATGTACAAAATCCCTGGGGTAACAACAGGAAATAAGGGCTTGGGATGGGTTCTGCGAGTATTGACGGTGTAGATATTGCTCCAGAAGGAATTAAATCAGTGGTAAAAGAATGTGGATATAGGTGCTGTTATGAGAAGGCACAGGTTCCAGAACTTAAGAAATACTGCAGGGAAAGGTCCAGTATGTGAAACTACAGTGGAGAGAAACTGTGCACAGTTCAGAGAGATACGTAAAAAAGAATGGTGGAAGAACTTTTTATAATAGAACAAAAAACAAAGAAAAGTGTGGAACCTGCATGCTAGAATAGGAAGGTGAGAAGGTAAGGAAGGTGGTAAGAAGAGCTCACAATATGGATAGGGACCAGCAAGGCTTTAGGAAGCACTTGGAACAGTTACACAAGGAATTTAAAAAAACTAAAGACGTACTTATGAATAGTGAGAAGTACCACTGAATGTACGACTAGAAATTTCTGTGGCTGTGTTAGGAAATTAGGGGTAAGAGAAGATATTCATACAATTGTGGATAAGGCTAGGGAAGAAAATGTGAAAGCTTTATGCATCAGGTTTCTTTAGACTGCAGTAACTTTCATTAAGGGATAGGAAATGTCAGAGGACAAAAGACGAAATGAGCAAACCAGGAAATCGGAAATAATACCTTGTGTTACGTGGGAACTACATAGGTCAAATACACATAAAGGGTTTAGCAATCATACTATTACTACAAAGCATTAAACATAGCTGGTCTCCTCATTACCTGCAAGTGTGACTCAGAAGTGTTGACGCACCATATGTTGGGTCAGGTACATTAGGTACAGTGTGGCAGAATCAAGTCCCCAGTCTCTGCATACCGCGTATCCTAATTTCAGGTTTTATACCGTTTTTCACAATCATCAAGACAAATCTCCACAATCTAAACTACACATTTTACAAAAAATAAATAAAAAATAAATTGAAATAAAAACAGACACTGACAGATGGTAACACATCTGCTTTCAAACTATTACAGGTCTAGCAAGTCGATAGTTTGACAAAGGCAAATACTTCAAAAAAATACAATAGCAGATCCAACGTACAATTGGAAAGAGCTCTTGAAGAGATCGATTGATAGGTGGATACATCATTGTACCATTCTTAAAAGTATTGTTTAGATGAAGTCTAAAACTTGGTGCATACAAGAGAGCTGGAAATGTGTCATAACAGTACCAGTTCATAAAAAATGGTTACAAATAAGTTTGAGAATTAAAGACTGATTATTTTAACTTCAGCGGTAGCTAAGTTGTAGAGCTTTATGTGCAATCAGTTTAGAGACATTTGTCAGGGAATAAAGTTGTTTTTTAGTGTTTTCTTGTGAAAGAAATATCAAATGAAATGCTCACAAAATTCCAATTTGACAGAGTGAACTACAGAATGGTTGTGAATAAGGTTAAAAGATTTTGGTCAGTCAAAGTAACTTGTTCAGTGGAGGAATTTTTAAAAGGTAGGAAGCCAAGAGTTGAGGGCTGTGAATACAGGATCAAAAGGTGGAAGTGTTAAAAGGAGTGTTACTGGTTAGTTTATTGAGACCTTTGCTGTCCCTTATTCTAATTAATCACATTTTTGTCAGTTTTCAGTATCTGGATAAAATATACAGTTAGATAGGTCAACATGGATTCTATAAAAAAAAAAAAAAATCGTAAAGAAACAACTTTTTAGATACACAGGGAAATAAAGTGAAGGAGGAAATGTTTGTTCAAGACATAAGGTATAACTATCTAGGCAGTCAGTAAAGAGAGGTTTCAAAGCCCTGCATATACTGGAGAGGGTGATGAAGGAGTTTGGGATCGAAATTCTTGATCTACATAGTATGGGACATTACGAGTATCAAATACAGGAGTTAGAGAAATTGCAAGCAGGACAGCTTAAGTTATTTCTGGATATTACTTCAAAACACAAACAGAAGCTTGTTTGAACAAGGACTGAAGAGAGATCAAGGTGTATATAGGATATACTTCGTCAGTGAGACTTGGATGGACATTGGGATAAGAATTAGGATTAGTGTGTGAAATGGAAGAGATGGTCATCTCAGCATGAAAGAATTGACAAATTTTCATTTGTAATCAAGGGAGTTAGTGACGAATAAATTTTCAATGGTTGGGGTGAACAATTTACATAAAAAAGTGAAATTTTGTATAATACAGAAACAGATTGTAGGGAAATTGTACTGAGGCGTATGCTACATCACAGGATAAAAGATACAACGAAAAATCACTGAAAGAAAGAAAATGGATGAGCAGATTTTGCACTATTAAACTCTGGTTTATGCTGGTTGCAATTTTTAAAACTAATCTCCCCCCCCCCCCCCCACTACTACCAAAAAAAAAATCTTAGTTCCAGTTAAATATAAAAGTCTGTAGTGATTTCTAATTAAAGAATTTATGCAAATCATAAAGCCAGCAGTAATGTTACAGTTATATGGAAGGTTTTAAAGAATGCCTGTGGATGAAAGTGGTTTTCTATAAATATTTGGCAGTTAAGTTTTAACTATGGAATATTTAAAGTTAAGGATCATTATGTCATTATTATTTAGCCTCGACTCTAATCAGCATTAGATGTGCAACATTATGGAAATATTGGATGTAATAAACTTAACTACCCTTAGAAATTTAGTTAGTATTTGGATAATAGCCTGATGTTCAAGAATTACTACTCAAAACAGCACCAAAAAAAAAAAAAAAAAAACTTTTTTTTACTGGCAATTTTTTGCTGTTATTGAAGTATTTTGTAGTCAATAATGATCTTTTGAGATAATTAATGAAAAGGTAAAATTACTATTATTGTTACTTGATGGATAAAGAAACTGCAAAACTTTTACCTTGAAATGACTTGACTGAACTGAGCTTCAGTGTTTACTTGTTCATATAAGTTTTCTCAAAGACTACAAATTTAGGAACCTTAAACCCATATTTTCATAGAAATATTTTCACACCATACAGAATTTCTTCTCACTGTCTTAGTTTCATTCACAATTCTAAGGCATATTTTCTAATTGCAGATTGTGATGTCACTACTCCTGAATGACATAATAAGTGGTGAATTAAAGGTGCAAAACATGGCTACAGTATTGGAAGGACTTCTTCCTTATACAGATCGTCATTTTCACCGTGTGACACAGTTGTTACAAGATCTCCACTTCTTGCAGTATACCACTGCTATTATGGAACCACATGCACAATAATGTGTCATGAAGACATTGTATATATAACTAAAATAAAAGTGAAACTGTTTCATATGAAAAGTGATGTTAGTATGATTTTTGTGCAACATGAAAGTACATTTTTTGAATTGGTATAAATGATTTTTATTCATCTTATTTTATTTATGAGAATTTGCTTAGCATCATAATTTCAGCATGACAAAAAAAAAATGTTTAAGTCCCGAGCGTATTTTGATAAGTGACAAAGGCTTTATGATATGGTCATGAAAAGTTTCCACAATGAAGGGTAAGTTTAATGGGTTATAGACTGAATTTTCACAACTTTTTACTCTAATTGCTACACATCAACACTTCAAAAGAAAAAGTTTAAATGGTAAAGATCATTTATCATGGGGGTAGAAGCAGAAAATGAGGACTAGTGATAGGTTTTGGGAGTACCTAAATTATGATCCTTCAACAGAACTGATGCACTGCCACAGATGCCCAGGCTGTCGGGAAGGGAATGTTTGATGTAGAAGGGATGATAAATGTCAAAGTAAAGGTATTGCAAATTCTTAGATGCATGATGTGAACTAAGTACAGGTATACAGGCCACCTGTCCATAAGAAAATGCCGCCAAGAAAGGTTACATATATCTGGGATTTTGCCGAGCTTAAGTTGTTGTTGTGGCCACTATTTACAAAATTTAGGTTTCACTCTCGATCCAGATTATAAATAAATCATCTATATATCTGCATCATGCAAGATGTTTTGAGTGAGATTTTTTCCAGGTTGGTGAGTGAGTGGTAACATTTGATCTATCGGGAAGACACGGGTTTGATTCCTGTCCATTTATCCAGATTACAGTTTTTGATTGTTTCTTGAAATTATTGCAGGCAAGTGTCTAGATGGTTCCTTCAAAATTCAAAACTGCCATGGTGGAAAAATTCTTTTCTGTTCTTTGTCCCTAATATTATTCTGCTTTTGATGGTATCAAGGTATAAAGCCCTAAGCAAAAAAATGTTCCAGAATATTGTTGCTGCAGATGGTTCAGAAATAAGTTTTCGTATGCTAGAGCCATGTGGGTACCTAAGGCAGTGCCATGTGTCTGATGGTAAAATTACGAATCTTAGTTTTTTGAGATTATGAAGGATTTGCATGAAGTTTTCCCTGACACTGAAGCCCTGATGGTGAAGGATGTTGGTATGCAAGGACATTGTTTCATTTGAAACAAGGAAGGAGTCCAGTGGTAGAGGAGTGGGGGCTCTGGAAAGTCATTTGAGGAAGTTTGGCCTTTTTTATGAATGAAAAGAAATTCTGAATAAAATCATTTTGGGTGACTAGCCAAGTGAGTCTATTGATTGTTTTGGCAGTCATAAGCTCTGTCACCATTCTCAAGTAACTGCTGCTGGTGGCTTATAGAGCTGCTTATATATTGCGTGAAGTCCACACTATGTCATACTTTTTCTGACCAGCCAATGGCTGCTGGCAGGAAATGGCTACTAGTGGGAAGCTTTTATATTGGTGGAAGCTGCTAGCAAGGTTCCGTTGATTGCTGGCACGCAAGAGAGGTGCGTACTTTCCAGAGATCCTGTTGCTGTCTCATTTTCTCACTGGAAGCTCTGTCTTGCTCCCTACCTACAAAGTGATTCATGTAAATTATTTTTTTAAGTTTTATGTAGCTGATAGTGATATAAAACTGAACGCGACCCACTCAAGTAAACTGACACGAAGATTAGGACTTTCCCTATGAATATGAGATTCAGTCCTTACACACACAACACACACACACACTTTATTTTCATTCGGAATGGAATTAAATCATCATTCGCTTATTCTGTTTTATATTTGCAGCTTTCAATGTAAGAAAATAACAAATGCAAAATGTCGAATCAGTTATATCCTAGTGGATCTAAAAAAAAAAAAAAAAAGCTGCACACCAGAAAGAAGAAACTGAAAAGTTACGCCCGCAGGGGCCTGGTATGCAAATGCCAGGTACGAATTTGGCTAACCTGCAGTGGCCGAGCCGGAAACTTGTGAAAGCCACAAGGTCCCCACACCGTAAACTCCTACCATCCTTCAACGACCACCGTAGGGCTTGGCGGTGGAACGTTGTGTGTCCAGGAGAGCAGGGATCTTGGCTTCATCCCCTGGATCGCGAGGATGGAACAAACCTCTATAAAGTAAAAAAACATCAACCTCAAGGTTCGGCATGTGCCGAGGAGGTGAATGGGTGATGAGGGCAATCACTTGTTAGCATGCGACCTCAGGGGCACCAGTGCACCCCTGTTATATTAGTCTGGGGTATGAGCTATGGACGTACGCCCACCAGACATTTCTTCCTCTACTTGTGGCAACAAAAATTTAGTTTAAAAATTCAAAACACCAAAAAATCTTGACAATAATCCTACCACCTGTGGCATGGGTAAGCCGCAGGCAAGTACTACCAATCATAATTCCAAGAAACGGGTTAGGGTCGATAGCCCCTCACTTCTGAAATTGAATATAAGGGAAAGTGTGTATGTTAAATAATGCTTTCATAGTGATGCAGAGGATTGAAGGAAACTATGAAAGTGTGTCCCCCTTTTATATTAACAATGTTTTGGAGGGTCTGGTAGGGACTCTAAAGTCTGTTAAAAAGCTGAGAAACGGGACGCTGCTGCTGGAGACATCTACCAGTGCAACCTAGCCAACTCCTAAGGCGTAAGAAGGTCAGTGAATTTGCAGTAAGCTGTGAACCACACAAGACCCTGAACAGAATCAAAGGGATGATCACCTGCTGTGATTTAAAGGACTTGGTAAAGATGAGTTACTTAAAGAATGGGAAGTACATTAAGTGGTTGAGATTCGGCAGATTTCATGGAGGGTAAATGGCAGTTTGGAAAAGACACTCCAACTTTGCACAAGAATATCAAAGCAGGGTTTATTCATTTGAAAGTACGTCTGTACGTACCTGTTCCAATGCGCTGTTTTCAGTGCCAAAGATTTGGTCATACGTCAGCTTCCTGCTAGGGCAACCCAATCTGTGTGAAGACAGCTCTTGCACATGTTTATGTGGTGCAAAATTCACAAAGGTCAGAACACCCAGGACTGCAGAGGTCAGGTGCAACACGCCTTCAACCTTGACCACTCCAACAGCAGATGAGATATTTTCGCTAATAGCATCATTATTAGTTGCAACTGGTACAACTGCTGTATCTACAGCAACAGCTAAAGTACCAACTGTACTAGCAGCAAATAGTGGCCAAAGTAAAGAAAAAATTCAGGTTAGAAAGTTCCAAGATACATATTCATCAAAATTTGTGAGGTCTGCCTCCTCCCAAGCTACTCAGTGGCGAGGAGAAAAAGGGGAAGAGGTCTGCGAAAAAGAGAGAGGTGAATCCCTATGAGGCCTCCGACGAAGCAGAAATTTCTGTAGTTGCTTCGGAACTTGAAGAAGCTGAAATGGTTCTAGAGGAGCCAAAACCCGTTCCTCAGCAGGACGAGTTTGATTGGTGGTCCTTATACGACTGCCAATCCTAGTATTACGTTATTTGTTATGTTTGATTTGATTATATCTTGCCATCTATTTTATAGTCAGTTAGATATTTTATTATTTTAACTTTTAATTAAACTGTTTGGCCTTTACAGCCAGCCAACCATTGTTAGTGGTATTTTATATTTCTGTGGCACGTTTTAGAGTTTTACATTATTTGGCTGACCAGTACAGCCAGCTGTACAGTCTACCATACAGTAATTTAAATCCATTCTATGACACATCATCATCGCTGTTACTTGTTGGGACGCTATTAAACACAATGAAGTCATGTCTTAAAGTGCCAACAACAACACAATTCCTGAAATCTTGTGCAGATAGGCTTTGTTTTTAAAATAGTATGGTAGCCTCTTTACAGTCACAGGTCCCAACACTTGATTTACCACTTTAGGATTTATTTATTTATTGATAAGTTTGCTTTCTATGAGTTTGACTGGCCCATTTACAGGCAGTCAGACATCTTGTTGACCTAATGTTAGTAACATTTCAAGTCTGTGTGGCTTCTTAATAGCCATTGTTTTAAAATTCTACACAATTGTGGCCGAACTATACAAACTCAATCATACTAACAGTAATGCGGTCTATTTTAAGTTACGGAGCAATACTGAACTTTTTTCTGGGCGCTAATGACGACATCGTCGACGCGCCCTGAAACCCAAAAAACAACAACAACATGAAAAGTTACCAAAATTTACATCATAGTTTACACAGACACCAGAAGCTTCTGTAACTGCAAGCAGCAATCAAATAATAAACCTTCCACATGATGAGCCATGTTGACAACACGTCGCAGGAACTTTCAGAATTTTCTTCTTCTACGCTAACTTCTTTTATCAATTTAGGAAAACAGATTGAATCAGTTGTGCTGAAAATGACCGTCCCTAGGGCAAAAATGCAATGACTTCGGTGACTTCACTGTCAACTGTTACAGATGAACAATAACAGTAAAACCAGAAAACATTTCACACTACCCTATCGATTGTTTTCATGAAGATCTTACAAGAAAAAGAACAAACTTTAGATTCATAATGGACCCAGGGGCGTAGCTATCAGAGGGCTATGCGGTGCCATGCACCCCCCCTCCCCAAGTGCAGCTCAGGGGGCCCCCCTAAAGCTCATGGAGCCCCTGCCAGCAAACCTCACAAGACTTGGCAGAGCTAAAAAATTAAAAAAAAAGCCACCCATCTGGCCTGAGGGGCTAAAAATATTTTTTGCACTGGGGCCCTTGCCACTGAATTGAACTGCATATTTTCAAAATAAAATTTGATCCAGAACCTACAAAGAAGCAGATGGTATATCAGTACCTAGATATTTCAATAAAACATTATTTAATCATAAACTGCAGAACAATGTCAAAAGAAAATGGTTGCTGTATTTGCCCTAATAGAAAACTGGGTTTTGTTTTACTTGCTGCATATTTAATCCTTCTCATATAAACCTATGCTCTCCAAGTAGATGTAATGATTGAAACACATTAATCACATAATTTTGACATATGGAAATAGCCAAGCACATAGGCAATCTGTGGTGACTTATCTGGCACAAAGCGAAGCAGTTTATAGAGTAGATAACTTGTTATCTAAACATAAAAAAAAACGCTTTCAAAAAAACAACACTAAATATTTTATAATAACTTTATACCTTGCTTATATAAAAATAAATCTACATGGACAATATTTAACATTACTGCTATTAAAATTTTTACATTAATCAATTATTTTTGTAGTCTGTGCCAGCTGTTACATGACGATGAATGAATTACTCAACTTTATTTGGTGTTCGAGGCGACACAGGGAGCGTGAACAAAAATTCCGAAATTTTACAGCATGTAGTGAGGCAGATATTGTTATTGCAGGAGACAGTTTAGGGAAACAAATTAGACAGTATTTTAATCTGTGGCTCGAACTTGTTATATATCTGGCGCTACATTGTCAGTTGGTAGCGTGCATCATGCAGTAAACGTTTTACAGTTAGTATAATATCGGTCTATTATCTGTATGTTTCAGTTTTGTTGAAACATGTTTCTAGCATTAATTGTTGGTAAGTAGTAACATGATTTTTATGTATCATTATTCATTATTGTTTTTTTTTTTTTTTTTTTTTTTTTTTTGCTGGCAACGACTCAAAAAATTACTGATTAATGTAAAAATTTCAATAACAGTAATGTAAAATATTGTCCATTTAGATTTATTTTCTTCTGAGCAAGGTATAAAGTTATTTTAAAACTTTTGGTGTGTAATTTTTTTAAGGTGTTTTTTTTTTAACAATTATTTTATTATTAATTTTTAGTGGTATTATACTTTGTTTTGTATTTTAAATATGCCGAAGCAGGTCTCATTTTGTGAACTTCCTGGTAGCTCAGTGGTTAAAGCGCTTGCTTTAAAAAATTCCAAAACAGGGTGAATTGGATGCTGTGTTAAGGAATGTCAGTTAACATTTTGGTCCAGGTTGTGTTTCGACCTAATCATAACATCTGGTAAACCTGCTGCTCGATAATCGATACATGTAATATCTGAGCATTAATGCATACCACATACATAAATCTGTCTCCGAATATATTTGTTTGTTTCGGCATCACACAGATATAGATTTTTAATTGGTTTTCACAACATGAGAGCTTGGGGTCCAAGTCAAAATCTGAGGTACATATTGAGATAGGGCACATTTATTTTATTAATACTCTGCCATGCCTTAAAAATAGCTTAATTGATTTTGAGTGGATTTAAAACTGTGGAGTTTTGTAAAAAAAAAAAAAAAAAAAAAAAAAAAAAAAAAAAAAAAAAAAAAAAAAAAAAAAAAAATATTGGAAATTAAAAGGGGTGTGGGTAAAGGGGGACAGGGATTGGGCTTTTGTATACCAAATGTAGACTGTCTTTTCTGTTGGATTTAAATTATACATGTGTAAATTTCTATTGATATCAGATAAAACTGTAGGGATGTATAATGAAAAAAAAAAAAAAATTAAGGGATATAGATAGGTGAAGAGTAATTTGCTTTTTGTAAAGCTAGTGTGGACAATATTTGTCTCTTTGTTTTAATGTGTACATGTGCAAAGTTCCATCAAAGCCAGATAGAAACTGTAGCTTTGTGTAAAGGACATTTACAAAAATTGAATGGGGCAAGGGAGTGAGAGGTTGGGTTTTGTAAACAGAATATAGACGCTATAGTTTTCATTGTTTTTAAGTATACATGTAGAGTGTTCCATCAAAATCTGATCAAAACTGTGGGTATCTATAAAGAACACTAGAAATTGGGAGAGGTGGGGCTTCTGCAACTAAATTAAAACACAATTGTTTTGTATGTTTTAAAGTATTAGTGTGCAAATTTCCTACAGAATTGGATAGAAACTGTAGCTTGGTGTAGATTAAGGGGATGGAAAGGGGGTGAGGGGTTTGGCTTCTCTAAACCAAATGTAGACAGTATTTTTCTGTTTGTTTTGAGGTATACATGTGCATACTTCATTCAAAATCAGATAGAAACTATAGCTTTATGTAAAGAACATTGACAGTAAATAAAGGGGGATAGGGTTTGGGTTTTTGTAAAGGTAATGTGAACAATATTTTGCTTTTTCTCTTTGTTTTAAAGTATAGACATGCGAAGTTCCACCGAGATTGGATTAAAATGTGGGATTGTATAAAAATTAAGGGGTGTAAAAAGGGAACTAGGGCAGTTTTTAGATTTTTTGGTCAGAAATCTTCTCCATAACAAAAAATACATATATGTGCCAACTTTCATAAAGATTGGTCAAATGGTGTTGACTGTAGCTTTTTAAAAAGTAATTGCCAAAAATCACGGAGGTGGAAATGGGGAGAGGGGTTCAGTTTTTGCAAACTAAAAGTTGATATTATTTTTCTCTTTGTTTTATGGTAAACGTGTTATAAGTTCTATCTAAACCGGATAAAAACTATGGGTTTGTATAAAAATTAAGCAGTTTAATGGGAACTCCGCTAAGCCAATGACAAGCCCGGGACACCTTTCTCAAGGAATGGGGAAGGAGGAATTGGAGGAGTAACACCTCGTTAAAAATCTTTGGATTAACTGGCTCCAGTTGATAGCACCATGTGAGGGCCCCTTGCCAGGGTAATGGTGAAGCTCAGCAGCAGCGACAGCAGAGAAGGAGTACTTCAGAACGGTGTAGCTTGTGGAAGAGGCACCTGTCCACTCATGGCTAAAATAAAGAGTGTACGTAGCGACTGTAACCCAGAGGGGCAGCTACAAACAGCTTCTGACTCAGAATGAGCGGCTTATTTAGGCTGGGCAACCTACTGCCTATGTGGAAATGAATGGGATACTACCACATTATATTTCCCTAGTAGTACATGGTCCATGTAGAAGAATCCGGAAGTACAACTTCCCTTCACTCGGATCTCTGGGAAGGAAATACATTGAGAGGGAATACCTTTAAAAAGAAAAAGGGAAGAAACAATAAGGATTGGAACATGGAATGTGAGAACACTACTCCAGGCAGGAAAACTAAAAAATGCAAAACAGGAGATGGGTAAGAATGGTTTAGACTCACTTGGCATGTATAAAGTGAGTAGGGGAAGGAACGGTGTGGTAGAAAGTGGAGATTATAAGTTTTTCTACTCAGGAGAAGAAAAGAATGGTGAAAATGAAGTGGGAATAATGATAGGAAAGAAACAGAAAAATAAGGTTGTGAAGATGCAATATATTGATGATGCTACGACTACAGGGCAGTGCAGAAGGTATGTTATTAATACAGGTATAAATGCCAACTAGCCAGCATAGAGATGAGGAGATAGAAGAATATTATGTGAAGATGGACTAATTTATTGAGAAAGAGAATAGAAATGCTTGTATCATCCTTATGGAAGACTGGAATGCAGTAGTAGTTGAAGGAATACAAGAAGATATAACAGGAAAATTTGGATTAGGGATAAGAAACGAGAGGGAAGAAATACTAATTAACTTTTGTAAAGAAAATTCACTAGTGGTGGGTAACACCCTATTTGAAAATCACAAAAGGAGACATTATACATGGATCTCTAATTTAAATGGCGAAAGGTACCAGCTGGTCTATATTCTGATACAAAAAAGGTTTAGGAACTGCATGAAAAACGCTGAAGATTATCCAGGAGCAGACATAAATTCAGATCACAACCTTGTAGCAGGAGAAATACAAGTAGCATTGAAAAAGTGAAGAGAGGCAAAGCAAGAGAAAGGCTGAACTTATAAACACCAAAGGGGGAAGGTAAGGCTTTGGAGCTGGAAGAAAGGTTTGTGCAAAACTACAAAGACGGAAAATTTGAAGAATGTATGAATAAAAAATGGATAAAAATGAGGGAAGTGTAAGGATCTTGGAATTTTGGCAAATTCTAGTTTTGCTTAGGCGGGATTTAGAAATTTCAAGAAGTATAGTTTTCAACCTTAAGGAATTTCCCTGTAATCTTGCTCATAGTTGTAATTCATTATAATAATCATTTTAATGTGTAATTATCATATCGGGAAACGTTTAGTTTAAGAGTTATTCCCGTTTGTTCAAGTTTTGAAGCACGCGATCAGAATAGTGAAATTCTAAGATTTGTAATAACTTTAAATCCAGTAAAGCCACAACCGAACTTTTATCACCAGCTGTAGTCAGCACTATCCCAGAGATTTTGGCAATAAAATTAAATAATTTGGTAAAGATTAATTAGTGATTTTAATTAAGAGAAAATAATGAGCTTTTTATCTAAAAGAGATATCAATTTAAATTTTACATTAGCAGAGAGCCCTAATTAAGACGATTTCATACATATATGGGTTTTCATAAAAAGTTTAAGCATTTGTCCGGAAATTAAGTTTTTGTAAAATAGATTGTCGCAGATTGTTGTGCACGCGCGTAAAAGGTTCTAGAACACTTAGGGATTTTACCCGAATTTGAATGTATCACTACGCGGAGTCTTAAACAGCTAAAACATTAAAATTAATTACTCTAAATTTCTCAAGAGACTGCCGCCGGACTTCTAGTGGATAAGTCCAGATACTGTCAAAGTTTAAACATTTTTTAATAGTCGGGATCGTCAAATAAATTTCGTAATCTTTAAGCTACGCGGAGGAAAAAGATGTGATACAGTTGCTGACGTCACTGGTTCTCGTGGTTTCGATAAAAGAGCCGGTCTGTGCTTGCCGGGGGTCTCTTTTGTCTTTTGTCGGTTGCTGTCTGTTTCAGTCTCGCTTGGTCTTTCGTCGTGTCTCGCCATGCTGGCTAGTTCAACCATGTTGGGTCGTGTCGGGTTATATAGTAATTAACATGAACTTATAAATTTACTAAAGGGGTTTCGGTCGGTTAGATTTCTCTCCACAATCTGTAACTTTAGGAAAAGAGAGTTCGATATGCCTGCTCAACTGTAAATGTTCTTGTGAACTTGTGACTTCGTGTCATAAACTTTAAATTTTTCCACCAGTGAACTTTTTTTTTTCGGTTTTCATAAGGGAACAGTGAAACCTTTCCTCCGATTTGTGGAAGTTAAACATATCTTGTGTCGTCGGAACATTTCGGCGCACGCTTTGGTCTTACATGGGACTGTAAGGCTCGCGTTTGATTAATTTCGAACGGTGGAGGAGAAATTACCGACCTTTGTGCAACGAGAAAATTTTGGAACTTCGGGGAATAACCGCCACGAGGGCAACTACCTCACAATGCCTTCGACGACTACGACACCGCCCGCTTCCTGAGGCCTGATGCAGCACCCGATACCAGATGAGCGTCGCTTCGCCATGGTACATCGCGGGGGCATCACGACTTCACGCCGTCTACCGTCCGGCGTCATAGCGGATCTACGAGACATGCCCGGGGGACTACCACACCAACAGCTGTTTCCCGCGGCTCCGACAACGGCAGACCAACATGCTGCAGCTCATCACGCAGTTTCTAACCAAGTTAAGTAAAAACTTTTTTCAGCAGCTTTTCTTCGAGACCTTCCTGTGAATTTTTTTTATATACTGCCTTCTTATATGCAACTGCATTTCACTCAGTGCTCCTATTTATTGCGTTGCAATCAGTTACTACTTTCTGAGGCAGACTATTACAACGTTTTAAATTCTACTTGTTCGCGCACGAAAATTTTCAGCTTTATTTCTTGTTTACTTGGTGTGCAACGAATTTCTTTATTGTAGATGCGCCAAATTTTTCATCTTGTTTAAACTCAGTGCAAAGAGTATATTGATGCTAAGTACATCTTACCACAGACAATTTTGGGTACAATTTTCCCAGTATTGGCTCTCTCGGAGCACGTTTGTCTTTGCAATGTTTCTACACACAGCTGAGAGGAAATTTTTGTTTTTGTTCATGACGTGGTTTTTTTTCTTTTCTGATTACAGTTAAGTTTTTATTGTGAATTTTTGTTTGTGTTTTTTGGAATTGGGAATTATTTATTTTTACTTTGTCAGTTCAATTTTGTGACTAATCATGAGGCAGCCTGATCGAATAAGAATCATCAAACTAGACAACTGGTGTAAAGATTTGCAGTCCATTGAAGATAATTTGAATATCTCATTTCCATTAGTCTCTTACACTGAGGAAGTTAAGAAATGCATATTATGGCTACAAGATACATATAATGAGAAATGTCAAAGAGTTTGGAACTTCGTTATGCGCAGGTGTGAATGTAACAAAAATAATACTTTGTCTGCACAACGTTGCATACAGCAATACATCCAGCTAAAGGCCGATAAAAATTTTGTTTTACATGCGTTTGAGTTAAAAAAGAGGGAATTCTCTACAGAGATTGAAAGTCAGAGCCAACTTTCCAAAGATGTACACTTAACCCCATTAGCAGTTAAATCGGAGTTTGACAACAAATTACTCTACTACAAAGACAGGTTAGAATATTGGGCTGATGCTGATCAACTGCAACAGTTGACACTTATATTTGATTCCATTACAAAGGTAGCTGATAAAGTATATAATAGGTTGCTAACCCTCTTCAAAGACCTTAAACATTATGACATTGAAACTATGAAACAACTTCTGTCAAATTTCACATCCTTTTGTGACAACTTACTAAAACAGGAAGAAGCTACACAAAGTAATGATCATACACCTACTCCTACTGCACTTGAGACAGAAACACATTCATTACAGCCAACTTCCACTCAGAAGCAACAACTACAAACTTCTACTAGCAGCCTTAGTTCAAATGAACAGGTGCCACCTATTATTTCCAGTAAGGAGAAGAATACACCTATTACTGATATTTTAGAAAATACCACTGAAGGTAGTATTTCTCATCAATTTTCAGCTGTTTTCCAACAAACAATCCAAACAGCTGATCTAAGTACCATTGAGGATACTACATACATTATTCATGCTGAAGTAGCAACTAGAGCAATTGTAGAATTGAAAAAAGGGCGTTTACCTGGAGAAGATGAATGGGTACATGCATTATTAGAACAAGGATTTAAGACTAATTCTCCTTCAGACTTCCAAGATTTTTGTGACGTTCTTAAAAGTGCACCTTCTAGATTTAAATCTTTCTATAAGCCCATTGAAACTGAAAGTCTCCCACATACAGATTACTTGGATCAGTCTCCACTTCCTAAAGACCTTGATTTAACAGCTGATCCATTAATAACTAGTGAACAATTAGATCCTATTTCAGTAGAATCAACGGATGTGTCCAAATCTGAAAATTATGTACAGCCCTCAGCTGATCCCTCACAGGTCATTGACCCACCTATTGTAAATGATAATATTGCAACTAACCTTGTTAATAGGGAAACTGATGTTTTGCCTGAAACGGCTATCACTGATAATTTAGGCCATAACCCTTTACATTTGTTTAATGATAACTTGATTAATACTAATGAAGATACAACAGTAACTTTATGTATTAGTAAAGATTTAATGGATGTTACTACTGTACAAGTTGTAAATCAGAGTGATGTAGTACAATCAGCTGATCCCATACCACAGGCTGTTTGCTCATATGAGCCCAACATTTCCAAACACAAACAGCTTGTAAGGCGATATAAGCCTACTTTTGTGGATAAGCTGAAACAGCAATTATTTCAGAAAATGTTTCCTGAAAACATTCATGCTAACTTGCCACTAATTACTATTCCCAATTGGGAACAATGTGGTCTTAATAAACAATTTTTCAATTCTATTCTTTTTCAGAATGTAAGAGATCTTTCAGGCAGTGGGTACTTTATTAAATTTTATCCTGATACTTTCAGGACATTCTTTGCATTCGGGATGGTAAAAGAAAACAGGGTTTCCTTTTCACAAACTCACTTGCCTATGCTGTACCAGCACAAAAAGACTGTTAAAATGAAACTTATTTTCAATTCTAGTTATCACTGTTTTGGGAGGGGCACTAAGATGAAGTACAGGTTGAACCCCTTACCCCCAAACGATAAGAGCAGTATTTTGAAGGCTGTTTGTTTTGGGAGGGGACCCAAGTTTAAAAGCAACCTCCACCCTTTCCCACCAGATGAGAATGCATTGTTTGATGACAAGAGGAATGTCCTTAAACTAAAATTATTTGCCCTTGATATACAGGGACCCACACAAATATTCCAACATGTTATGGTGTATATGTTAGTTGATGTTTTTTCAGATTTTGCCCAAATAGGCAACCACAGTCATAATAATAGGACAGTTACTATTGCCAGTGATTTTGTTTATTTTTTCCCTTCTGCTATATTTCATATGTGTTTTGCTGACTTCTTCATGAAGCAGATTGTAGTTTTTAAGGTTATATGGGAGCTTGAACTTTTGCCCAACCTTGTTTTTTCTTTTGTATACATCCAAATGTTATTTTGTGACCAGCTACCCAGGGAAGTTATTTGCCAGGCTGGGTTTGATGTGATATTGGATACAGTGGAGATGAAGCTGAGAGATGCTGAGAATGATTGTCAAGGAGGGGAATTTATTTGTGATGATGAAGGAATAGATGTGCTTGTTGAATAAGGGATGGAGATTTTACTTGTGTTTCTATGTTTACAAAAAAAGGGGGGAGGCTGGAAGAGAAGAAGTACCAAAAAGGGGGGAATGCTACATTATTATTATTACCCCTGGGCCAGGAAGCGAAGACTTGCCTGCGATCCACCCCTATTATTATTATTATTATTATTATTATTGGCATTCCTACCCATCATTATTATTATTATTACCCTTGGGCCAGGAAGCGTAGACTTGCCTGTGGATCCCTTAATATTATTATTATTATCCCACAATATTATTATGTGCTAAGGCATTTTAGGCATCGACCCAGAGAGGAGATGACCTCATTTATATATATTATATTGCAATTGGAACACGCAGGGTGACCTCATTTTGTGCATGAACGTGAAGGAGGTGCAGTAGGATAGTCAGGACTCTGTTCCTGTGTTGATTCAGTTCCGCAGGCTTAGCAGAGATCTAGGTTTTCCTGTTAAATGACATTCTGTTACATCTCATATATGGGCATGACACATTTCCCCATTCCCCAAACATTGAGAGTGACTGTACAGGAACAGCACAAGCCCACCACATTTTCCCTATAGGCGCCACTGACGTTGTTCATACACACATTAGGATTAGAAAAACATAGAACACACAGTACATCAACATACTCTAAGGAGATTTGCGCTGACACAACTGAGTTGTTTACAGATAATGTACTTTCTAAGATGAGATTTCGAGGTTGATGTTAGTTTTGTTTTTTCATTGTAGAAGATTGACCTGAGAACTAGTTTAAGTAGATATTTACCCTTGTGTTTTTTTAATAAGATGTAACATTGAGAATACTTGGATAGAGCAAGATGATTGTTCCTTGCGCCTAGAGAATTATTTGACGTTTATGATGATAGGAGGCATACATATGCTCCATTACCCTTTGCAACCCAACATTAATTATAGAGATATATATCCCTTCCACTATATATGATTTTGAATTTTGTGCCCCCTTGCATTGTAAATGAGAATGACATTCATTAAAATATACACCTACATGGGTTTACAAGTGGTACCCAGGTTTTTGAGATGATAACAATATTTCCCTACACTGAGAAGATGTTCCCTATGTATTTTCTCCTATATTTTTCCCCTTAGGTCATAGGCCTTACAGCCATGGGCTGCCCATCCTTTAAGGACCCCCTACATGTAGAAGTATTTACCTAGATTTTGTCACTATGAACCAGTGTACTGGTTCCTCGCAACTTTGTTGCCACTAACTACCCCGATTTTGTCAGCAGCAGTGTACTGCTGCTTGGAAACTACGTTTCCTTATAACCTTTTCCCTGTCATATTTTAGCATGGTTAAGTTTTATTTTGAGAACTACTCTCACTTCACACAGCAGTGTACTGCTGATTGGAAACTACGTTTCCATTATAATTTTTTCCCCTATACATTCTTAGGATGTTTACTCCCATTATGGGGGAATTACTTGGTAAATAATTACAATGCTTTATACTCAGTATTATTATAATAACTTTGTTAAATTGAAGTGATACATTAACTTGGCAAGAACCAAGTGTAATTTTGTGTTTCTCTACTTTATTATTTTCTTTACATATATAAGAATCCTTTTTCATTTTTATAACTAGAATCTTAATGCATTGTATGTGAATATTTTCATTTGCTTTTCCTTAACTATTGTAACTACATTCCTTTGCTATGGAAGATTATTTTACTGTTCCATTTCCCAATAACTTGTGGGAACATTATTGTATTTACTAACCTACTTGTACATTTACTTTTGTATTTTCATTAAATTTTTCTCTTATGTACATGTTAGTGTTTAAGAACAGTTTGGCCACCACTAATTCCCATTGTTTTTTCTGATTTGTATGTTCACAGACCAGCTAGCTGACCGAGTTCCCCAGGCCACTCCTGCTGCGACAGGAACCGGGGAAAATGGACATTTCTCGGCAGACCTAGCTATAAGGCTTTTGCTTTGTATAATTTGCGAGCCTTACTGTCAGCTCCCGTCACAGGACTTGGGTTTTCACCCATTTAGGGAGTTCTGTGATAAGTGTTTAAAGGGAAAGTGGTAATTTAAGGCCATAACAAAATCAAAACAATGTTAAAACAAGAGACGTTTAGAAAACGAAAGACTTTCCTACATGGAATTTCATAATGCAATTATTTGTAAAACACTATAAATTCTTATTTCTATGTTTGAAATAGTACACATTGCTACCTACTTTTCTGAAAACAAAACATGATGTCATTATGTTAATATTTTTCTTTTCAATGTAATTTTTGTAATTTGTATTTATAACACTTTGTTTCGTATATTGATAATTTGTCTGATATTTTGTGATTATTTATGTTACACATGTTTATAATTTTGTGATAATCTGATATTTCACATTTTTGCTTTTTGATCATAATTTGTATGACATTTAATAATTTTTTGTTTAATATTGATATTTTGAGAATGAATGAGTTTTTAAACCTTTTGTAGTAATTGAGTGAAAGTCAAAGTTTTTGGATATTGTTAAAAGAATTTTTGGAGTATGAATGGTGGAGAGAAAGAACCGAACCGACATGCGATAGTTCATTTTTATGGGAATAGTTCATTTCTTTTGGGATTTTTCCTTTTAATTTTTCAAGATATTCAGTTAGTTTTCTTTGGAAAATAACTTCAATCATCAGGGGGCATGTAAGGATCTTGGAATTTTGGCAAATTCTAGTTTTGCTTAGGCGGGATTTAGAAATTTCAAGAAGTATAGTTTTCAACCTTAAGGAATTTCCCTGTAATCTTGCTCATAGTTGTAATTCATTATAATAATCATTTTAATGTGTAATTATCATATCGGGAAACGTTTAGTTTAAGAGTTATTCCCGTTTGTTCAAGTTTTGAAGCACGCGATCAGAATAGTGAAATTCTAAGATTTGTAATAACTTTAAATCCAGTAAAGCTACAACCGAACTTTTATCACCAGCTGTAGTCAGCACTATCCCCGATATTTTGGCAATAAAATTAAATAATTTGGTAAAGATTAATTAGTGATTTTAATTAAGAGAAAATAATAAGCTTTTTTATTAAAAGAGATATCAATTTAAATTTTACATCAGCAGATAGCCCTAATTAAGACGATTTCATACATATATGGGTTTTCATAAAAAGTTTAAGCATTTGTCCGGAAATTAAGTTTTTGTAAAATAGATTGTCGCAGATTGTTGTGCACGCGCGTAAAAAGTTCTAGAACACTTAGGGATTTTACCCGAATTTGAATGTATCACTACGCGGAGTCTTAAACAGCTAAAACATTAAAATTAATTACTCTAAATTTCTCAAGAGACTGCCGCCGGACTTCTAGTGGATAAGTCCAGATACTGTCAAAGTTTAAACATTTTTAATAGTCGGGATCGTCAAATAAATTTCGTAATCTTTAAGCTACGCGGAGGAAAAAGATGTGATACAGTTGCTGACGTCACTGGTTCTCGTGGTTTCGATAAAAGAGCCGGTCTGTGCTTGCCGGGGGCTTTTGTCTTTTGTCGGTTGCTGTCTGTTTCAGTCTCGCTTGGTCTTTCGTCGTGTCTCGCCATGCTGGCTAGTTCAACCATGTTGGGTCGTGTCGGGTTATATAGTAATTAACATGAACTTATAAATTTACTAAAGGGGTTTCGGTCGGTTAGATTTCTCTCCACAATCTGTAACTTTGGAAAAGAGAGTTCGATATGCCTGCTCAACTGTAAATGCTATTTTGAACTTGTGACTTTGAAGAAAATAAAATTTGGGATTTTTCTAACAGTAAACTTGTGTGCTTCAGTAGTTTGCTTGAACCCTTTTCTCTATTTGTGGGTTAACAAATACAGTGGCGACCTAGGCATTCAGTTGAGTCATCCTGGCTACATGGTCAAATTAAATCAAATCAAATTTAAGCAAGTATTATTGAGAACTGTGAGTCTACAAGAGTGTAAGTTAAGGCACTTAGGCCATACCTTAGCCCCAGTATGCAGCTTTTGTCCTTACAGAAGGGATCATGACAGCCGCCAAAGAAACTCTAGGAATTAGAGAGTCCAAGGTACCAGGAAAGAATTGGTAACAGAAAAAAATGTTGGAAAATATGGAAGAACGGAATAAGTGGAAAATTCTGGAAATGAAGAAGGAAGAAAGAGGTACAGAAAACTGAACAATGAACTAAGAAGATAAACTGAACAAGCAAGAGAAAGATGGATGAAAGAGAAATGCGAGGAAATAAAAAAATTGGAGCAAGAGGGAAAATACGAAATGATTTACCAAATGGCTTCTGACATAGCCTTTGAAAGTAAGAGAAACAAGAACAACATATAAATGGAAAGGGAAGATGGCACATTAGCCAAAAAACCAAATGAGGTGCTGAGTAGGTGACAAGAATATATTGAATGCTTATATAATGGAGATCAGATACCAAGTGAAATTGAAGAAGAGGCACAGGTAACTGAAGATGGAAAGGGGTATGAGATTATAGAGACAGAGGTAGAAAATGCTCTGAAGGAAATGAAGAATCGGAAGGTATGCAGAAACGATAATTTGCCTGCAGAAGTGTTGAAGAGTTTAGGAAACAAAGGAAGCAGGGAGATAGTATACCTTTGCAATGAGATATATGACAAAGGGGAATGGCCAGATGACTTTCTTGCAACAGTAATGATACCAACTCAGAAAAAAGAATACTAATAAATGTGAAGAGCGTGGAATTATCAGCCTAATTTCGCATGCAGCTAAAGTGTTGCTGAGAGTGCTGAACAGAAGGCTATATTGAAAGTTACGTAGATGGATTGCAGAAGAACTGTTTGGATTTATGAAAGGAAAAGGAACAACAGATGCTATCGGCCTGTTAAGAATCATAGGGGAAAGATATGTTGAGAAATAAGAGATATTTATGCCGTCTCTACTGACTTGGAAAAAGCTTTTGATAGGGTGCAATGGAAGAAGCTGATGGATATTTTGAAGAGGAAAGGTGTAGATTAGAAGGAGAGAAGGTTAATACAGAAACCAGAAAGTACGAATAAAGATCTGAAACGAGATGTCGGGAGAAACAGCATTGGGAGAGGTGTAAGACAAGAATGTTGCCTTTGCCCATTATTGTTCAATTTATACCTAGAAGAATAAATGCTTAAATGGAAAAAGAGGAGAATGTATTGGTGGTAAGAGAATAGAGTGTATACGATTTGCTGATGATATGGTCTTGTTGGCAGAAAGTGAACAAACTCTTTACAAAATGCTGAAAGATCTAGACAAAGCTTGTGAAAACTTTGGAATCAAAATCAATACAGCAAAAACAAAGAGTATGGTGATTGGAAAAGGAAGGAAAATAATAAATATTAAGTTAGGAAGAGCTGATTTCAGTCAAGTAAGACCATTCAAATATCATAGGAGTATAATCACTGAAGATTTGAAATGCCACCAAGAGGTAATTAAAAACTCGCACTGCCGTAGCAAAGGAAGCGTTTAGTAGGAAAAGGCGGCTACTAACTGGAAAATAGACAAAGCACTCAGGGTTAGAGACATGGACACTGAGACGAGAAGATGAAAAATGGTTAGAAGTGTTTGAGATGTGGATGTGGAGGAGAATGGAAAGGATAAGCTGGGTGGATAAAATAAGTAATGTCAAAGTGCTGTATAGGGTTAGTGAAAGGAGAAAAATACTCCAAGTCAATAAAAGAGAGAAAGAAGAACTGGATGGGACACTTGCTGAGAGAGGAGTGCTTGCTAAAAGACACCTTGGAAGGACTAGTTTGTGGGAGGATAATAAGGGGAAGAAGGAGGTGCAAAATAACAGACAACATCAAGGAAAACTGCAACTACATGGACCTTAAGAGAAAGACAGAAGAGCATGGAGAGCAGCCAAGTGAAAACCTGCCCTAGGGCACAACACTGATGATGAATGGGGAGAGGGGGTGGCTTTTGGATTTTTTGGTCAGAAACCTTCTTCATGAAAAAATACATATAAGCGCCAACTTTCATGGTAAATGGGTCAAACGGTGTCAACTGTAGTTTTTTATAAAGTGACAAAAATTAAGGGGGTGGAAGGGAGGGTGAGGGGTTGGGCTTTGGCAGACCAAATGTTGACAAGATTTTTCTCTTTATTTTAAATTATACATGTGAAAAGCAAAGTTCAATCAAAATCAGATAAGAAATGTAGGTTTTTATAAAATTAAGGGTGTAAAGGGGGGAGAAGGGGTGTTTTTTATCATAAACCTTCTCCACGAAAAATTACATGTATATGCCAACTTTAATGGAGATCAATTAAATGGTGTCAACTGTAGCTTTGTACAATGAACATTGACAAAAATTAAGGGGCAGAAAGGGGGAGAGGGGTTCAGTTTTTTCAAACCAAAAGTTGACAGTATTTTTCTTTTATTTTTGGCTATACATACCCAAAGTTCCATTGAAATCAAATAAAAATGTGTGTTTGTACAAAAATTAAGAACTGTAAAGGCAGGGTGGCCAAAATCTGGGAATTATCAGTGATTTTGATGTAACCGGCAAATTTCACGAAAATATCAGGCTATTCAGGTAATTTCGAAAACTATCAGGGAATTCAATTGAAACTACTCAAAATTTAGAATTTTTTTAATATCATCTTGAATTTGTTTCAGTCATTAAATATTTCAACTTATATGTATTTAACATAAAATAGCCAACATTAGCACTTGCCACGAGTACATTCAACTCGCACCAAAAAACCGCCACCGTGTGCAGCACTCGCAAGCAACCACGAAACTCGCACAAAAGTGTAAATGTGGCATTAGAATCCTTGATCTGTATGCTATAGATAGCCCGTTGGTCAGTTGAGTTTGCTAGCTAAGTGACAGTCACTTCATTCATCATGAAATTTTGTCTACTGTTTACAAACAAGTAAACCCATCTTGTGTAATCACATCTAATTTAAAAGTCGAAGAATTTTTAAAATATTGTTATTTTAGTTTGTTATCAAATAGTAAGTTTTTCTTAATATTTTATGATTATATGAGAAAAATGTTATTCTTTAAATTATTAATTTATTTTAGTTGTGAAATTTCTCATTAAATATTTCAGCTTATATATTTTAACATGAAATAGCCAATAATAAGGCATAAATAATTTATTTTACTGATAATTAATTCTCGAGTTTTTTCCTCGCAGTGACAATTACCATTATCTGTGTTTTATTTGTTTATTTTTATTGGCATTTGGTGTGTACCATACAGCCAGCGGATTACATCTTATCAAATAATTCATATTATCAATAGTTAATTACAGGGCCAGATTTACAATTTATAAGTGCATTTACATTTATCTATATATGGCGTACAATGTATGTAAAATATGTGGCATACAAACTTATAAAATACAATATTTAACTTGCAAGATTTGCAACCACTTGGAACGTTTCGGTTATTCTGTTGGTCAGCGTTGTTATAGGATTTGTTGTTTTGTTGCATGTGTATGGTTTTGTTTAAGGCCCACTCATGTAACCTCTTGATTCAGGTGTCATATTTTGATGTTGTTCCTCGCTGCAAACTTGAAGAGGGTCGTGAAGATTTCTGCTTTATTCTTTTGAAGGAGGGTCTGTACCTTGGTATGCAATTCTGCCCTGAGTCTGCACAACTCTGCTGTTATTCTTGATGATTCATCTCAATGGAGTCTGCAGGCAAAAAATATGTGGTCAATATTCACAAAACTTCTGCCATCGTATTCACACATGGGGGAGTTGACCATGTTGATCTTGTAGAGGTGGCTCAGATAATGACTGTTTGAATTTCAGTCTGGAGACAAAAAATGTGATATTCCTTGTAGTTGGCGTGTTGTTGTACCAGTGGTTCCGTGGAGTTGTTGGGTGCATCTGTCTATAATGTCTAGCTTGGTCTTTTGATCTCCACTCTTTGTTCCATTCTGTTCTAGCTTTATTATGAAGTAGGGGGATCAAGTCAGAGGCCGGAATATGTTTTATTTTCATGCTATGATGTGGTGCTGCCTTAGCCAGCCGATCAGCTAATTCATTGCCTCAAATTCTGGCGTGACCTTTAGTCCAAATAAAAGTTACCTCCAAACCCTTTTCTCTAAGCCTTGCTACCAACTGTAGGACCTCACGTACTAACCAGCTTCTTCCACTTCCCCTCTGGATAATCTTAGTAGGACGGATCGAGAAACTGATAAAATAACTGGCCGGTCTGTCCGTAACTGTAGGCCATATTCTAAATCTTTTACAATGGCTTGTAATTCAGTGGTTTATACCGATGCTTCTTCTGGGAGGTGATATAGAACCCACTTGTCATTCGCAGGATCCACAAAGGCGCAACCCACCAAGTTTTCGGATTTAGAGTCATCCGTGTATAGGCATGCGAGATTGCCTGCCAGATTCACAACATAGTTCTTCAAAACAACTTCATTATTACTACCTTTCACCAAAAATTTTATGTCCAGGATAATATCTAGTCTCATCATTGCACTCATAGTTTTATGCAAATGTACTAGAAGGAGGCGTGACCTATAGATTATTTTACTGTATTGTTTTACATCTGAGAAGGCGGTTGTGAGGGCAGGGGCCTCCTTCTGATCGTGAGCTGAATAAGAGCAGATATTTTTGCAATGAGTTGGTTATCTTTTTTTTTTTTTTTTTTTTTTTTTTTTTTTGTATGTTGTCCACGTACTGAAGGATCTTAACATTCAGTATTGCTGTTTCATGAAGGTCACTGGAGTAAATGTTAGAGTAGTGGTGACAGGATCAAGCCTTGTGGTAATCCTTTGGACGACAGTCTAGGTCCATGTTTTGTTCCCCTCTCATATGATCAATTTTCTATTCTCGAGTAATGCAATTATGTTGTCTATAAAACTGTCTGGGAGCTTCAATCTCCTTAATTTAATAGCCAGGATAGGGAGAATAACGTTGTCGTGAAGGTCGGTGAACAGAGCGGTTAGGTATTGGTTTTTTCTATGACACAGCTGAATATCAGTGATTAAGTGAGCTAAGATTTTGTTTGTTCCTTTGCCTCTATGGAATCCATTCTGCAAGTCTGGCAATAGGCGTTTATGTTCAATTTACCACTCCAATCTTTCCTTTACCATTCGTTCCAATGTTTTCAGGGATCAGGGCAGTAAAGGAATTAGGTGAAATGACAAGCTGTCTGAAGGGTCCCTGGGAACGTGAGTTCTAGATGTCCACATACTGTTCATAATCTGCAAGTAGATAGTTTTTCCGTTTTTTGGCAGTTTGATCAACATGTCGTAGTGGATTTGATCTGGGCCTGAGCTGGAGTTGTTTGCTTTAGTAAGTGCGTTTCCTAGTTCCTCGAGAGAAAATAGTTTTAGAAGGGGGTATTCCATATTACTGCCCGGGGTGGATGCAGATTCTTTTCTACACCAGTCTGGGGTTAGAGACCTAAGAAGGTTCATGGTGGCGGCCTGTGGGATTTGTGTATGATGGCTTCTTGTCTTGTTCCAGAATGATCTAATCTGCCTCCATGTCACGGTTGGCGGGGTTTTAGAGTTTAATAAACTACAGAAATTTTCCCAGTTTTCTCTCTTCCTCCTCTTAAGTAGTCTTTTCGTAATTGCTTATGTCTTGTTGAAGAGGATATAATTGGTATTGGTAGTTCTTTTTTGTAACGCAACAATGCTGATCTCCTATCTCTAATGCCTTAGTTTCACTCTTTGTCCCACCACCTGGAGCAGGTTCCCTGGCGCGGACGTCTTGGTTTGAATTCCGGGATGGATGCTGAGGCCGTTTGTTCCACTATTGTCATGAATTATGTATAATCTTCTTTGTTGTCATCTGTTAGCTTGAAATTTTTGAAGTTTTCTGTAGCTATCTGTTTATATTGGCACCAGTTGACTTTTTTTATATTCCATCTATATGTAGGAGTTAACACCGGGTGGTCTCCTATCTGAATTGGCGAAGACATCAAAATAGGATAGTGGTTGGAGCCCGAGGGGTCTAGTAATGTCTTCCATTCAAAACAGAATGCGCATTCCGGAGAGATATATCTACAGCTGATTTTCTTCCTGTTGGTCGCTGTATTCTTCTCCCTGAACCGTCGTTTAACAAGACCCAGTTCAGTTCGTCTGTCAGTTCTGTAAGAACGCTTCCCTGGTGGCAGTTGTATTTGCAGCCCCAGTTCTGGTGATGAGTGTTAAAATCTGCCATTATTACTGTAGGGGGTGGAAGTTTGAGCAGTATCAGTCGGATTTCTCGTTTTGTGAGTCGGACATGTAGGGGTCTATAGCATACTAATATGGTCATTTTTTCAAAATCAAAGTTTATACTTGCTGCGTAGACCTGAATCTCTGGATCATGTACATTTAATTTTATTTCCTTAAACGGGAGGTTTTCTTTATCAGTAAGGCTACGCCACCGTACCCGTCTTCGCAGATGATGTTATAGCCTGGTTTCAACCATGTCTACTAGCCCTGTGATTGAAATGTTATGCTCGTATAGGAGTTGGTACAGACTTTCTCTGTTTGAGTGGATAGATCGAATGTTCCATTGAAGCATGTTATTGGGCTCGGCCATAAGGGTGGTCGTCTATCGAGTTACTGATCATCTTGGTAATGTTTTCTCTTAGCGCATCTATTGGCGTTGTGCTTCTTCCGGGCTGTATTTTCTGTATCAGGGTAATGATAAAGTTGAGAATTGTGTCTATTAGATAGTCTCTGCCCAGCTGGGCTGTAGGGTCATCTATTTATTTATTTGTTTACAGACTTTGGGTCCATTTTTACAACTTCACAATGGTTGGTGTACACTGCTTTAAATATCATACAAAACAATTTAATAAAGAAAAATGGCTTTTAGTCTACTTTTACTAGAATAATAAACTTTTAGGATATACTAAACTACCAAGTCAAATAATAATGATAATAATGATTTAATTAAAATTTACTGTTACATGTTCATTCATATCTTAAGATACATGAGCGTAACAAACTGTCTTGGTTTAATGATATTATTACAAGTTTAACCCTATTATGACAGTTAGCAAGCTTGCACATTCTTGTTAGGGGATTATTTTCTGTATACAAGTGTTTATATTTCATTTGGGAAAATAATGTTGTTTGACGAGTAATTCTTTGGGGAACGTTGAATCTTAAACTTCCTAGTCATTCTGAACAATCAATATTACCATTGCACAAATTTAACAAAAATTTAAAATCATTTAGTTCATGAAATGATTGCAAAGAGGGTATCCTTAAGATGGATGCAATTTGGGTGTATTTATGTTCATGAAATGGGTCTGGAAAACCCATTATAAATGCCATATATCTAAAAAAAAAAAAAAAAAAAAAAAAAAAAAAAAAAAAAAAAAAAAAAAAAAAAAAAAACATTATGCTAAACAGTTTCTATTCTTTTAGTATGAGATAACATGTACGGTGACCAAATTACTGATGAATATGCTAATGTTCATCTTACAATGGATAGATATACTATACTAGGTGCGTCAGTGGAATGGATTTCACATGTCCTCATAACAAAACCTACTTTTTGTAATGATTTGGTTACAATAGTGTCAACATGTTCATCGAAACTCATTTTACTGTCGAATATTACTCCTAAATCGTTAACTGCATTTATAATATTAGCTCTGTTAAGTGGTAATGGTTCCATTGTTCTTTGATTTGTTATTAGGAGTTGTTGGTAGGCCTTCCAGTTGTCACTATGCCTCGATGTAGGTATCTGTTGGGGTCGGACAGTTTTCTGGTGGTTTTCAGGAGGGATTATGAAGTCCCGCCTGAGTTTTCCAAGGTTTTTACTTTGGTATGGCTTGGAGTGTTCCATTTGCGTAGATGTGACCTGTGAAAAATCTCTGGTGTCAGGTGCTGGGGCTGCCGCAGCTCCTGCTTACAGCCTATTATTGAATGAGGCTAGTGCTACCCGGTAGCTAATTTCTTGATAGACTATCCTACATTTTATTTATTTCTGTTTTATAAACTCTGAGCATGATTTATCAGGAGCCATATGGGGGCATGCACAATACAGACATACTGGTTGGGAGGAGAAGGAGCAAGTATTACTATCGTGAGTACCACCGTAAAATTTGCAGCATGCTTGGCTGTGGCATTGCTTGCTATTGTGACCATAGCGGAAACATTTGAAGCACTGGAGAACAGATGGTACATACGGTTCTACAGGGCATCAAACTCTATGGATTTTTACATTCTCGGGCCTTTTTTTGTGCCTTAAATGTTATCGCACATACCGGCAGGGCTTTCTTATGGTTGCCCTATTTTCCACCAAATTTTTGTTGAATCTTCTTACTGCAATGACCTGAACTGGACTGCAAATAACTGCTAAGATCTCTACCTCTGTTAATGTAATCTCTACACTCCTAATTATCCCTTGCCTAGTGACCAGGTAGCTTGGGATATATGCTTCTAGTTTGTGAGTAGGGAAAACACTTCTTTTCACCAGTGCATCTGCTGTCGCCACTGTGAATAGTTCTGTTTTGATCCTGTTTTGACCTGAGGAGTAGATGTTAGTGATATTGTGAAACTAATTCCCACTTTCCAGCCTCAGAATTTACCCTAGTGTCATTGGATGTAGTCTACCCACATTTTTGTCAATACTTTCCACTAAGATCACAAACGAACTGCTGTCATACATCTCGTAACTATTGCTAACAAGTCTGGTGGGGTATCCCTTTACTCACTCCATTTCACGGCGAAACCTGTTGGGATGACATGGTTGTAATCTCCTCCACTCTGGCTGCAACTGTTGACTGCGACTTGGGAACGCTTGGAATTTTCCCTGCTGGCTGCCGGTTTTCTTGCTCCTGGCCAGGGAGTTTAGTTGATCTAGGTTCTTCTACGCACATCGGGATCTCATTGACTGCTACATTCACTGTCACTGTTTGTATTGCATTCGTTATCACTGAAGGTAGCTCGCTGTCTCCATCTGGTTCCAAAAGTGGGTTCTTTAGGCTGTTTGGCCACATTCCACTTTCACCATAGTCCCCACTGTACATGGTGGTAACCGGCGAAACTGCTGTTGGAGTTTGACTTATGTAATCAGTGCTGTACTAATGTAGCTATTCTGGTTGTCAAACAGATAATTTTATGTTGGCTAAGCGCACGGTTTAAGGTGGTGTCAACACAGCACACGAAGAAAGCTTCTCGTACCGATGATCGAACACTTCTAAATTAACATTATCTGTGTTGCGATCATTCAAAGCTGTTTTGCATGTTGAATCGATGTGACAGTGTAAAGAGTGTACTAGTGCTCTCAAGGAGTGTCTTTGACTCGTGCCAAGCACCTGCCACCGATGCGCCCGTATCGTGTTGATGAAGTGCTATCTCAATTTGAATAAGCTCGCGTGATCGTGTGATCGCATCTAATTTGAAAGTGGAAGTGTTTTCTAAATATCGTTGGTTTTAGTTCATTATCAAATGGTAATGTTTTTTTTTTTTTTTTTAATTTTCAAGACTACATCTAATTTTTCTACTTGTTATTTATTAAAATGATAATTATTTTTGAACATTCATTGGATGGATGATGATTGTAGATCAGTTTTTATTACTATTATTACTAATATTTATTTATTTAATTATGGAAATATCTATTTTGTATATATTCAGTCTAATAAATTCAGCATGACACGCTTTCAAAGTGATTGGTTGACTAATCCAATACAGACTTTAACATTTGGTTAGTGGAAGTTAAAAATCATTCTAAATGTGCAAAATGCAAACTTTGCAATGTTGCATTTCCTTTAAGTAATATGGATAGAACAGCTATCAAAAGTCATGCTAAAGCATTGAAATATACTATAAAACTTAGAAATTGCAAAACTGTCTATCCTCTTCAAAGTTTTTTAACCCAGCCGCAACAAAGTAGTACTGAGACAACTAAACATGGTTTGTCTGAAAAATTGATTATTCCTAATCCAATTAAGATTTGGGAAAAAGAACTACAAATTCCGGCATCACAAAATACTCTCAGCTCCTTTCTTCTGAAAGAAGAAGAAAGCCGTGCAGAAATACTTTGATGTATTCAGACACTAATGACTCACAAGTCAATGTGCTCAGCTGGAAGTGATGTACAGTTATTTAAAAAATGTTCAACGATAGTCAGATAGTCAGAGGAATGGAATATCAGCAAACTAAAATTGCCTACTCAGTTCTTCATCGGCTTTCTCCTTATTATAAAAGTAGACTGATGGAATCTATAACTTCTTGTAATCATTTTGCTATAGGACTTTTGTCAAGAAACTCAAATGGATTTAAATATCAGGTTTTGGAGTACTGAAAAGAATGAAGTTTGTACACAATACTTAACATTTGCTTTTCTTCATTAGACAAGTGCTTCAGATCTTCCTCTGTACTTCAAGGAAATGGTTCAACCTCTTATTAGCCTTAATAAAATTTTACAAATCTCAATGGATGTACCAAATGTTAATCATAAATTTTTTCAGAGAATTTAAAGCTGAGCTACAGAAAACTAAAGAAATCAATGATCCATTGATACTCGATATGGGCTGTTGTGGTGTTCATAACACGCATGGTGGATTTAAATGTGGAATTGAGGCCACTGTCTGGAATATTGTTCAGTTTTTAAGGTCAATTTACTATCTGTTTTAAGACGTACCAACTCACCATGCTCAATTAACAGAGTATCAGGATCAACGCTTTATCCTAAAAAAATAATTTGTGCAGTCCGTTGGAGAGAAAATGATAGTGTAGCTGCTTGCGCTATTGAAATTATTCCAAATCTTAAAAATATGGTGGAGAAGAGAGTTTACAGCATGATAAAAAAGAACCGACTAGTGCCAGTTATAAAATTGTAACAGACACACTTTCAGATAATTTTCTGACAGCAAAACTAGAATTTTTTCGATCATTGCAACCATTCCTACAAAAATATCAAAGTGACACTCCTATGGCACAATTTCTACACAGCTCTCCAAAATATAATGCAAATATTTATCAAAGCAGATGAACTGAAGTACTGTTAAGTGATGAAAACAATTTGATTTTTTTACAGTCAACTTGACTTAGGATTTGGTACTTAAAAGTTATCAAAGAATAAAAATAAAAAAATCACTGATCTCATTATTTTACAATTCCGAAAAGATGCCGTGTCTGCTTTGAAAGCTTTTACAAGAAAATTGTTGGCACAATCACCCTTATTTTATAAACTTACCAAAGCAGTCTTATGTTTTGATCCTAGTCTTGCACATTTTCCCAAAGTCAGAAGTAGGAGACTGAAAATCCTGCTTACTATTTTGAATGAAAATAATTGGATCAGTGGTATTGAGGCTGGTGAAATTAGTCGAGATTTCAACAATTTATGTTGTCAACCTTTGGCATTGCAAATTCTTAAAAATTATTCACGAGTAAGTAAACGCCTAGATCATTTTTGGAATGAATTAATTCTTACAAACGCCAATCCACAATCAATAGTAAAACTGTTAAAAATATTCATGGTTTTATCTCATGGCAAGGCTAATATTGAGAGAGGTTTTTCAGTCAATTCTGAATGCTTAGTTGAGAATATGAAAAATGAAACTTTTAATTGCTCAACGATTAATATATAACTCTGTTTTAAGTGAAACAAATTGGGATGTTGCAACTTTGATGTTCCAAAATCTTTAGTTCATTCTTATCGGAAATAACGTTCAGAATTGTTTGAAGAAATTGAACATCGAAAAAAGGAAGCTAAAATAACTGAATCAGAAGATTTGAAAAGAAAACGTGTAGCTAATGAAAAAAAGGATAAACTTCTAGCTGAAATTCAAGATCAATTTAAAAAGCTTCACTGATTTTTATATACGAAATATCAAAAGTTTAATTTGTTCTAGTTTATGCTAGTCATTAGCTTGTTTCTATTTTACTCATTTTAAATTCTTTTCATAAGATTATTAAATTAGTTATAAAATACCAACTATGGAAATGTACTAAAATGAATTAAATAAATTGCGATATTCAAATAAACATGTTTAAATATGTCTTTTTTTTTTTAATTTTGTGAGTTTTGTACCAGATATAACTATTAGCAATTGCAATGTAATAAAATCTTAAAAATATTTTAATTATGTGAATAAATTTTCTAAATCAGGGAAAAGTATGACAAACTTTAATGGAAAACCTGGAAATATCAGAGAATTTTTAAATCATTCCTTTGTGCCCACCCTGAAAGGGGTGGTTTCTCAATGAAATTCATATGGGACCACGTTGGAGCAGGGACGTAGCTATCAAAGGGCTAGGCAGTGCCATGCACCGGGGATCCCTAAAGCTCAGGAAGCCACTGCTCATCTGGCCTGAGGGTCCAAATTTTTTTTTTTTGCATCAGGGCCCTTCTTAACCTACCTATGTCACTGTATGAGTAACATATTGTATATTGCCGTAAGATAAACTATTGCAGGTTGTGGCAGGTTTTTTTTAAGTAAGTGGCTTTTACATCATCTGGGCCTGCGGATTTTTTTGTTACCAAGTCTCCCGATGATCGAACTCATTGAAGGATGCACAGGGAAGAAAAAGCTACGTAAATTTTCCAGCAAAATGCGAGGTACTTCTCTAGCTAGTCTTTCTTCGTGGATTACTATTGTTTTTATCGATGACACGTGTCTGAAACTGACATTCTAAAGAGTTTGCCGTTAGTTCGACTTTTTCCCACGCTGAGTATGCTAAAGCATTTGGTCCACCTAGTGGCTTTGATGACAGGGGCGGTTATTTCCTAGCTTTCACTGTCTTCCAGAATAGGTCAAGGTTTCACTCCGCTCGACTAAGTGTGTCCTCCCAACAAGCTGTGCGGTGTTGTTGCAGGTGTTATTTGATTGGCCAGTCTGTTAGTGGTTATTCTTTCTGCTAGATATCTGTATTGTTGCAGCATTTCCTATGTAGTTTTTTCAAATTTGCGAAATGTGGGGTGGGAGGTCTTTTCTGCCTGGTTCATGTGTTATTTTTACTGTAGCTTTCTTTGAGCATTCTTTAATAGTGATTATGAACTGGTCTCTATGTCTCTCAGCTTGTTTCGTAGTTTCCAGTTCTGGCTGCCCTAGAATGTGGTGCATTACTAATTCTTGGTAGTTTTGCCAATTAGTGATTAGAGAGGGGATATAAGAAAGTACTTAGACTGGCTTTATATCGTACTTCCTTATGTACCCTCAGAAATTGAGCGCAAAAACTAGGCTCACTACAAATCCCACTCAGACATGCTGACAATCCGCAGTGCTGGCAGGCCCTGATATTGGATAAAAAGTCACTTCCAACCAAGATATGTGATATGCTGTGTCCGATAAAAGATGACTTAGGCTTAAGGATACCTGGGATTTATTCCATATTGTGTGTATGCAGAAAAGTCTACATAGGTCAGACCATCAGAGCGATTGAAGAGGACCTTAACGAGTATAAACAACACCTTAGGCTGATGTAATTGAAAAATTCTGCACCAACTGAGCATTGCTTCGACGAAGAACACACAGAATAAAGTTCTATAAAACGGTAGAACTCGCCAGGGCCTCTTGCTTCTGAGATTCGGTCATAAGCGAGGTGTTGGAAATCCGGCTGAATAATAACATCAATAGGGACTGCAGGCCGTCCCCTTAATTAAGCCTGGAGGCTAATCATTAGGGATCTCCGAGAAAAACGCGGCAAATCTTCATGACAGGGTGTAAAAGGTGCAAAATGACACAACCGAGAATTACGACCAATTGAGACAAATCATAACGGACATTGCGGCCTGCCAGCATGTCCGAGCGGCCGTCAAAGTGAGCCTAGTTTTAGCGCTCCATTTCTGAGGGTATATAAGGAAGTAAGATATGAAAAAAGAGGCAAATACAAATCAACTAAATTCTTTCACCAAGCACAACATTCACCCCATCACATTATCCAAGACCTAGGACAAATTGAAAATAACCATGAATACAATCAACTAGCTAAAACACAAATCAGAAATCTGACAAAAACATCATACTAAAAAGAAATAATACCATAAAACAATCAGCCCAAACCACGTATTTCTCCAAAAGTTAGAGAGTAAAATGCTCTGGCACTTCAGAATTACATGGCTCCAGCCCTGCTAAGACAGTGTAGATCACAGCTAGCTTGCAACACCTGATGGAAGACAGCAGAGCCAACTGTCGAAATGTGTTTATATACTACCCAGCTGGACACACAAGAATATTATATTGCATCAGTACATCCAGAAAATCTCTACTCACACATCGATTTGCAATTCAGTTGACTGTGTGAAAGGAGCATCAGAGATTTAAAAAAAAAAAAAAAAAATCTACTTACACTCAACAACGAGCAACACGAGGCTAAACAATCTTGCCATATTGAAGATCAAACATGAGGCCATATAAAATATTTGATTTCCGCATTTGCAGCTGTTAATGCTTGAAAGAAGAGATTAGATGGTGGGCAGGTTATTTTGGATGAATAGGACAAGGGAGTCAAAGTTGATAGTGTAGTCTGGTATCCCGGCCCGACACATTCACATGCCTGCCAGAGGACATAGATGTGGACAGTCGATAGGCGGCGCTGGCAACAGGCAGAACTAGCACCACTGCACTCCAGAGGCTCCGCAGACAGCCAATTGACGTGATGTGGCTGATATAAACACAATTGTGCTGCACTACCTAAACCAGTACTAGTATTCGCCGCAGCTAAGTTTCGCTACCATCTCTCTCATCGTTGACTTGTTCTTGCTTGTCTCAGTGCTTTTTTTCGTGGACTTTGATCATGCAGGTCTCGATTATTTGCTTGGTTACTCATGATCGTCTCTACCCACGGCTGGTTCGTCTCGTCTCAGGCCGACCTCAATTCCACCCGTGATCGTCTATACCCACGGCGGGCTCGTCTCATCTCTGGTCCGCCCAAGTTGATCTCCACAGCCGGCGTGCGGACAAAACAGTGTAGCACTAGACTTTTCTATGACATGACAAAGTGAGCCACAAAATTGTTATAAATAGGTTGAAAAACTATTGGAGTGGATGAAAAAGTGACTTTCTGGGTAGAGGAATTCTTAATCCAACAAAAACAATTCTTGTAAAAATAGGCCAAGTCTCGTGTTCGTGTAGTGACAAAATTTTTGAGATCTTTTTCTGAGCCAAGTCTACACTTTACAGTGTGTATTCTCTACACTTCAATTTTGAAACAGAATGATTTCTCTGTGTCATAGATCGTTTATTTAAAACAAAAAAAATTCTGATGACTTGGGCATTATGCGCCCCCATGTTTTAGTTAACCTGCATAAATACCCTAAAAGTGTTGCTTTATCAAACTTATAAATACGTAAAATCCAAGATTTCCCTCGCTCTTTTTCGAATTTGCCAAGTATTATTATGCCTTCGATTGCATTAAAAAAATTATGCATTCATACTGACCGGGTCATCAGATTTTTTTAATTCTAAATAAACGATCTACGACGCCGAGAGAAACCATTCTGTTTCACAAAGTGAAGTGAATACACACTGTAAAATGTAGACTTGGCTCAGAAGAAGATTTCCCAACTTTTTGTCTCTACATGAACACGAGACTTGGCCTATTTTTACAAAAATTGTTTTTGTGGGGTCTCATTTATTTTTGTAAGTTTTTTCGCTTATTCTGAATTGCCACTCAAATGTAATGATTCCATTTGAAAATTCGTGGATAAGAACATTTCAGAATTGAAGACATCAATATATATATCAACAATATCCCTCTCTCTGAAAAAACAATGGGCGTGCGCCATAGCCAAGCAATTCAGATTGCCTCTGGTTTAACTACCATCATAAATAAATTACTAGTAACTTCCAAACTAGGCATAGAAACAAAGTAAAATTTAAGATATTTGTTAAACTTGCTGATCTGTTATGCATTAATAAATTCTCGGGCACAGTTTCATCCAGAGCAAGCAATTAAGCCGCAAATATATGCCAGAATTTTTCATGTTTGGGATTGTAATTAAATAAATAAGGGGGGGGGAAGTTAAATATTAGAGTTTTCTTACGATTTAGGAATGAAACCATATAAGTGTGCCAAATTACTTGTTTCTAGGGTTACTGGAAGTACAGTGGAATTTTGATGTCGCCGTCGAAATAAAATTTTGAATTTCAATGATTTTCAAAGTAAGAAGAGGAAAGAAGTAAAATTCAACACATTAGTTAAACTTGGTAAGCTCACTGTACATGAAAATCTGAAAGTAATTAGATTAAAAAGCAATTACACATTAGGGGTAGGTAAGGGTGTAGATATATGGAAATTTACGAGTTTCAGACTTTTCATATAGTATGTGGGTAAAATGTTAATATATTTTTCTCGGGCTTCCAGCTGTGTTAGGATGTCACATTTGCAGGACGTTTCGAAGGCGTCCATCTCTGCCTTCATTCTCAACCAAATGTCAATGATTAACTGTTTGTTTATTCAGCTGCTGCTACGGAAACGGTGGAAGATAAAAACCAACACAACGCGATTACGTCATCCGCTCTTCTGCTCGTTACCAACGCGAAACTGTTTCAGCGTTTTAATAGCCGGGTTCCAGGCCGCACTGAGTTGATAACCAGTGTCCCTGTTGACTAATAAATCAGTTAATCTTATTACTACAGCTTCTGTAATAACGCTAGCCCAAAAATCTTTGACCCGGGCTAAAATGGTTGTTTTTTTCAAATTCAAAAGTGTGACCCTCTTGCACACTATGTTCGGCCACCGCAGATTTTTCTTCTTGCCCAAGACGAACATTTCTGGCGTGCTCTGCACAATGCATCGCTGCGTCTGTCCGATGTAGCCGCGGCCACATTCACATGGTATATAATATACACCAGGGGTTCGTAAACCTAGGTCATCTTTAACGCTGCCGACCAAGTTACTAATTTTAGTGGGTGGTCTATAAATTGTCTTGACTCCGTGTTGTGATAGCAGTCTACCTATTTTGAAACTTAGGGCACCCACAAACGGCAGAAACGCAAGGCCCTTAGTATCAATCTGATCTCTCCGTCGATTTTCCTTCTGTTTAAACGCACGAGTAATCTGTCCCTGGTTATAACCATTATTTAAAAACGTTTTCCGGAGATAGTCCAATTCACCAGCCAGGCTATGTTTGTCACAAATCCTTTGTGCTCTGTTTACCAAGGTAGTTAATACAGAGTTTCGTTGTGCCGGATGATGACAGCTGTTGGCATTTAAATATAAGTCGGTATGGGTAGGCTTCCGATACACAGTGTGTCCCAGCGAACCATCGGCACGTTTAATAACAAGCACATCAAGAAATGGAAGGCAACCGTCCTCCTCCAATTCCATTGTGAACTGAATATTTTCATGGATAGAATTGAGATGCTCAAGGAATTGGTTAAGACTGTTTCTGCCATGTGGCCAAATCACAAAGGTGTCATCGAAATACCTATAAAAACACTTCGGCTGGAGTGGTGCGTGGTTTAGTGCCTCCTCTTCAAAAAATTCCATGAAAAAATCAGCAATGACAGCAGACGACAACGGCGAACCCATTGCTACACCGTCCACTTGTTCGTAATATTCTCCTTCAAACTTAAAATAAGTGGTTGTCAACACATGGTGGAAAATATCAATCATTTTTTGATCGAAATACCTCCTTAACAGATCTAAGGAGTCGACCAAGGGAACACGAGTAAAAAGAGAGACCACATCGAAGCTCACCATTAAATCACCAGGATCTAACTTCATGTTGTCTAAGATTTCCACAAACTCACTGGAATTTCGAATACTGCGATGAGCCTTCCCTACCAATGGGTTGAGAATATCTTTGAGGTATTTAGCCAAAAAGTACGTAGGGCTATCAATTGTACTTACAATAGGTCGCATAGGTACTCCTACTTTATGTACTTTTGGTAGACCGTACAACCTGGGAGGAACAGGAGCACGGGGTTGGAGTCGTCTTTTCACATCTTCTAGTAGTTCTAAGGAGCGGATCAGCTTCGTAGTCAAGTTGGTTAGCTTAGATGTAGGGTCACGGTTAATCTTCCTGTATGCTTGGTCCTCCAAAAGCTGCATAATTTTACTATGATAGTCCATCTTGCTTAAAACCACCATGCAGTTACCCTTGTCTGCTGGAAGAACAACAATATTTTCGTCTTTCTTCAACTTACGAAGCGCACGCCTCTCTTCACTTGAGATGTTTGATTTAGGCAATTTACCTTTACAAAGCACCCGACATGTTTCACGCCTTATCTCCTCCGCTTCTTCCGCAGGTAGCGTGCCAACTGCAATTTCAACACCACTGATAATCTCCCGATAAGGCACAGATTTAGGTACCGGAGCAAAATTGAGGCCCTTCGATAAAACAGATGACGTAGCAGGAAGTTCTCTGTCTGATAGGTTAACAATAGTTCGCGCTGAAACATGTGGCTTCGTGGAAAATTTCATTGAAATCTGCTCAAATTTCGAATATTGTCTGGCCGACACACGTTGTTGCAGCTTGAAACTATACGCTGTAGTACTGCCATCTACCCACTCCCAAGCATCCACAGATAATGCATTTGCAAGGTAAAGATGACACGATAGCACCGTCTTGCCAATCCGGTCCAAAGCTTGTCTCGTAAAACGAATATGTAAATGTTACGGATACGTAAAATGTTATCTGTGAACCAAATTTAAGCTTTCTATGGTTACGGTTTTGAGTTAGTGAGTGAGTGAGTAACAAAATCGCCGAAATTTGTATCTGAACTAAGAACAGTAACGAAATAAAGTTTAGTATGTTTGCTAAGATTGCCGATACCTATGCATAAGATAAATTTGAGATATGTAGCAATAATATGACCGTAGAAATTGAGGTTCAAAAATGGTCTGAATCGCTTCACGAAAAGGGTAGGCAGTGCCACTGTTGATTCGACTTGGCCAAAAAGGCAGAAAGCAAAGCATTAGAGTAGGAAATGTGATATCAAAAGAGATGGAACTGAATATGGGAGTACCACATAGTAGTGTGTTGTAGTCATCATTCTAATGAATGATTGTGTCAGTAGTTTATAGTCAGAATCTAGATTGTTTGCAGATTAAATAACGATACATAATAGGATCAAAATACGAGAAGACTGAACAGGGTGGCCTGGATAGAATATGTAAATGGGTAGGTCAACATGGAATGAAGATAAATACCAAGAAGTCGGCTTATTAGGTATTCAGATAAAAAAACTAAAGGTTGTTTACAATTATAGGGTAGGGTCACAGTTGCTTGTTGATGTGTAAATATCTTGTAGGAACGGAGACTTTCCCGGCGTATGCTTGAAATGAAGTCTTCACGGGTGTACTGCTGGATAGTGTTTTGAAAACACGATATTTCGACAACTAGCTCCGTCGTCTTCATCAGGTGTCAAGACATCTGCACAGGTCGGCTGACCGTCGGATACTGAGACAGCCCAGGTGTTGCACCTTCTTATACAGGCCAACGGCTCTCTCCAACACCTGCGCCTGGCAGTGAGTAGGCGGGGCTACAGTTGTTCGTTGTGGGCTGAGGAAGTTAATATTGGGCCGTTTGTGGCGGTTGCTGAACATGCGTGCCATGCTCTCTGCGTAGAGGTTCGAAGGCTGGTTTCCATGCCTCGCTAAGACATAGCCCACTTTCTCTGTTGTAGGTATCAGCCAATCGAATTTCAATTGCTTCTTTGACTATGGAATCCCAAAAGTATGAGGTCCTAGGCAATATTGTAACGTTGTTGAAGTCAACCATGTGGCCATGGTTGTACACATGCTTGGCGATCGCTGACTTGCTATACTGTCCCAGGCAAAGATAGTGTTTTGTACAGTGCAAATGGTTTGACCGATGTAGCACTTTCCACACTCGCACGGAATGCTGTAAATTCCAGGAACACTGAGGCCAAGATCGTCCTTAACTGAGCAGAGGTAGTCCCGAATTTTAGCAGGTGGTCGGTAAAAACATTTATTTCCATGCCGTGCGAGAATTCTGCAAATTTTCCCTGAGGTGTTTCCGGCGAAAGGCAGAAAAGCGGTGGCCTCAGGCGTTTTCTTCCTGTTGCGCTGGATTTTTCTCCGGGTTGCGATTAATTGCTCTTCTTATCTGCCTTTCAGTGTAACCATTCCACCTGAAGACAGTTCTTAGATGGTCCAGTTTCTGTGGTAGACTTTCTTTGTCAGAAATCACCCTAGCCCTGTGTACAAGCGTATTTAGAACCGTTTGACGTTGCACAGGATGATGAAAACTTGTGGCTCCCAAATATTGGTCCATGTGGGTTGCTTTTCTGTATACGCTATGTCTTAGCATTCCGTCCAACTTTCTTTCAATTAGAATGTGGAGGAAAGGTAGGCGTCCTTTAAATATCTTGATATAACATTTGGCAATACCTCAACATTCGGTAAGTGGTAGAAAAAGGTTACAAAATCCTTCATTTACTGGAGATGGTGTTGCAGTTTGGGACCCACAATTTGGTATCAAATACAGAATTTGGAAGCATGCAAAGGAGTTAGATTTGTTTGTAGAAATTATTGCAGGACCCAATCAGTAAATGATATGATAAAGGAGCTGGACTGGGAGTCACTGTGTAACGCAACTGATTAATTCAAAACAACAAAAACTTTATATAATTATTTATCTCATTCAATAAGGTTTATTAAAGATTAAAATTCGCATGGAGTATATTGAATAAACATGCTTTGTATTCCTGTTACAATTCGCTGGTCATTCTCAACAAACAGATGAATTTGAATCTTCAATGAGAATAAACGTCGCTTCGTGATGCTATATGATCAAATTGCTGATACCAAAACCTACAATTTTTCGGAAATGATGTATCAAGTCACAACTCATATAGAATGTATAATGGATGTTGGTTTCAATTATTGTTTCTATTAAATAGAATGACTGTAAATTGAGTTTTCCTTCATTAGAAGTATTAGCTGATTATTCCTGATAGTATAAGAAGCACGAACGAGCAAGTTAACAGCAAAGCACGTTTCAACTGGAAGATAGGAGGAGGATGAAAAGAGTGCTGGGAGTGTACATGGCATATGTTGGTGATGGGGCTTGGAAGGATATTTGTTGAATTAGAAATAGTGCATGGAAGGAAAAAGATAATCATGGCCACATGCTGGCAATCTATTTCATGTATAAGGGAGTGCGAAAATTTTCTTCTGTGAGTAAGGGTGTCAGGGATTGGAACAAATTACCATGTGAAATCATATATATTATTTCTATAAGGTGTTTTTTTGTCACAAGCCTGTATCTTCCTTCATACTTAACCGAAATAAATGAATGAGGTGGCATTTTAAACCTTTTGGTCACATCATATTTTAAGAAAGAAAGTTTTCGGAATTCTACCCTTAAAGGGCAAATATGTCAATATGTCTAAATTGCCATTTTCTGTGTTACGAGTCATTTATATCCCTGGATACCCATCTAAAATCATTTAATGAAGTATGATTTTAAAGATTAAGATCTCCGCTTTAGTGATGTCATATACTAAGACAAAAATGTTTCGGAATTTGACCCTTAAAAGGCAAAATTATCTATATTTTTGCAATTTCGTTTTTGTGTCACGAGCCATTTATCTCACTTCATATCTAACCGATACAAATAAATGAGGTATCATATTAAAGACTAAGGTCTCCACCATGGTAACATTATATTTTAAGAAAGGAATTTTTCGAAATTCGGCCCTTAAAGGGCAAAAATGTTAATTTTTTTAAAATCCGTTTTTTGTGCCACGAGCAATTTATCTCCCTGGATTTCTAACCAAAATCGATAAATCAAGTAAGATTATGAGGAGTAATGACTCAACTTTGGTGACATCATGTTTTAAGAAAGAAGTTTTTCGGAATTTAACCCCTAAAGGGAAAAAGTATAAATGGTTCTATAACGCATTTTTGTGTCACGAGCCATTTATCTCCCTCAATATCTAACCGATATACATAAATGAGGTATCATATTAAAGACTAAGGTCTCCACCATGGTAACATGATATTTTAAGAAAGGAATTTTTCGAAATTCGACCCTTAAAGGGCAAAAATAACAATTTTTCTAAAATGCGTTTTTTGTGTCTCGAGCCATTATCTCCATGAATATCTAACCAAAATCGATAAATGAAATAGGATTATGAGGAGTTATGTCTCAGCTTTGTGACATCATATTTTAAGAAAGCCTTTTTTTGGAATTCAACCCTTAAAGGGAAAAAGTATAAATTTTTCTATAACGCATTTTTGTGTCACGAGCCATTTACCTCAATTAATATCTAACCGAAATAGAGAAATGTGGTATCATTCTAAAAAATTAAGGTTTCCACTGTGGTAACATCACATTTTAATAAATTTAACTCTTAAAGGGCATAAATATCAGTATTTCTAAAATGCGTTATTTGTGTCTCAAATCATTTATCTCCCTCGATGATTAAACAAAATTGATAAACGAGGTATCATTTTAAATATTGAGGTCTTCGTAAGGTCTTAGGTTCATTACACCACATTTTTAGAAAGAAATTTTTCAAAATTTTAACCTTGAAGGGCAAAAGTATTAATATTTCTACAGCGCACTTTTCTATCACGAGCTATTTATTTCTCTTGATACCTAACCGAAAACAATAAATGAGGTGTCGTTTTAAATATTAAATTATCCTCTTTGGTCACATCATATTTTAAGAAAAAACTTTTTCCAAATTCAACACTTAAGGGGCAAAAATATCATCATTTCTAGAACTTTTTTTTTTACCTCGCTTGATAATCAAACGAAATAAATTAGGTATCATTTTAAAGATCAAGGTTGCTGCTTTAGTCACACCATATTTTATAAAAGAAATTTTTTGGAATGCGACCCTTAAAGTATCAATAGTATTTCTACAGCATGTTTTTTTTTAATTACAAGCCATTTATCTTCTTCGATACCTAGCTGAAATCCATAAATATCATATCGTTTTAAAGGTTAAGGTCTCCAGTTAGGTAAAATCATAAATTAAGAGGTCAGTGACAGTTTTTTGTAAATACAGAGTATTTTAAATTTACCTAACTGTTTCGTAATATGTTGTAAGTATTTTGATGCGTACCTATTTCACTAAAAAAAAAAAATATTTGCTACAAAAGTACGGTTCTACTTTTCATTATATTACAAGCATTCAGCCTCGCTATTCACCGCATTTTATTCGCGAAATTTTCGCACTGGTCGTCTAGTGATGAAATAATTTCCAAAAGCATTGAAGAAATTTAAAATTAGTATACATAAATCGCAAAAGTAAATGGGGAAGAAATTTAACACTCTAAGTATGTAGTTTAATTAAAAACAATAATAAGAAAGGGGTAATTAATTAGATGACTAAGGGAATTACCAATGGAGTATATAGATTTCATCACAATTAGAAATTTATTTTAAAAATGCAGGTTGTTTCTCACATATTTATCTATCGCACAAACATATTTAATATTGCAATTTTAACAACAAACAACCCTCTATAAGTAACAATGAATATATTGTATAGTTATCAGATTTTTTATTTTACCTAATGTTTAATTTAATAGTTTATGCTAGCCACGCCACTGTATACACTTACCTGCGTCTAATATGCAAATAGACCACAGTTGACACCATAAACTAAGACCACCCAGTGGCAGCCCATGCCAATTCCCACAATTTAAACTACTGTTTTACAGTGAGGATTGCAGATTCTTCTCATGAACCACAATCTGGTGAACTCAGCAGATGGAAACTAACTTAACAATATATCCTTGATGTCAGGCATGCCCCAGCCCTCGATTTCCAATAAGAATCTTCCAGTCGACCAAGCTCTTATAAATAATAACAACTTCAAAATTATCTCCCTAATTTTCTATTGTTCGCCTACTTCCTTTGATAGTATTTCTCAATAATTGTCAATTCTAAATTTTCTCATTGCACTCCACCACCACCTATTCTTTTCCCTATTTGTCTCATCTACTCACCACCGAAATATGATGTATAATACAATATCTCAGCAGTGAACCTTTAGTCTTAATGATTCATGTGCCGGGTTGGGATGTGACCACATCTTTCCCCCTGCCATATGTCCCACCTCTCACATGATTAAGACTCATTTCGAAATATTGTGCAATTTTGTTTGTTTTTGTGTTTTTACGTGTTCGCCTCGCCCTCCTGCCTTCATCTGTGGTAAGTGATGGGTATCTGTTCCCCCCCCCCCCCATACTATCTTATTTTCAGTGCCTCACGGCAGTATCTTTGTTTCCATTATCCAATTAAATTATAAGCAATTTTACTGCAAAGACTGCAACCAGCCATAGTTTTCATTTCCAATATTGTTAAAGAAGTTAAGGGGGGAAACATGATTAAATATTTACTCTCTCGCTGTGATGCGGGAACTGAAAGAGAAATTACATTAAAATGTAAAAAATTGTAAATATATTTAATGTTGAATAGTACCATCAAGCTACCTGCTACACACACCATTACCACCAGCTTGATGGAACCTTAAACTTTTTTTTTTAAACTACTTTACGTCTCTCAACAGCGAGGTCTTTAGAGACGGGAAAGGATGGGGGCAAGGAATGGGAAGGAATTCGGCCATGGCCTTTTTAGGAAGCATCCCGGCATTTGCCTGGAGTGATTTGGGAAACCATGGAATATCCAAATCTGGATGCCCGGACGGGGATTCGAACCGCCGTCCTCCCGAATGCGAGGCCAGAACGCTATCCATTACACCACCACGCTCAGTGAACCTTAAACAAACTGAAGTAGATAGTGATATTTATACTACTGCTATGATCACTGCTTTATAACTCCATAGATGGAAACTATCTATGGAGTTATAAAGTGGTGATGGTATCCTCCATACCTGGCATCAATCTACATTCAGACCCTCCTAGTAAGTTTCGAACTTGTATGTTGGCTACTCGTGTTAACAGTGTTGGCAAACAATTGTGTAGTAAGCCACATATCTAAAATCTTGCCCTTATGTTTCATCTTTAGGATCATTATATACGTACTTACACCCATGGGCGTAGCTAGTATTAGCTCCAGGGTAGGGAAAAAACAAGAAAAAATGCTTGTTGAAAACAGTTTTACATGGAAAAAAATAAACACTCATGTAAATTATTTAAGCATTAGTCTGTGACAGTTCTGGCTAAATTTTGACAAAATTTACTTATGAATATCAAAAGTTAGGGGGAGATCCTGGGTGGGGCAAGCACCCCACCTTGCCCCACTCTAGCTATGCACATGCTTACATCTAGATCTTTTTCAGATTTTATCTATCTTGGTCTAGTTAGAAAGTTATGGAATCCATCAATACAATGTTCATTTACATTGGAAGTGAATTCAGTTACATGATGGTCTGGGGTGTCCAGGAAATTTTTTTGTTTCATAACTGACACTTGTGCTACTGCATTCAAAAAATTATAAAATGAGTTACAGTATCAAACACTGTGAAATGTAACTTTAACAGAGCTGGCAGCGTCTTAAGTCATATGGGAAGTTCTATTTATTTGTACATCTCAGGAACTTCCAGACGACATTTTGCTAAATTGAATGAATGTAAGCTGGAATGCCTGAATATTTCTGCACATAAAATTTATTGTAACATTCATTTGGTGGAAAAAGCTGTAGGGGAAAAATAACAACATTTACATGTTATTCAACAGCTACATAAATTGAGAAGGAATGAACATAAAGAGTTTAAGAATATAACTCATATAATATTGTTACAATCATAATTGGCAATTGTCAGAAATGAAATATGATCAAAAATTATTTTGAGTGATACTATATCATGCTAACCAAAGAAATTTGAAATAATATTCATGCAATTTAATACAAAACTTCCATATAAAACTATTGCCATTAGGCCTTATTAGGTTTAGCTGTATGATAAATAGTTAAAGCATATAATAACATTACAGAATGGTGATCAGTCGATTAAGAGTTTAATCACTTTAGCTTGAATTGATTGACAAGGCTATATGTGATACGAATGCACCATGGAAACAAGGATCATGTTGAGTATACATTCTTAACAAAACTGAGATCTGTTTTAATTGAAGATTACCTCCTGGGAAACTGGTTGTATTGATCTAAAGACTGTATCTTTGTGCTGTTTTGCACAATTATCCAAATAATTATCATACTGAGAGTAGAAAAAGAAGCCATAACTATCACAGCAGTTAGATCTATAGTGCCCAAACAAAATATAAAAGGTTTTTTTTTAATAAATTATCAGAGGTGTGTGAAGTGTAGGTGGGGAGAAATTGTAGAGAAAGAACACACACTACAGGCACTGAGGTGAGAAATGGATAAATAATATTAACAAAAAATATACATGCAAGAGACCCTTACTACAAGGAGAAAAAAATAACAGCAGAAAGTTCTTCACAACTTATTTATTTTGTAAATTTAGTTTAGGACACACATATTTATTTGCTGCTATTTTAATATCTTTGACTTCCTCTTGCATCTCTGGGAATGACTCTTCTCTGTTTGTCAAAAAACTCAATTGTGATTATCCCTGATCAGTGACCGAAATTTGTATTTAGTGAAGGGACTTAACAAAACATTGGGTAATGTTTGTTGTGATGATGGCTTCTTTTTCCTATCATTAGCATCATTGTGCTACCAAGCACCCATCCACTATTAAAAAGTTTTGTTTTAATAATAACAAAATAAAAAACATGTTTTAAACCATTTTCCACATTTTACAATTCATAATCAACCCTATAGTTAGGCATTTTTTTATGTAACAGATACTTCACAATGCTTGGCAACATATACACATACACATTTCACAAGACACTTAAAGGGATATATCAAGACTGAGCCATTTCCACTGCATACAGTAATAGCTGTAACACTGAAACATACATTATGGGAAGTATGTACAATGTAAGGTAGTTTAAGAAAGTGTTGATATGCCACCTACATATAGATTTTAAAATGTTACCAAAATAATGTGCCAGAATTTTCATCTGTGAGCCTACAATTTTTTTAAAAAATAAAATTTAAGTGCAGCCACCGTAAGAGTGAAAGATTCACATACAACATATACCTTAAAGCCATTTTAAAGGCTGAACAGGCACACTTTTGTTTTTGTTTTGGTGAGACTCCTCATACTACATTTATTCAAATAAATATGTAACATTTGCTTTACAAAATAAATAATCACAGTTATGAGCCCAGAAAATGCGCTTTTTTTTTCTCTCTTTAATACTATTAGTTGCCCTGCTGGAAACTGAACACAATTCATATCACATATTACTGAATAGCATCTTCACAGTTACTAGAAAACATGAAATCTTCGACATGATTATTTCCTAGAGTAAAATGAATCCTGAGCTCCTCTCACCAAAGGAACATATATCAGGTGCAGAAAGAGTTATTGGGAAAGAAATAAAAATTAAATCAAATCGGTGCACATAAATATTTAAAACCTATGTAGTCTTCAACACTTCCATTTTCATTATTATTAATAATACAAATGGCTGCTGATACCAAGCAAATTTCTGGGATCAGCTTAACATTTTGATAAATTATAAATACAACCTGCTCTAATGATTGAATACCTCAATACTCATTGATAAAATTAGAATTAGTTATTCACACCTGAATTAACATCAGTCTTACATGTGATAAATTAATAAAAAAATAATCAAAACTTTTTATTGATTTGTTCTTAGTAATAAAACTTACAACTCTCTGTCTCACTCACAGTCTTGTTTAATTACTTCCTCTTTATCCTTGGAAATATTTTGGTTCATTTTATCATTTTCAAACTCAACAAAATCATCAAAAAGACTTGGCCAAGCCTCTGTATCATCATAAGAGCTCAAATCATCACCTACGGCTTCTGAGAAATTAAGGAACATATTCCAAGTATCTCGTGGGATTCCTCTCACATGTGGATGACTTTCAAGAAAGAAAAGCCAACGGGACAGAATTGGTGGTTCACACACTGAAAACACTAGTCGCCAAAGACATATGGCCATGTCGGACGGCAAAATACGTTGACCTGATTCAGCATCCAGGCCAAACCTGAATGTAAAACGATACAAGTCTTTAAACATTTCAGGATCTTTCATTACTTCTGCAACTAGTTCAGGAAGCTTTGTCTGTATTCCTCGTATTGAATCTACCCTTATTGCACGACAACCATTCACAAACTCAGCCCTCGTAAACCGACACATCTGTTCTGCACTGAGTCGCCAAGCTAGCACTAATACTTTAAAATCATCTGGTGAGACAGAGAGATCAGAGCACAGCCGTTCAATTCCATCAGCTAAAATCGAGTCCTCATTACTATCTCTGTAATGATCAAACAGTGCATTAAGTTTTGATTCTGAGGGCTCTCTTCCCCTCACCTCACTACTAACATTTCCCGAAGTGCGCCCAATTGGCGGTATGCGTGAGTACAATAGCCATGTTTTGTCACGATGCAAGCTGCCATAGTTGTCACTGCCCACTACAAAACCAGGTATTCCTGCCCCTTTACTGTTGCCATTAGCCTGAGACTCCACTGCAGACAGAGAAGAGCAGTTCACATCTTCAGTTGAATTTGGAGAGGCACTGAGTTCTTTAACCTCTGGAATGGAAATTCTGTCATTAATTGGCTAGTTAATGAATAGTTTAAGAAAAATTATTATTTGCAAAAGGAAGAACTCTACAAGGAGAAATATTCAAGAAAATAATTCCCCAAGATTTGGAGCAGTTTACTGTTACTGCTATATTGATGATATAAAATGACATAAAAAGAAAATACATTAGGACATAAAAATATCACACTGAAAAATCACTTTCACAAAGGTAAATTAAATTTTCTATCCCTAATCATATAAAAGCATCAAAACAAGCACATATTCCAGATACACACAAAACCCACAACAACAGACCAAATAATACACTTCTTATCAAACCTTACACACATATGCAAATGGCTGCAACAAGATAAATGCTGAACAGAATAAATACAATTCCACTAATAAAATAGAACTGTCAAACAGAACACAAAATTGAAGACAAAGAACAACACAATCTTACCATTGAAGAACCAAAACACAAACACTTGAATCACACAAATGCTTCAAAACATACAAACATCCAATAACTTAGAAAGCATTAAAAGAAATGGTACACTATGACATACTCAAACGAGCACACACACCAGATGACAAACATTTTTTTCTATAAAAATATATATATTTGAGAGAAACATAGCACAGATACCTCCAAACACAAAACAAATTATATAGCTCATTCAAATAGAAAACTTTCATAACACATGTGATGAAGTATTCATTGGGCAAACAATAGGGCACTTCTTGATATGACAAAAGAACAATTAAGAACACTCGTTAAACACTCCAATTTTGGTTACATTTTTTGACAACGATCATTCCCTTATAAACACAGACATGAAGATCCTAACAGTCAACAACACAAAACACAACATTCTAAATTTACAAGAAAATATCAAATATACGAGGGCTATTCAGGAAGTAGGGAACATTTTCACCTGACACCGCTAGGCGCGCGCCGATCACGTATATTTTGGTATATGCATGTTCGCCACTTCAGTCGGCATCCAGCCGTAACAACGTGAGCATTTCCGTGCTGCCAGTGTTTTTGATATTCAAATTTGAAATGTACGCTGCAATAAAAAATCCTGCCAATTGTGAGGTGCGGTCAGTAATACGTTTTTTGTTTGCAAAAAACGTAAAACCGATAGAAATTTATCGTCAACTGTGTGAAGTGTATGGATACAATGTAAGGAATGATATTTCCTTGCGGAAATGGGGCATTCAGTTTAAAAATGGCCGAACGAATGTTCATGATGAAGAGAAGAGTGGGCGCCCGAGCATTGTTACCGACGATCTTGTCAGTAAAGTTGATGAAAAGATTCGTGAAAACCGCCGCTTCACAATAACTGAGCTTTCACTTTGTTTTCCACAAGTTTCACGGACTTTGTTGTTTTAAATTGTCACTGAACAGCTTGGCTATCACAAATTTTGTGCAAGGTGGGTGCCAAAAATCCTTACAGACCACCACAGAAGTTAGCGAATGGGGGGCAGCTTTGACATTTCTGGACGCCTAGCACAGACATGGTGATTCATTACTGGATCGAATCGTAACTAGTGACGATACTTGGGTGACACACGTCAATTGCGAGACAAAATTACAGTCTATGGAGTGGGGGCACACAAGTTCCCCCAAAAGATCAAGAAAATGTTTGCAAACAATGTCAGCAAGGAAGATAATGGCAACGGTGTTTTGGGATAGGCAAGGTGTGCTTTTTATTGATTTTCTCGCATCACGTGCAACAATAAACTCTGAGCGGTACTGTCAAACTTTGCGCAACCTTAGGAGAGCCATTCAAAACAAGCGCCGAGGAAAGTTGACGTCCAAAATTCTGTTTTTTCATGACAATGCCTGACCTAACACGGCAAACCGCACTCAGTAACTCCTTAATTCATTCAAATGGGAGGTTTTCCCTCATACACCCTACAGTCCAGACCTTGCACCAAGCGATTTTCACTTGTTTCGGAGAATGAAGACCTGGCTAGCAACACAGCGCTTTGATGACGACGAGGAGCTCCGGGTGAGTGTCACTGACTGGCTGAAATCACAGACAGCAGATTTCTACGACGATGGAATTTCAAAGCTTGTCCACCACTATGATAAGTGCTTCAATTTGTTTGGTGACTATGTAGAAAAATAGTATTTTAGTCGGTCTTTAAGATGTATATAATAATATTTTTTTTCCTTGTGCTTATTTTTTTTTTTTTTTTCTAATCCAAACCGTTCCCAACTTCTTAAATAGCCCTCGTAAAATGTAATAATCAGCCACGTTTCTCTCTAACTGACAAATGGTTAGCCTCGAAATATTGTGTTTGTATATTATTTTGTGTTGCTGCTGCCCTCCTCCCATCAACTCTTGTGAGTATTTGGGTATAATTTATCTTTCCTTTCCACAACAAATTATATTATAATTTGCAAAAATGTAAATAAAGTTATTTTGATGTAAAAAGCTTCTATCAAAGTCATCTGATGGATCAAAGATTTTTTTCTACTCACACAAAATTTCCTCGTAGCATGCTAATAATTTTTTATTGCTTCTTTTATAACAGAAATACATTCCTCACTGGAGTTCATGGTTTCCCAAGTTTGAATCCCTTTTTCAACTAAACTTTATCTAAAGAATCAGGTTCTTTAAAGTCATTCTCTTGCTCACTTATTTCTATGAGCTCATCAATTGTGCACTCCTGATCATGTGAATCCAGCAGCTCTTGAATGTCTTTACTATACATATCTCAATTTGTCTGGCAAGATCAAGAACTTCTTCAACCACATTACCGGTTTTATCAGGTTGTGATGCTGATGCCAACCAAGTTTCAGTGATGGAAAAAAGGCAGTTTTTTCCAGGCTCAAAATTTTTTTGTGAAATTTTATCCCAACAATGTTCAATGATTCTCACTGAATTGTTCCCAAAAGTGTTTAACAGACAGCTAGTTGTTTTGTCTCATAGCTTCATGTAGATGCGCAAAATGATCATCTTGTGTAATAAACTTTGAATGTTTTGACGATTCTCTGGTCCAGCAGTTGTATTTGGTGGTAAAAATATAACTTTCACCTATAGGTCAAAATTAGTTAAAGTAGCAGTAGGATGACCTGGTGCATTGTTGATTAATAGCATCACTTAAAATAGGATTTGTTTAGACTGAAACTAATATTTCATTTCAGGTATGAAGTGATGACCAAACCAGTCCTCCAAAAGCTAATCTGTCAACAAAGCTTTATGATTCAACTTCCAAATCACAGGCAAGCCAGCTTTAGGTTTATGTTTATTTATTAATGCTCTTGGATTTTGTGGGGGATAAAGTAAGAGAGGTTTTATCTTCATTTACCAGCTGCATTTGCATCAACCATTCTGTCAATTGATCCTTGTAGTCGTTAAAACCTGTGAAGGTTTTATCTTAGCATGTGATAAAAGTTGTAGGCCAGTCTCATCCACACTAAATATGATTTGGTTGGTAAAACCACCTCCTTCGATCTAGCTTTGAGTTTCTCTTGACAGAGAGACACAGCCTCTTTATTAATGCTTGCCACCTCTCCACTTTCTGCAATCCTATGCCAATTACACTAAATTTTGAATAGGCTGAACCAATCATTACTAACTGTAAACATTTTATATTTATCCACCTCCTGAACTTTTTCTTATAATCTCTTGAGAGTACACCATGTTCTGATACGTAGTTTGACTTTCACATCATTACTTTAACATTATTTCCATTTCAGCAAAAAGACAATACAAGTATACAGGCCCGCCGCTAGCTGTTTGAGCGCCCGCGTGCAATACCGATTATGCCGCCCCCTATCTAACTGCAGCCAGTGGTGGATCTAGGAATTTTCTGAACCGGGTCAAGAATGTGAGATTGCCGCCTCTTCAAACATTAATTGCCGCCCCCATTGTTGCCACACCGAGTGTTGCCGGCTGCCTGAAGCAGCTGTTAAGCTAAAAAAAAAAAAAGTCGCCCGCCCATAATAGGCTGAAATTTCGTCGCGGCGACAATGGAATGACAACTATCCCGGGGCGGCGACTGTCGATCACTCTATTTGCCGCCCCCCCTCGACCTGACGCCCGCGTGCCATGCACGCCTTGCACGCCCGCTTACGGCGGCACTGCAAGTATAAGAAAATACAAATGATGCTTGATTTCAAAGACTGAGCACTTTCCGCAGCTTTGGGAATTTTTTCTTTACGTTTCATGTTTGTTCTGATTGCTGATTCTGGCAGATCAAACTTCTTAGCCAGTCAAATTTTTATTTTTGTATTGGGGTCTTTGATAATGTTAGGTTTACATTCCAAAAATAATATTTTTATGTTCTTGTCTGATGCAAAAGAATCAGTTCTTCTTTATTTGGATGACACAGCAGTCTATCAAGTCTCAGTGTATATATAATTCTAAATTAGTTATACAAAATGAATGTCTATTTATTAAGAATGTAAAAGTCCTAGTAAGTTAAGTGATACAGTACTGAATTCAGGAGAACTTCTAGTAGTGACAACAAATATGGATTCCTTTTGACACACGGCAGACATCCGACCTGTAAGCAATTTCGTCCCAAATCTTATGAATCATATCATCGTCTATGATTGCAACTGCTTCTGTTATTTGAAGTCAGAGGTTGTTTAGTTCTCCTGAAAGATGTGGAACAAAAACTTTGTCCTAAAAGTAGCCCCATACAGAATGGTGTCAGGTGAGGTGATTATGGCAAAAAGGCCATTGTTCTTCCACGCCCAATCCAGGAAGTCATGTTTTCATTCAGGTAAGCAGTAACTCAGTTCTGGAAATGCAGAGGTGTTTTTTCAAATGTAAAATTATTTGCTCTAGCAGATGGAATAAAAACTTGAGGATATGCGAGATTTTGATTGTGGCTTTACTAGTCTACGTCGAGGTCATTAGAGGTGGGAAAGGACTGGTGGCAAGGAACAGGAAGGTATTTGGTCATGGCCTATTGAAAGAGGCATCCTGGCATTCGCTGGGAGTGATTTGGGGAAACCATGGAAAACCCAAATCTGGATGCCCACATAGGGATTCGAACCCGCATCCTCCTGAATGTGAGGCCATAACTTTACTGATCACCCAACACACACTGTAAGTGGGAAATTATGAAACTCACCAGACCTTGTACTGCAGCTGGCTCAGAAGCTATGGCTGTTTACTTTTGTATAATTAAATTAAAATAACCCTGTGTATATAACTACACGCTATAAATAACACAAACAGTCAAGACAAATTGACATTATTGTTATTTTACTAGCTGGTCTCTCTTCATATGGCTGTGAGTACTTAGCATTGTTTTGTACCCATTTAAAAAATGGGTCACTGCACTGTCAGCAATGGAATTGCTGTCGGCACCATACAAAACACATCCAAACATGTCATAAGGTGATTACAAGTGTGGGCAGCACGGCACACAAATAAAAGATGAATTGACAATTAGGTTTAAGGATCACATAACTACGGATTTGCATAAGATGGGGTAGCAGTATAGAATCAATGGTACGTGAGCATTGAAAATGTTTGTTTGTACAAAGATAATTTTAGTTTGTGCTATCAAGTTGTTGAAAGATAGTTGAACACTGTGGCGGATCTAGGAGTTTTCCAAACCGGGGCAAAAACTTCACGCTGACGCCCCCCCCCCTCCCCCCAATAAAGAAAACACCACACTCATTTGGGTACTATTAAACTAACGTGATAAAAAAGACATAATAGGAAATGAGTTCTTTTATTGCTTGCATTATATATTGCCGCATGAACGCCAGTGTACCGTCTGCCAGCATGGCGCAGCGGGTAGCGTCACGAATTGCGGTACCGAAGGTCGCCGGTTCAATCCCGCCCACTGACAAAAATTATTTAATTCTGTTTATTATTTCCAGAAGATTCTACATGTTTCCTAAGGTCACTTGTAACTTCTACACATTTCATTGTTAACTACTCTTGTAATCTCTAGTACGTTCTATCTGTGTATAAATAGAAGAGCATTCTGCCCAAGAGGCAGTCAGTGCTGCGTGTATGTTTGAGTTCTCAATAAACCTGTTCTCAGTTTAAGTGCTGTGTTCATTGACAAGTAACCTTCGAATTCACACCTGCCCCGGTTGCCAACGCGACATAGTTTGGTGGAGACGCCGGGTACCCTGTGCAACAGCTGCATCGTCGTGGCTCCGATTAGGCAACGTAAAAGTCGCCGCCTACACGGACTGGAACCGGACTACAAAGGATATACTCAGTACGTCCTTCCGAAAGTCCGCGTCATTAGGAAACCCATGGCGGCAAGCCAGCTGCACATTCGACACCCATCGGTGTTCTCTGGAGACGCTGGACAGGATCCTAACAAATGGCTAAAAGGGTTCGACCGAGTCGCCAAGTACAACAGGTGGGATCATACCATGTGCTTGGCAAATGTTTATTTCTATCTGGACGGAACCGCCCAGCAGTGGTTCGAGAACAACGAAGAAAAACTGAATAACTGGGAAATGTTCCAGACGGAACTTAAGAAAACGTTTGGGGACCACCAGCGACAAATCCGCTCGGCGGAAGAACAACTGAAGAACCGGGCCCAACGACATGGGGAGCCGACGCAATCTTACATACAGGATGTTTTGGCCCTATGCAACGTAGTCAACCCGAATATGACTGAAGCCGACAAAATCACGCACCTAATGAAAGGTATTGCAGAAGACATGTACCAAGCTCTTCTGATAAAAGACGTCGCTACGACGGAAGAGTTCATCAAGTGGTGCCAGCGGATTGAGGAGATGCAACAAAGGAGGGTTGGGCGAAAGAAGTATGACAGACTTCCCAACGTAGTCCCTATGGCAGTTGTGGAAGACCAGCACGACTTTGCGTCTCTCATACGACAAATTGTGAGAGAAGAATTACAACAGTTCATGGCAGCTGGGACTCTTGAACCGAGTGAGCATCAGATCATGGCCATGGATGTAAGCCCAGTGGGTCATGAAGGAGCCGACGCGGCGGAAAAAGAGGTATTTCAGACAATAGCTCCTGTCTGCCGAGCCAATCGCACTCGACGTGAAGAATGGCCTCGCCCTGATATGACGTATGCTGCAGCTGCCAAACGGCAGCCTAGGAACCGGCCGACACGGCCACAACCAAATCCTCCGGCACCTATGACGTCCCGCAGACGAACGGACGTCTGGAGGACAGAAGACAACGCGCCAGTATGTTTCCACTGTGGGCGCCCTGGACATGTCGTACGATACTGCAGAGAGAGAAGACGAGTATTTGACGATTATTTTGCCGCAAGACGTCCGCCATCAGAACAGTTCTACCCCAGGCAGCCACCCGCTGACGAGTTCGGTCGACCTACGGGAAGAAGCCCATCGCCGTACCCTAGACGAGGTCGATCCCCGACGCGCCGCTGCCGTTCATCGTCGCCGGACAGAGCTACCAGCCGCTCCCCTAGCCGCCGCACGCAGGAAAACTAAGCAAGGCGACCATCTACGGAGGTGAGGCCGCCGCAGATGAAAATCCTCCATGGATGACAGTCACTAAGATGTCGGGAAATCTCATCAACGTTATAATCGACGGCCAACCTGTCCGGGCGCTGGTTGATTCAGGAGCTTCTTTCTCCGTATTGTCGGACAATTATCGTCGCACACTAAAGAAGACAATGTTCCGTGATACGGGGGCAACTGTGCTAAAGGTCGCAAATGGAAAGTACGTCCAGCCAGCTGGAGCTTGTGTCGCGAGAATAACCATCAACAACAGGACCCAGCCAGTTGAATTTGTCATTTTAACAGAATGTAGTCATAATGTCATCCTTGGATGGGACTTCCTTAAGGCATCCCAAGCTGTCATTGACTGTGGAACATCTGAGCTGCAAATTGAAGAAGTCGTTGCGACGGGTACACGTAACACAGAATCTTCTGGGAAGTTATTCGCCGTTGACAACGTGACAATCCCGCCGTTCGCAATGAGAAGAGTCCCAGTCAAAAACACGGACGACCGCAACCTTGAAGTGCTTGTCGATAGTAGAAAGTTTATTAGGCTCACGAAAGAAATCTACATACCAGCGGCTATCATAAGCATTATCGGTGGTCGAGGAGACATTTGGATCACCAACTGTCACGAGCAGTCACAAATTATCCCCAAGGGAATGTGCATAGGGACAGCTGAACCAGTCCAGGAGGGCGAGCTCAACGTCATTAACGAAGATCCATGCTCTGTTACTAGTACCGACAACACGCTGGAGGAAACAACTATGGAACTGCCAATAGGGTCCGGCCTGACCAAGGAACAACACCACCGGGTGTTAGCTATACTACGCCAATTCTCTGGTGTATTCACACCCCAGCAAAAAAAAGGTCAGACGAAACGGCCCACGATAAAGCATCGTATCAATACTGGGGATCATCCGCCCATTAGCCAGCGCTCGTACCGATTGTCACCAGTCGAAAGGCGAATAATTCGAGAGGAAGTGGAGAAGATGTTGCATAATGACATTATTCAACCTTCGGAGAGTCCTTGGTCATCTCCGGTGGTCCTCGTAAAGAAGAAGGATGGTACGTGGCGATTCTGTGTCGACTATCGGCGGCTGAACAAAATCACAAAGAAAGATGTCTACCCACTGCCGCGCATCGACGACGCCTTAGACTGCTTGAAAGGAGCTACATACTTCTCAACCATGGACATGCAGACAGGCTACTGGCAAATCGAGGTTGACGAAGCTGACAGAGAAAAGACGGCTTTTATTACACCTGATGGCCTCTATGAATTCAAAGTAATGCCATTCGGATTATGCAACGCTCCGGCCACATTCGAACGCATGATGGACAACTTACTTCGACACCTTAAGTGGACGACGTGTCTTTGTTATTTAGATGACATTGTTGTTTTCTCGAAAACATTTGAAGAACATCTGAGTCGCCTGTCAACGGTGCTGAAGTGTGTTCAGACTGCAGGACTCCGCCTCAATCCGAAGAAGTGCCTCTTCGTCGCCAGAGAGATAAAAATCCTGGGGCACCTGGTCAACGGAGATGGCGTCCGCGCTGATCCAGATAAAGTAAGGGCAGTCATGGAATTTCCAACTCCTCAGCACATTCGTGATGTGAGAAGCTTTCTTGGGCTGTGCTCATACTTCCGGCGTTTCATAAAAGGATTCTGTAACATGGCACGTCCACTGCAAGAACTTTTGCAGGGAGACGCCAAGTTTTACTGGGATGAAACTAAAGAAAGATCTTTCCAGGCACTTAAGGAGGCTCTAACTTCCGCACCAGTTCTAGCCTTATACGACGAGAATGCAGAAACTGAACTTCACACTGACGCCAGCGGTTATGGGATCGGTGCAGTGCTTGTGCAAATTCAGGAAGGTGCTGAGAAGGTGATAGCCTATGCATCAAGAGTATTCTCTAAGCCCGAGATAAACTACTCTACAACCGAGAAAGAATGCCTCGCAGTTGTCTGGGCTATCAACAAGTTTCGTCCGTATTTATTCGGCAAACCTTTCACCGTCGTGACAGACCACCATTCTTTATGTTGGCTAACCAGCTTGAAGGATCCATCAGGTCGACTAGCAAGATGGGCACTTAGACTTCAAGAGTACGACGTCACGGTGGTATTCAAAAACGGACGCAAACACAAGGATGCCGACAGCCTTTCAAGGAATCCTTTAATAGAACACAACAGCATGAATGGAATTTCAGCCCTCGCTGAATTAGGTGACGTTGCAGCTGAACAGAGGGAAGATTCAGAGTTATTAAGAACCATAGACGCCTTGGAGAAAGGAGAACCGGCCAAAGGAGGGTTTCAATTGATAGATGGGACATTGTATAAGAACAACTACGATCCACTAGGCCCCAAGTGGCTTCTGGTCGTTCCAGCTCATCTCCAGCCAGCTATTCTCAAGTATTTCCACGACGCTCCAATATCCGGTCATCTGGGATTTGTGAAGACCCTGGACCGAATCAGACGCAGGTATTACTGGAAGGGTCTCTACCGATCTGTCAAGCATTATGTGAGTCACTGTAAAGAGTGCCAGCGACGGAAACATGTGCCGCAATTACCTCCAGGTCATCTAGTACCAATTCCACCTGCAGCAGTTCCATTCCACCGAATTGGGATCGACCTTTTAGGGAGGTTCCCGAAGTCGACAACCGGTAACCGATGGATAATAGTCTGCACCGACTACCTCACGCGCTACGCTGTCACCAAACCTGTGCCGACTGCAGAAGCTCCAGAGGTTGCAAAATTTCTAGTAGAAGACATTATTTTGAAGCATGGAGCACCACGTGTGATGATATCCGATCGTGGAAAGGTATTCCAGTCAAGACTAGTATCAGAGGTCATGTCAAGATGCGACGTTGTCCACAGGATGACAACTGCATACCACCCTCAGACAAACGGTCTCACAGAACGCTTCAACAAGACATTAGCCGATATGCTGTCGATGTATGTGGATGTTGAGCAGAAGGATTGGGATACAATACTGCCAGTGGTCACATTTGCTTATAATACAGCAAGGCAAGATACGACAGGCTTCACTCCGTTTTTTCTGCTCCATGGCCGTGAAGCTGAGACCACAATGGATACGCTGTTCCCATTCCAGCCGGACGACACTCAGGATGACTATATAAAACAGCTCATTACCAGGGTCGAAGAAGCAAGACAGCTGGCTCGCATACGAACACTGGCCACCCAGGAGAGGGACCGTCAGCGGTATGACGGCAAGCACCGACCTGTTGCGTACAACCCAGGAGATCTCGTATGGATTTTTACCCCTGTCCGGAAGGTTGGGCTATCAGAAAAGTTACTGAAGCGGTACTTTGGTCCGTATCGTGTCATACGCCGCCGGTCAGACGTCACATACGAAGTCGAGGATTATGAGCCGTCTTCGAAACGACGAAAGCGAAGGGACATTGTTCACGTCCTCCGCATGAAGCCTTACTACAATCCTGACGAGCAGCTAGGCACAACCAGCTTCTTGTTCAAGGACTCTGAGGACGGTTTGGATACTGAGGAAGTCGGACAGGAAGATAATAGTACAAACAGGAGGGGCCCTCCAGAACTGCCATACAGAGGACCCACGACAAGATCAAGATCCAGGACACTTCAGCGTGCCCCAAAAGAAATCTAACAGCGGGACGCTGTTTTCCTCAGGAGAGGGAGCAATGCCGCATGAACGCCAGTGTACCGTCTGCCAGCATGGCGCAGCGGGTAGCGTCACGAATTGCGGTACCGAAGGTCGCCGGTTCAATCCCGCCCACTGACAAAAATTATTTAATTCTGTTTATTATTTCCAGAAGATTCTACATGTTTCCTAAGGTCACTTGTAACTTCTACACATTTCATTTGTTAACTACTCTTGTAATCTCTAGTACGTTCTATCTGTGTATAAATAGAAGAGCATTCTGCCCAAGAGGCAGTCAGTGCTGCGTGTATGTTTGAGTTCTCAATAAACCTGTTCTCAGTTTAAGTGCTGTGTTCATTGACAAGTAACCTTCGAATTCACACCTGTCCCGGTTCCAACGCGACAATATAAAGATGAATGTATGTATGTTTGATTGCTTGCTTGTTCTTCATACAAATCCACAGTTTTCATCCAATCTCGATGAAACTTTGACCATTTATCCTTTGAAAGAAGGAGAAAAATACTGTTTACATTTGGTTGAAAAATTATCTGTATAAATAATACATGTTGTCTTATAATTTCGAAAAATTACTGAACGGCGATAGACAGACGCGTTGGATGTCTGGGTCTCTGTACTGGCTCTTGATACAGTGGTCAGGTAGCTCAGTGGTTAAAGCGTTTGCTTACTGGTGTTTGGATTGTGGTCTCCGGTTAAAATCTCCGTGGATGCAAAGATTTAAAAAAAAATTGATCGTAAGAGTCACGCCTGGACCGTCGGTTATTCGGATTTAATGTTATACTGTAGATATCACAAATTTAGGGGTGCAATGCGAGGCAAATCGTAGGTAGTTCTGCAATGCTGTAGGTGTACACTTTTTAACGTTATATTGATCCTTCAGGGGTGACTCGCAGTCAGTCTGTGTGTGATCTGCAATAATAATACTATAAATTCGGAAGTAAGTCTCTGTCTTTTGTTACGTTTTGACGACTAAATGCCTATACCGATATTGACGGAATTTGACAAGAGGGCACAGGACTTTTTTTCGATATTATTAACAGTTTTAGTCACGAAATTTTGAGAACTTATCGAATGGTGAAAGAGAGACGGATGTGTGTGTTAGTCTGTAATGTTACGTCACTTGCTCAAGCTATGCTTCTCGCGCATTATGTTAGTGTATAATTTGTTAATAAATTACATTTAGAGAAAAAACGTATTAATTAGTACAGATGTCGATTTTATCTGTCCTATTACTTTGTGTCTGCTTAAATGTTTCTGATACCAGTTTATTTTGCCTTCTTTTTTGACGTGCCTTGCGGGCGTAAACTGGCCAGAGCACGAGCAGCTGAAGTTATTAAAACCCAAGAATCGGATGCTCATGCTGAAGAAAGGAGAAAAGACCAAGATGAAATAAACCTGTCCTTAGTTAAAACCTCCCCCCCCCCCCCAATCCCCTCACCTTCGTTTGTTTTTCTGTTTTTACATATGTAGGAAATTGGTTCTCTTCAAGAGACAGGTTCGATGGTAGAATGATATAGTGATGGCTTTCCGGTCATATTATGCCTACTCGGTGTTGATTGGGACGAATCCTTCGTTACCAACAACTTTCTATATTCAGTTCTGGCAAAGAAATTCTTAATCCACGTGAACGAAGTCGCGGGCGTCAGCTAGTATTGAATATAAATATCTATAAGTTGTCATCCGCTGTTTTAGCCCCGCATTCAATTCGCTCTATCAGTGTTTTGTGTCCGCCAGTAAAGTAGAGCAGGTATCAGGAATGTAATAGTGTGTATTTTTTTGTTTTTGTTTTGTTTAGATACATGTTAGTGTTTGGACATCTTTAAAACTGCTCACTTGAATTTGTGCTTCACGTACGCCAAAGTTTACTGTTGACGCTGTAATAGAGTAATTATAGGATTTAAACTTTGCATTTCTTGGTTCTCAAACTCGTTACAGTTTTTGACGATATCACATTCTCTGAGATGCGCTTATAAATAATTCCTGAATCAATCTCAGTTATTCATAAACGGATAACCGATCCTGTTTCTGTTAATATATAATACTCAATTCTTACCGCCTCTGTATTTTTCATGCGAACAGAAAATTACATTTTCAGAAATAAAGCAATGTGGATCGACATTAGTTTGTCACTTAAAATAAGTTAACACGGTATGTCAGGAGAACTGAATTTGTGAAAAATAAAAATTTATGAACCAAACTATAGTCCTATGGTAATGCAAAGTTTGAGCAAAAAACAAACTTCGCTTAGATCAGAATGTAAAGGGAGTTACATTAAAAACGAAAGACTGAAGAGCAATAAGTATGAATGGGAGGAAAGGAAAAGTGTATGGCAAACAAAATTAACTTTAAAAAACAACAGTGTTTACGGACCAATCATACTCTGCATATCAGCCAGTCACAGGCAGCCCCTACAATATGAATCATTTATCAATTGCCTGGACATATTGCTTCCAACATGTCCATAGCTACGGTTCCAATCCTATCTCGGATGTTATCTCATGAAGATTTCAGATCATTCATCGTACCGCGCAACTGTCTGCTAATCAGGAAGCTGGCGCGAAGAATCCAATAGAGCGCAACTGTCGAAATCAATGATAACTTTCTAGAAAGCTATTTCAAGAATTTCGATATTTGGTGCAGAAAATTGATTTACACTGTTTTGGTAGTTTTAGAATATTAGTTTATTTAAAGTAAATTCAAGCAACAATTATATTTCCAACGGAACTGAATTTAGATTAAACCTCGAAGAGCACAACTTTTTATGTAAAAACTGTTTTCTCATTCATTTTAACTTATTCAAGAACACTAAAATTCATTTTTTGCTGATATGAAGATAAAACATGTGCTGGGTCTAAACAATATTATGAGCTGCATTGAAACATGAAGTAATGACAACGAAGTATTAAACCAATGGGCATATTCTTTGTTCATCAGTAACAGTCGCTAAACACCGCTGCAAACATTCTTTCGAATTTATTTCAATCGTTTGCTGACCTCATGTTTGTATTATGCTCGTCTACCTTGAGGATATTAGAGGCGGAAAAGAAATGGGGGAAAGTAACAGGAAGGAATTAGGCAATGGCCTTTTAAACGAACCATTCCGTAATTCACCTCAGGTATTTTCACATTATCTGGGGAAGGTAGCTACGTGAAAAGTCTTCAATTTAGTTTGTCAAGAGTACTGTAAATCAACAGAAATTGTAAGGAACAGCTATTTCGTGATCTACCTTATCTCATGGATTATCTGTAGATTGGAATTGACTTGAAACAGATTGTCACTGAAACTAGGTTTGCAAGGGTTTTACGATCCTTGAGGTGAGAAGATAAGAACTGTATGGTACACAAAAACTCTTGCTGGATTCAATGTTCTCCTTTCAGATATACTGGCTACCTCAAATTTACTACATAGTAACAATGCCGAAGGGATTTTAATAAAAATAATAATAATATGACAAAATGAGCACTTACGAATGCAGTGAGTTCTAGGAAAAACTTTAAAAGGATTTTTTGTACCATTACATACACCAACGAAGACAGATAGGACGTTTAAAGGTGGCTGTATAAGATTCAGTCGCACATTGACGTTCTGTGTAGTGTTTTCACGCAGCAAATTAAATCTACCCCTACAGTCCAGCAGAATGAGAGGCATGTTTGGCGGGTGATGGATTGATAACTTTCCGCTGATGGTTTTTATGAAACGGTATTGTTATTTGATGAGCATCAATCATTTGAACAGGTGGTAACGTCAGAATGGCAGGTATCACAACCATTAAAATTGTTTCAAATATTTTTGGTCACCACCTTCCCTCACACCAAAGGATCTTGTGTCATTTGTCTCAGAAGCATGTGTAGAACAATACGCTTCTTCTGCATTAAGGTTACAAGTCTGGGAATTAACCTTCTCTCCAGGGGTAAAGTCACTGGATATAATTTATCTCAAGTAATAGAACTTCAGTGTCACCATATGTTTTTAACTGTTTGTGGGATTTGTGCTTGTATAGTGATGACGGTTTTGTACATTTGAAGAAAATTTTGTTTATAACATACATTAACATTTAGTATACGTATATAAAACCCCGTTATTTCCTTCGGAAGAATAGGCCTGAATCATACGGCCCCGATTTTCATACCATTCATTTGTCTCTTATCCACTAAAAAGAATGTCCCACACTGATCACATCGATTATCACAGTCATCCACACTCACAACTACAGTTATAGTTCCACTCAATGTAAACTATAATCATTGCTTCCCGGTATTACATACCAAGTGCCTTTGGTTTGACGACATGAAAGATTTCGCCGTGTTAACTGCATCTTGCTTACTACTAGAATTAAGTGACATGCTTAAGGCTTCGAGTGTAGATAGGATTGTTGAGTAATTCTGGTAAAACTAACCTTTGAAATAAACTGTAAAACCGAGAATTTTTCTCAGCACCTGCGAACGTTAATGCGTGCCGGACCTAGTAGCGAAAAGATTAGCGCGCTGTCCTCACGTTTCGAGTGCGGTTCAAATCCGACGTACAGTGCGAGTGATTTTAGTAAATTCCTGTCATATAGTGTCCACGCTTGGTTTCTCAGCTACATCTGCATCTTGTGATACTGTACTTGCTGAGTGTCCCTGGTCGATGTAGCTGTGTGAAGCTAGTTTGGCTGCAGTCTAGCCGGGCGGTCTCCTCAGTAATTAATGTCTGAGGTGAGTAATTGGTTCCGCTCGCCTCGCCCAGAGGTTATTGGCGCCGAGGCGCTTAGTTGCCTCCCGCCAAACGGTCGCCAAATGCCGACTCCGCTGCCATCGCAACATTACCTCGTAACAATCCAATCTCTCCTGATGTGTATTGGAAACTATTGGTGCGTATTTATACTTGATTTGAACTTTGGTATGAGTTGGCATTTCGTTACATTATTTGTGATCATTATCAAGGATCGGCTCTGTATGTCCGTTGAAACTACTTTTTACTATTGGAAATTATAAATTACTATTACCCAAAAGTATTTTTTTTTTCTTATCACTTATTTAGTTTTTGTTTAATCGTTCGTAAGTATTACGTCACAGGTAAATTAAAGTTGTTATCATACTGCAGCATTTCAATTACTGTGAAACCATTCTCAAGGGATAAATTCCGTAAAGTCAAGGCGTGTAGAAGTTTAAACAAAATGTTGCTTTTTTTTTTTTTTACTTATTGCTTTACGCCTCGTCGACTTCGAAGTCATTAGAGGCGGGATGGGACTGTCGACAAGAAACGGGAAGGAATTCGGCCATGGAGTTTTTGAAGGAAGCATCCCGGCATTCATCTGGAGTGATTTAGGGAAACCATGGAAAATCCTAATCTGGAAACCCGGACGGGGATACGTACCGGCGTTCTCCCGAATGCGAGGCCAGAGCGTTAACCACTCACCCACCACGCTTGGTGTGTAACGTTAATTTGCAACACTATTTCTCTAGTGATGATGTCGAGTCTACCAATTCGGAAAAACGCTGCTACAAATTTCTAAGATAAGCCTGTATGCTATTCTAACTCACACAAAGTCCGCATGTCTCTAAGACCTTAAACACCCTTCTCTCTTATAATGGCTGCGATACGACAAGAGATATTCCTAATATCCCATTTAGACCTTGACCATGTATTCCGTAACTTTTGATGCGTCTGCTATAAGTACATTAAATAAAATACCTCAAACATTAGACAGAATGTTATATTGCACTCGTTTCAAAAAACTTGAGGACTATGGATAACGATTATACATTCTACCTGTAGTTGTCACTTTTCATGTATTATTTCCAACTTTCTTCTTTAAAAAATATTTTTTCCTATTATCCATAATCTTTTTACATTTACCTTATAATAATCCTTATTTAATTACTGGATGATACGCACCGTGCTTCTCAGTTATATTTAACCAGTTTTACACATAATGTATGCAATTCCAATACGCCTAATTATGATAAGTTTTGTTTTAAGAACATTTTTCATTTCTTTCACCAAAACATAATAAGCCCCTTTTTGATCTGTTAAATGATGCTCTTATTTTATATAAATTAAACTTGTAATTACCACAATAAATTAATTATACATCATGCTTCGATTATTGGATTTATATAGTGCCACCATTATATTTTTGTACTTCTTGTGTATTGTGATCATTGTAGGGTAGGTGGAGAAGTTGGAGAAAAGAATACTTCTAACTAGGACTAATGAATCGTACATGTTGACAGTGCGTCAATTACAATTACGAGGGATTTATCGACGGTATTCAAACATATTACTAATGTATCAGCAATCTCATAGATTTAATAACTCTTATATGATCCGATAATATTTGGCATTTGAGGCTTCATCGACACAAATAGAAGTTTTAGAATAGTTAGACTGGTTGTAGTAATACCAGAGGTTTTACTTGAGTAATTTATACACTTGTTTGGGGTTGGGATAGAGGACAGACGAGCGAGCAAAATTAAGCAACATTACGAGAGCCACAACCTGCAAGTAGAGCACGAGTCAGCGATTCGGCAATTGTCAGGCGCCGAAAAGAGAACGCAAGCTGGCATTACGACCGAATGCAGCTAGGTTATGTCAGAGTTTGCCCTCTCCAAAGAGCTGGAGTGGAGTGGGGGTTATCTCAGTAAAACCCTAAGCACAGCTAGCTAGGGCTGTCTATCCGTTGGTCGAGTTGATCGTCGTATTGTGCAGCAGCCGGGAGACGACGAAAGAAGTTAGCGGGCTCCGGCCTCGGAGCGGAGCCACTGCAGCCCAAGAGATGGTCTACAGCAACGCAGAAGGTAGGCTCTACTGAGAAAGAGTTGGATATGAGACGGATAGGTTCAGTTAGGCAGAAGTTCAATGTATTTCAATAGTCCTGTCGTGTTTGGGTTAGAGGTACCCATGTTGTAAGCTCGCTCTGTCTCTCCTCGTTCCCATAATGTTGGTGGGGGTTAGCGAGGCGCCACTGCACCAGTTTATCAGTTTCAGAAAGTAATATTGATAGTAAATGTTATTCACAGCTAAATTCCATGTATGTGTAAATATGTGTACAGAACCTTCAGAACCTGGTGTAAATAAATATGTAAATACTCATCAGTGATTAGCCCTGATTTTCCAAGTAATACTCCTATCACAAGACTCATCCGAACAATCCGTCGATTTCCATGTAGACGCTTATCCATGCCTCCCTATGGCAATCTGTCCTTGTCTCACCGCTCGGCTGGACAGAGTGACTGTGAGGGTCATCCCAAACGGGTGGCAGCCAAGTCACTATAGGATTCTGGTGTCAGATGTGGGGTTGAAAACCAACAGCTACAGGATTCTGTTGTTCAGATGTGGGGTAAGCCGACGGGTGTTGGTGTTCACACGTGATCACTGAGTCTTTGTCTGTAGTAGGAGTTATTACGTATTTAGGTTTCTGTAAATCACAGCCCTGAGTCAAAAAAGAGACGCATTGGCTTGTTGTAATTATAGAGGAGCGAGCAAATCCGTCATATCCATTATCCAACTTCCAGTAGAGCCACAGAGAGAGTTATTGGAGGAGAAAAGGGAAGCACCATCTATAATCGATACGAGAGTTGCAGTTTGCAGTTACGGCAGTCCAAGAAGAGCCAATTTCAACACACACGCAGCAGGTTGGAGAATTGGAGACATGCAGTCGTCAGCAGCCAAAAGGGGTCTACGACTTCGCCATCAACAACACAACGCAGCACCAGCCAACAGGTTCAGAGTCCATTCAGCAAACGTCATACAGCGGCGTCGCAGCACGCACACGCACAGCGCACAACCGCATCAGCATTTCATAGTAAGTGACGCAAAAATGCAGGCAGCCAAGCAGCGCATAAACAGATGCCAGGTGTTAACAACTCGTGCATTAACAGAAGCAAAATTAACTCCATCAGCAAAAACCGTAGTTGAGAAATGAAAAAAGTTTGTGACTTTATTATTTTGAAGAAATTAGTGGTTGATGGAAGTCAATATGTCAGTAAGATTAGTGAAAGATGCTTTTTGAGATTAAAGCGCACAGTATACATTAGAAAAATACCTTTTTGTAAAAAGAAATATGTTAACGTGTGGAAAAGATAAATCACTATAAGTTTTAAAATCGGTTGCGACGAATTCTTGAAAATTGAATAAGCCAGTCTTGCGGGGGATGTAGTCCATAAGTTATTGATAAGTATGAACGAGTACTCCTGTATGTGAAATTATATGTAGAAAAGAGGTTACATAATACTGATTATTATTAAACTCTAGGAGTCGAGGTAAAAATTGCTACCGGAGTGTATTATCCATTGTAATTAAGGTAAATTAAAAAAAGAAAATATATTAAGATATGGTTGTGTTAGAAATGTTCAGAATACGTTGAAATCGGAAATCCTTGGACTTAGAGAACACAGATCTTTGCCAAAATAAGCAATGATTATTTTCTTAGAAATTAGGCGTGTTAAAACTCTCATTTTCTATCCATTGTAATAGAGTGCTGTTTAAGAATATAACCAGATGCGTAATTCAGTCGAAGATGTTGATGAGTTAGCAGAAAATCTAATCGGTTACCATATGGGTTTTTGGCTAAATAATATATTTTATAACAAGAGTGGTGTCACGGAAATTGTTATAGTTAATTTAAATGGAAGCAATGAACCTAGTACTTAAGTGGAATATGTATTCAGATGTAAAGGAGTATGAATAATTACCAAATTATAAATTATTTGAATATTAGAAGCATGATTTATTTGAAAGGGGTTGCAAGAATTCTGAAGATTATACGCGATTGGAAATTTAGTTACTCGCGTCATACATGTGAGGTCAAGTTGTGTCATTGTTAGAATTGTAAAAGACGTATTATTGTGCACAAATTCACAAACGAAAAACAAGACGAGATTTATGAAGGATAGTTCAATATTTAAATGTGTGTTAGCAATGAAAATAATTCCTAAGCAAAGAGAATTCAACCTAAAGGGAGTTACATAAAAACAGAGATACTGGAACCGCGGTAAAATACGGTAATGTTGTATAATTATAAAATAAATTAATGAATTGCTTAACGTACTGTGCGGGCATGGGAAGTGACGAATTTTGGAATCTAGAGTGCGCGAAAGATAACATTGATATGTTTGAGAATATGTGTTGGCAATTATATAATTTAATAAGTAAATAATGCTGCAATTGAGATAAAGCTGTAAGTGGGGGAATATAATGGCCATAGTACCCAATATGTTCCGAGAGTAATACAGGTTTAGAGGATGGTCGTGAGTGTTACGAGATAAATAATTGCATAAACAGCTGGTTTAAAGAATAATCGGTTAGTGGGATTATGCATAAACGGTAAAGTGGTAAATGAATTGTGTCGGGGAAGGACGCAATATTTTAAAGTGTTACGAAAAAGTTGGTGACAAAAGGTCATCGAGAGAAGCTATGGAGGAGTGCAGTTCACGGAGGGGTGTTCCATGATAATTTTCCGATTGGAAAATTCGCAAAATTAAATAGTGAGTAAAGAGGATTTTGGTCAAAGGTGGAACAAGTGCGCTGAGGAAGATAAGGGAGGATACTGCAAGAGGGCAGTATTGTGTGAAGCATAGGGGTCATAGAGAGCCTCTATCTACAGGTCGTTGAGTTATGAGATTGTGAGCTAACCTGGAAAGGTAAAAGCGATCTCTGCCATAATGGGAGTTATGGGATTCACGGGGAATCCGGGGTTTTGCAGTGTGTTCACTCAAATGTGAGACTGTAGAATCCGGGTAAATGTGGGCGTAGCGGCGAAAGAGCCGCATGTGAAATTATTTGCCGGGAGTTAAAAAAATTTGTGGGATCCCGGGGGGGTAAGGAGAACGCTAGGTAAGGCGTGTCTCAGCTGTTAAGTGAACGGAATCCAGCCACCTGTGAGGGTTGGGTATACCGCCGATGGTAAATTCGAACACGAACGAAGTGTTACGAAGAAAATGGAGTCAGGGAACTCCGCGTTGAGTAGTGTATGCGAAGGCTACACATCAGTAAACGAGGTAGTGAATCCGAGAGAGGGTTCGCCAAAAAGAGCAAATCTGTGGACGAGTCACGGGAAAATGCAACGAGGGATGCATGCAGGGGGTCAACGACTCCGTAAAATGGGGAAAAAGTCAAGGGACTTTAAAATTAATAGTGTGAGCAATGGGCGACACATTAATGAGAAAAAAAGTGGGGGCGTTCACCAGCTTAAAAGCAAAGCTATGTTGGAGCACCATGAACGTAATCGGTCTCGAGGAGATACGGAGGTTAGAATCGTTGTGCAAGCAAAGCTCAGCGAAATCATGTACAAGTGTGAGTAACAAGAACAATATGTTGTGGCGGGTTGCATAATACAAATCGGTAGGTGCAGCGAAATTCAATGTTAAGTTGTAAGCAGTGGAAGAGAATTAAAAGAATTAACGCGGAAATATTGCACAGCAATCCGTGAACAAATGTAATAAATATCAAATAATAATAAGTAGGGGAAAAATGTAGAACTGTAAGCAAATGAAAAAAAAATGTTCATGGGGAGTAAATATGTAGAGCATGATTAATTGGTATAAATCCTATAACCCTAGTTTTTTAAATCAAATATGTTTTCGTAATTGACAACAGTTGTGTGAGAGAATTATTGGAAGCGAGTGAGAGGAAACAGGAATGTCGTAAAAAGTTAAAAGGTAGCACATAAACTGTAATTATGATGAATATAATCAAACGCGAGAAGTTATGTAAAATTAAAACGGGAATTATTATATTACTGAATCGACGGGAAGTCGTAATGAAGTCATTAAAAGAGTGTTAACCTACGTTAGCTAAGTGTTAAAGATTGTGAAGCAGCTTATATGCGATGGAAATGTAGCAAAAGGAATATAAGCTTTCAATTCGAGAGAGGCATAGAAACTAAGAGAAATGAATGAAGGATTTATGTACAATTGATACTTGTTGTATGAGAGATAATACGATTGTATGAAGTAGCCGAACTGTAATTAGAAGTTAAGAGGTACATAGGAAAGATAATAAACTATTGTACCATAGATAAAAATAAGTCGGGGAGAGCCATTAAAATGTTAAATTAGTATAAAAATCTCTGGAGAAGATAATTAGAACACACTTATTTATCAAGTTAAAACGAATGACGAGTGCCACAGAAGAGACAATCAATCATCAAAAGAAAACTAGAGATGTATTTGTAATCTTTGTAGAAATTATTTGTGTGAGAATGTATTAGTTGAATGTGAAGGTGATGTTAGAATAAAGCGGAATGTCAACTCATTGTTTAATACGAGTGTTTCAGACGAGAGTAACCGCGTCCTCTGTGACGTCACGGCATATGCTGACAACAAGGTCGCCGGTGTGC